>JADLZN010011005.1:20275-70181 GCA_018155175.1 Sinocyclocheilus anophthalmus
CACTTAAAAAAGAAAGAAACAAACAAATATATAAATCTCAGTGTGTGCAGACTGAACTAATGGCATTAAAAAACAGACTTTATCCAGAAGCTTGCTCCTTCGGGTGGAAGAGTGTCTGCTGAATGTCTTTGGTTTATAGCAGTAAAGATCAGATGATCACAGTTAACTGATACACTCTGTTTGCACTTTAGTACATCATTTCCTGTGTTCAAAGGTGATAAACCCTGTTCTAAGCATTTGTTAGATTCTTCTGCGATGCCCTTATAAGGAAAGAGCTGATTTGCTCCTGTTTTCAGTTTAAAGGTCCTTTATAAGGAGACAAGTGCTGATTTCAGAAAAGAATCCTACCATACTACTCTTAAAATTAGTATGCTAGTTGCTATATATGCTAGTTTTATATATATATATATATATACTGCCATTCAAAAGTTTGGGATCAGTAAGACTTCTGAGTTTTTTTAAAGAAGTCTCTTATGCTCATCAAGGCTGCATTTATTTGATCAAACTACAGTAAAAACAGTAATAATGTGAAATATTTGTATAATTGAATTTAAAATACGTTTTCAATTTTATATTTAATATATTCAAAAGGAATTTATTCCTGTGATGCAAAGCTGAATTTTCAGCATCATTACTCCAGTCTTCAGTGTCACATGATCCTTCAGAAATCATTTTAATATACTGATTTGTTATCAATAAATAAAAAGTTATAAAGCAAAGCATTATCAAACAGTACTTGTTGGTCAGTACTTTTCCTTTCTTTTGAAGAAATAAAACACTTTATTTTCAAGTATGTAAAAAAGTGCTAAACGTGATGGAAAGACGTATAGTTGTTAGAAGTCATTTCTATTTTGGATAAATGCTGTTCTTTATAACATTTTATTCATCAAAGAATCAAATGAAAAAGTTGAAGTATCACAGTTTCCACAAAAACATATTAAGCAGCACAACTGTTTCCAATACTGATAATAAATCAGCATATTAGAACGATTGCTTAAGGATCATGTGAATTACATCTTAAAGTATATTAAAATAGAAAATCGTTATTTTAAATTGCAATCATATTTCATAATAATACTGTTTCTTTTGAATTTTTGATCAAATAAATGCAGGCTTAATGAGCAGAAGAACCCACATGAAAAAAAATATATTATAGTATTTACTATAGTAATTTATAGTAAGTACTATAGTGTTTTTGAACCATACTATAATGAAGTGTATTATACTGTATATATTATAGAATTTACAACACATTATTAAAGAATGCTACAGCATTATACAGTAGTACTAACATAGTAGTATAATACAATAGTATTAACTATAGTGAACTGATAAACTGTAATAAATACTGTAGTATACGTTAGTTTTTACTACAGTAAGCTGTAGTGTATTGTAGTATAATATACCCTATAGTTGTAGACAACTTAGTACAGTATTGGGTAAAGTAATTTATTTATATTAGTTGTTATATTACCACAGCAACTATAGAATTACCACAACATATTAATTTCAAGTACTATGGTTCAAAAACACTACAGTATTTACTATAAATTACTACAGTATTTTTTCATGTTTGAAAATAACAATAAAAACTTCCGTCTTGAATGGCAGCGTATAGCCTAGTGAATAGCCTAGCTGTAAATGTATACTACTAGTATTGTGTGCTACTACGTCACATTACCCAAATGACTACGTGGCTTACCGAGCTGATGACGTAGATGAAAAGAGCAGTTGTGGTTGATCTCTGTTGCCCCCGTATTTGCTCAGAGTGCGGCCAAGTAACCACGGAGAACCGTACAGACATCGCTGCATTCAGATCCTGTGGGTTTGTGATTTCTTGTCGCAAACCACAGCATTGTGCAAGACGTCTCCTGTGTCGTTTTTATTGGCTTTGGTGTGTGATCTAATCAGTCGGCCCTTGGAGATAATAAGATATAACTTTTCAAGAGCAGAGACAAGGCGCTAGTCATCTCGAGGCACCCGCACGGCCTCGAGACTGCACAAGCGGTGACGCGATTTTGTGATAAATATTAGAAGGGCCGTGTCGAGCTTAGCGCGTGCCACACCGCAGGGCAGCAACCCGAAGCCCTTGGGTCCTCAACCCGAGCTTGTTAGAATATCATGACACCACTACCACATACATGCCCTCCAGTTCTCAGATTGTAATCTTCACACGAACGTGTTGCGTGTTTTGGTACAAAATATCAGGCAGCTTCGTGCCATTATGATGAGCACTTAGTCATTTACACAGGACAACATTGCCAGTATCTCAGACAGCATCTAAGTACCAGTAACTGAAACAATGCTAGGCTAAGATTGATTCTGCGCTAGCGTTGTGGCGCTGTCGGCATGAACTATGGCAGGAAGTAAGTCATATTTTCAGTGGTTTTAAACACAGACTGCCTAAAGCGTTTCATGGTTAGTTACTGTGGGGTGTGTGTTGTACGTCGAAATGTAATAGAATTTTAATACCTAAATCCCAAGAGGAGGAAATAATAACTAGTGAGTGCTAACAAGGCTGATAACAACAAACATCCGTTTGTGTCTTTTTTCGACAGGGCTGCGTAACTTCTATCTGATGTGCTGTGGTACATAAAAACCCATATGAAATGTGCTTGATGGGTTCTGTGAGCAAAACCAAAAGTCTAAGTAGCAATCCAATTCCTAAACATTAAAGTTTTTATGTAACAGACGTTTGGGCAGTTTTTTGCGAATGGTACCGTGCCAAGTGGCATTATGAGCAATACTGACTGCTGAATCTACACCCACGCAGCCTGCTGTATTCCGTGCTTCCCGGTCCGCGTAGAAGCCAAGGACAATCTGAATGACAGATAAACGACAGCAATAATACTCCTGTGTCCGAGCTTTGTATCAATATCAGGGTAGTCATAAAGCCACTGTGGGCTCTGAGCATGCAGGGAGAGATAGTAACAACAAGTTGCGTTGGGTACCTGAAGTGGTACGCAATTACGGGGCGCTAGTGATTAGACAATCCAGCACAATGAGGACAAAAGTAGACTCTGTTGTAGACACTAAAAGATCTAGATGATTAGGGATGCATAGTACGTCGCAGGAAGGCGTAGGGCATCTAAAGGGTCCAGAGTTTGTTCTAAGTCATCTTTCCTGCGGTCCTACTTATAAATATGCAAGTGGTTTAGCATATTAAGAGCAAAACAAAATATGGGTGTATTGGCTGCGAGTAAGGCTTTTGAAAATTCGCTTTGTTAATGCAGGAATACTAATTCTTTACATACTTTGCTTAAGAAGAAAACTATTAAATTGTAAATAATTCTTACAAGATTACTGTTTTTACGTTAGATATATATATATTATATATATACCATATAGTAATAGTGCAGTTGTGTATGTGATCTGGGCTCAGACACTGTCTTAAAGGTGTCATATGATGCTATTTCAATTTTTCATTTCTCTTTGGAGTTTTGCAAGCTCTTGGTGCATAAAGAAGACAGATCTGTAAAGTTGCAAAGACTAAAAGTCTCAAATCCAAAGAGATATTCATTATAAAAGTTAAGAGTCAGCCACACCTAACTAAAACGTCTCGTTCTAACACGCCCCCCACATGTCTACGTCACGATTTGTGGGAAGATTGCATAACACCGCCCAAAATGTTCACGCAAAGAAAAAAGGCGTAACTTTTATTCTCACTGTAGTATTGTTGCTGAAAATTGTGAAAGCGAAACTACTTTGTTTGACATTCCAAAAGGAGGACGATATCTGCTTCGTCATGCCTAGAGCTATCTGTGCTGGTCGCTGAGAAAATACATCAACTTCACACTGTGGATCACCGGATCGTCTTTCACCGTAGACAAAGCGGAGTCCAGCCCTGGGTCATCACATGTGGTTGCCGCAAGCCAGCCGGCCACGCCGTTCTCAAGCCTTCGCCATGCTGTGATCAACTCAGAGCCCGCCCGGACCGTTCCTCACTCTAGCCCGGGTGTGACGCTGTGTGATTCGTTGTGGAAGCTAAACTACTTTGTTTGGCCTTCAAAAGAGGACACAACTAGAAATCAGTGGTTAAGTTGTATTTACAACACTGTTCCAGAACAGCTCAACCCAAATATTCAGATGTGTGCAGTGCATTTTATGGAGGACTGTTTCCTGATCCTGGAAGAGTGGATTACAATGCCGGCTGTTCTGACTCAAAGACTGTGAGTACGTTTTCATTTTAAGGATTTGCTACTGATGATTCAAACAGCGAGTTTTGAGCAGTGTAGAGTAGCGCTTGTTGTTTGTCATTCCACCGATCACAAATGCAGACATGGTTTCAAGTTTACGTGGCGCGATGCAACGCAACACGTAAAAAAGAAAGTAATCAGGTAATTATGTCCCCACTTGATGCAACGAATGCCTCGTTTGTAATGGGTTTTTTAATGTTTTTGTCTCGTCGCTCCGGTCGGGACACGGCATCACAGTATGGTAAAAGGCGTAACATTTCCGTCACACGCTTAAGGAATTCGGCCAATCACAACGCACTGGATTGCTGGCTAATCAGAGCACACCTCGCTTTTCAGAGATGAGCTTTGTAAAAATCGACGCGTTTCAGAAAGGCGGGCATAGAGGAGAAACAATTATGTACAGTATGTGAAAAATAATGTGGTTTTTAACCTTAAACCGCATAAACAAAACCAAATTTAATTTATTCTGAGAATTTATAAAAATTTGAATATTAATATCATTATAATCATATAATATAATATTTATTGTAATTATATTAGAATATAACAACTTAAGTAAAAAGTTTATTTGAAAAATGCATTTGTGTAAAGACCATTTGCAGAATATGTTCATATGTCATAATGTTTCATTTCAAAATTCTCAGGATTCTAAAACCTTTCAATCAGATTTTGGATTCACACTTTATTACTAGGGAAATACATTCCTAAATTTGGTTGTAAAATGAAAAATGAACAAAAACATTAAATAGAAACTTCTAAACTTACCAGAAGCTTTAAGTTGGTGCAGAATGATCTTCCTCGCCCGCCTGAGAGTTTCCTTTGTTTTCTTCTTTGGCTTTTTTTGTGGTGGTCTTCAGTCCTTGATAGTTTTAGATCACTGCCATCTGCAAATGACGTTCAAGAGGAGAGTATAGAATGGCAGAAAGAGTTAGGGAAAGAGAGAGAGAGAGAGATAGGATAGCGAGAGAGAGAGAGAGAGCAGGAACAAAGAGTTTCGTAGTAACAGCAGGATGTGAGGGCATTAAATTAAATGTTGTAAAACTGACTGGGATCTTCTCATTGGTTACTTAAGGTATGGTGATTTTTTTTGTCATTTTTGGAGTTTGACAACAATCCATTCCCATTCACTTTCAATGTACTGCTAAATTTAGCTTTCCACAGAAGAAAGAAACCCATAAAGGTTTGAACTGACACAAGGGTGAGTAAATGATTTTTCATTTTTAGGTGAACTATCACTTTAAATATTTTTGCATTGCATACACCTTCGACCTGGTGCAACTATTTGACACTCAAGGAAAGTCCCTCTAAAAACTCAATCTGTAGTAAAAGCTCTTACTAAAGCATCTTTTTCCTTTGCAGGAGTTAATAATTACTGTAGGCAGGTGGCTTTTCACCTAAATATTAAAGTGATCGTTGGCTTTAATAATTGCCATGAAAAAATGAAATTCCAGGTCATTTTCTGAAATGAGAAATTATCTGAACACCATATTGTAGGTAGAGCATTCATAGTGGTTTAGAATTTGAATAGGTTGAATTGAAACTAGGCCATGGCTTTTTACCAAGCTACAAATGTCTCCTAGAGACAAAAACCTGAATCTTAAACCATTTCACTATTACACAGGTAAGTACTTTTGTCCACAGTGTATACTGTATGCTTATGTTATAATATGTATTATGTATATACTGTTTACAGTATAATATATACTATATATTCTATACAACTTATATTGTAGTGACATTTTAAGACAACACATTTACATTGTGTTATACTTTTACACTTGTGCCTATGATGTTTCTACAATAAAATTATTTTATTGATTTGAAAAATCTGAATTGGCCTCCTGGCTTGTCAGATAATAACTCACCGAAGCATCTCTGGGATGCAGTTAAACATTCACCTTCAACTACAGATCACCAGCGATTAGGATGATGTTGTGGACTGCTGTTCAGACTTTTGGCATGCCATGTTAAATTAATTAAAAAGCTGGCATCAATTTTCTTCTCAGTCCAGATGCATGCCAACAAACAATGACATCCCACCCCCCTCTGTAGTTAGTTACTCTTGATTTGGCCAAGGTAAATTTAATAAAAAATTTAATTTAGTTCATAAGATGTTGTCCATTTCTAGTATTGACATTGAAAACTGCTGGTTTAAGCATGCCAGGTGCTTTTTTGTATTTGCATATCTCAGTGGCCCAGAGTGCACTAAAACAGACACTGATTTAAAAACTAAGCAAAATGCTGAGATGCGTGAATAAAGTCCCAACACATTTATATTGAGTTTAATGCTGCTTTTGCATGCGTTTGGAATTATCATGAATATTCTAGTCATAAATTGTACATGAACGGGCTCTCAAGTTGTATTTCTGACTGGGAAACTGGGAAAAAGATTATTTTGATACCTGAGCTTCTAAATTGGACAGGCCAGAAACTTGTCAGAGGGAGAGAACTATTAGTCACTGTTAAGCTTTATTCATTTTCTCCACACCAAATGCATTGCTTTCTCATGCTGTCACAGTCGAGCATATTTACATATATAAATAACAGTTTGATGCATATTGTATGTATTTTACATTGTGAAACTGCATTTATTTGATCGAAACTCCTGAACCCAGACTGTCTAGAGCAACATTTATATTGCTGACAATGAATGGGGTGCTACATTTTATTCAAATTCGATTGGATGTTGAATAATGTTCAGTACACTTTGGTTAAAGACTTAGATTTCCAACAACCGCATAATTACAACTTCAAAAGAGGGAAAAGGGACATTTCTGATAGCACATGGAGCCTGAATGAGTTTTGATTTACGAAGACATACGTTTTGTGTGACATAATTTCCTTTCCATCTTGTTTGCCTCAGACAGGTTAGCTTACGTTCAAACAGTGCAGGTGACACCGGAGGAGTTTCCCAGAAGACCTTTCCAAAAATAAGCTCTGAATCAACAGCTTACACAACTTGCGAATGTCAACAAGTTTTAATCAACCTTTCAGTCTGCTCCTAAAGACCCTAGATTAATCCTTTATAAGCAACCAAAGATGGAGACAACATTATGTAGCTGGCAGCCAGTTGTTTTGGCCGAATGTAAGCCAACACCCTGAGACTGCTCCAGTAATGCCATCTCTCTCACAGCAACGCACTTTCTCTGCCTTCGTTCTTTTAGACTCTACCTTCTCTTTTCTTCAGGTATGAATGCCTCAATTCAAGTACCATGTTACCCAGATGAAATGCAATCTGCCCTTCTTTGTAAACTGTACAGCCTGTGCTACATTCAGTTCATTCACTAAAATCCCCTGACAAACTTTTGTTATGCTTTTTTCAGGTTGTCTATGAGACATATAATAGCATAAGCAGCTAACAAAAGTATGTTTTGATAATGATCCCATTAAGTATTTCTGAATGGTAAAAATGACCCTTTTAAAAACATTGTTTCTGAGTTATGCAAACATTAGTGACAATATTAAGAAAATGTTCCATTTTATAATTATGCAAACATTATGGGCACATTACTTTTGAATGTTCTCTGAATGTTCTGAAACAAGTACCCTGCTCTATAACTTTTTGCTAAAGTTCCATCATGTTATGAAAGTGAAAAGTCCATAAATATTGAATAAATTGACATTTTTTTAAATTAAAATAATTTTTTGCTAATGTTTTGAGAATATTTTAAAGAGACGACTCTGAACAAATTTTACAAGAAAAATGTTTGTTTGTCAAATTTTGGGGAACTTTCCTGTTAGCTGGCAACCTATAAAAGATAACAAATATAACATAGGGCAAAATAGTATGTTTTGGGTCTGGAGTGGCATTAGACATGCGGCGTAATGCAAACAGTGAAACGTCTCATTGCTGTTGTGGTCACTCTATATCTATAATCACTCTATAAGATTTATTCACTCACTTTTATCCTTGAAGTTCCATATGACTCTCTTTTCCTTTCATGACAGTTTGTTCTGCAAACATTAACTTCTCAACAGAGAGAGTGACTAATCTGCTTGAACATTAACTGTGTTTTGAAGATACACTACCCCTCCTAAACGCTGCTTTCATCTTAAACGAACTGACCTTTGGATTACAATTAATGTGAGCTAGACACAGACTTCCCTTCCTAGAAAACATCCCACACCTGTTTTAACACAAATGCAGGAGATCAATCACAACATGATGCACTGATAAACAGCCATACCAAAGGAATTATACTGCATGTGCATTACATACATCTTAAATGAAAAATGAATAGGCCTATCTCTGTAGGTTGCTGGTATATATTGTTATAAAGTTATACACGTCAGTCATTAAAGTTAAAGTGCACTTCACAAGCCATGTAGAGTAACCATGTGTCTTATAATCATCTACTACCTAATGCACACTACCATAACAAGTGCATGACATCATACAGTGAACATGCGTCTGATGCACAAAGAGTTATTCATTCGAAATCTCTATTTCACAGAGGCTTAAAATTATCGGAGGAACTTTTAAAGTCTCTGGGCCTACTTTCATTGCAAATATATTTTTATCTTCTGAGGATGGCCTTTTGAAAGTTGTTTTTACAATACAAGAGTGCCTAAATTTGACTCATGAAGTAATACAAGATAGATAGAGAATTAAAGCAGCGTCATATTATTGCCTTACCTCTGCGAAATGAAGATGCAGAAGTGCGCACCTGCGCTTAGATCATCAACAAAAAGCGCGCAGCTCTGAGACCCAACGACACCAGTGAGCGCACCTGATTGGCCACGCCCACGTGATGACGACACACGTGGCGTGCTGAGGCGTACAGGTGCGCTTCTTCTAATGAGCATTATTACACTGCTTGGTTTCCTTTTCTGCTTGTCGTTTATTTCTGCTTTTCAATTAACTGGAGCGATTATAAAGAGGAAGATTACCATTACCATTATCCTAGCAAAACAAGCAAACTGAAAAACAAATAAAACAAAACAGATCACAAGGATAAACAAAAAAATCAAAACGCAAAAATGATATTGATTCTAAGAAATCAATGACCAAAAAACAACGAAATAAATGATTAAGTACGTAGTTTAGCAGCAACTATTGAAAAAAACATCCCAGCACAGAAACATGGAGATGTTTATTCAAGAGATCTGGCAAGGTGTGGTAATACAAAAAATTCTATTAAAATGAATCAAGCAGAATCTAATTTTTTGTAGAAATAAAAAGCCATTATCATGAAACCCCTCCACAGCTTTACTGTGTGCGTGTCAATGCCAAACAATTTCAGCAAAACAGTCAAAATCACAGTAAACAATTGATTTATTGAAATACATGACCAATGTCACGGTAAATCTTATAAGATCTTATACAAGCCTATTGATTGTCTTCAGAATCAAAGACAAAAGCAGATCAAATCGATGAATGACGCCAGCCAAAATATGGAAGATTACAGTATTGAGATCTTCTCAGTCATAAAGTTCCCTGAAAGTCAGACTCCTGTTAAAAAATGAACAGATACAAATATTACAAATTAACGAACAAACTGAATAAAACAAGCAGCATGGCCACTTGCTACTTATTTAAATCTAGAATGACAAATCCGCCACTGGCGAGCACCTGTCAGGGTAATGTGACACAAGCGGTGGGTCAGGTGTGCTGTGATGAGAGCGTTCTGGAGACAATGATCTGTGAGGACTCAGAGAGCGATGACGGGAAGTGGATGAGCAGCGCATAGTGGAGGAGAGGACGGGAGAAATAGCTGAGAGCCCTTGCCTGCGCAGCTCCTGTACTGCACGCTCCCTGATAAACACGGACAGGACATTAAAATCCTTAGTCTTTACTGTTCAAACCACATATAAACAAATATAGTCAATGCTGGAACTGGAACAACATGAGGATGAGTAAATGACAGATTTTTCATTTTTGGCTGAACTATCCCGGTGAGGTTTGTGTCTCACCGTTCAAAGTGCTCAGTGGCCAGGTGTCTCTTGGTCATCTCAATATCTGCCTCCAGCTGGGTTGATCGTGTCCTCAGCTGAGCCATTTGCCTACTCTGAGAACTCCTAGAGACAGTAAGTGGAAGAAGACAGTAAGTGGAAGACGAAAACAGATAGAAAGAAAGACATGTGTACGTGCTAAACTCACACTTTGCTGTCAGCCATGCTGAGTTTGTCCTTGAGAATTTGTATTTCGGTCTGTCTTTCCTGAGAGGTGAGCTGCCTCTGTAACTCCTTTTCTCGTGAAGACACCAGCAAGCTCTCCAAAGTCTGAACAGACAGACGTTCACCGCTCAGCTGCTTCTGTAACAGCTCAATCTCAGAGCGGCATGATTCCAGATCACGCTGCACCTGTATGTACAGTACAAGCACATAGACATTTGTGTTAGTCATTTATTTACATTTCAGTTGAGTTTGTCCTTGTTTCATTTCTCAAAGGCAATTTGGTTTCCGCATAAAACCAACGTTAAATGCATAAAACCCTAAAACATTTAAGAAATGAAATATCTAATTTAAATTAAGTTCTTCCCAGAAATTGCTCAGAATTTAAAATCTTTACATTTATTTGCATCGAATCATTTAGCAGATGCTTTTAGGCTGATGTTCTAAGGGTCTCACCAATCTGAGAATCTGAGGCTGAGATTACCAAAATTTCAGGTGCAAAAGGTCCAGTGGTCTAATGGGTAAGGCATCAGCTGTTGGAGCTGGAAATTGTGGGTTTGAGTCCCTCCTGGGTTGTGTTTACATTGCTACAAATGCTGTATGATAGTTTGTTAACAAACTAGAACACTTTAGAATATATTACATCTTTCAGCAAAAAAGCCAAAGTTACTCAATTAGGAACTAGTTTGAATAAAAAAGGTCGAATTCCCATTGCAGCATCTGAAAAGTTGAAACATTAATCTCTGATGGTGGAGAATGTGAGTTCAAAGCATAACATTACAATAACAACTACAGCTATCCTTAGTCTTTCAGCAAAATCCATTTTACATTCGTTTGAGGTTGAGATTAGCTAAAAAGGTACATTCAAAAGACCCAGTGGCCTCCAGAGTTGGGGATTGTGGGTTTGAAATTCCCACATGGGTCTTATTCCAGTGCTACCAAAATACCTGGGTGGGTTCCCAGGACCAGGATTAAGAACCACTGTGTCAGTGTCTGATGTGGGTTTAAATACAGATTTGCTTTGTGTTCAGCAAAAGGAAGTCTAAGATTATTTATCATATCTTGTGCAAGAGGCCCAGTGGCCTAATGGATAGCTGGGGATTGTGGGTGAGTCCCGTCTGGGTTGTGTTTCCAGTGCTGCAAAAAATCTATGGTAATTTGGTTAAAAAGGGGGAAAAAAAGTTGTAATGTGCATTGTTTTTCTACAAAACCCCAAACTCAGTTAATAGTGAATATAACCCAAACAAGAGGCCCAGTGGCCTAATGGATAAGGCATCAGCCTCCGGAGCTGGGGACTGTGGGTTCAAGTCCCACCTGGGTCATTTTAGCAGTTCTGCAAAAATTGTACAGTGACTTGTGCTTTGTGTTACTACAAAAAGCCAAAACACAATTAAGAGCGAACATAAAACATGGTAGAGGCCTAATGGTTAAAGCAACTGCCTCCGGAGCTGGGGACTGTGGGTCCCACCTGGGTAGCGTTTCAAGTGCTGCACAATTCTATGATAATTACTCTTAAAAAAACAAAAAAACAACTTGGAATGTATTTTGTGTTTCTACAAAAAGCCAAAATCAATTAATAGCGAATGAAGAATGGGTAAGAGTTCCAGTGGGCTAATGGATAAGGCATCAGCCTCTGGAGCTGTGGATTCAGTCCCACCTGGGTTGTGTTTGGAGTGTTGTAAGATTTCTACAGGTGTTTGCTTTTTTTTTTTTTTAATTAGAATGTACTTCTACAAAAAGCCAAACTCAATTAATAAAATGCCTAATAGATGAGGCATCAGCCTCTAGAGCTAGGGATTGTAGGTTTGAAAAAATTCTACAGTAACTTCTTTAAAAAAAAAAGTGCTTTACTTTTTTGTTTGTGTTTCTACAAAAAGCCAGAGTTGAAGATTGTGGGGTTGTATTTCAACAGAAAGCCAAACTCAATTAATAGCAAATACAGCACAAGCAAGTGGTCCAGTGGCCTAATGGATAAGGTATCGGCCTCCGAAGCTGGGGATTGTGAGTTCAAATCCCACCTGGGTCGAGTGAGCTGTGCTGCACTGTTTCCAGGGAAGTTTGTTTTAAAAAAAGTTTTCTACAAAAAGCCAAACTAAATTAATCAGCCTCCAGAGGTGGAGAGTGTGGGTTTGGGTCCCATCTGCGATGTGTTTGTAGTTCTGCAAAAATGTGTTTGTGCAAAAAAAATACGTTTCTACAAAAAGAAAAACTCAATTAAGCGCGAACACAAAACCTGGTAGAGGCCTAATGACATCACCTTCCGGAGATGGAAATTGTGAGTTTTGAGTCATGTTTGAAGTGCTAAACAAATTCTATGAAAAATTCTTTTTTTCTAGGGAAAAAAAAAAACCTGCAAGAGAATCTCCTTGTGTTCCATTCGGAAGGGCTCATCCCTATGCCCTAATCCCTTCAAAGGGTTTACCCTCCAGAGTGAGAGCTTCGAATGGTTGAAGGGTGTAGGGGACCAAACAACTGTTTCTTGAAGTGCCCTTCTGTGTCATCATCACGTGCTCACACTCGTGTGGAACGCACTGTCAGTGCAAACCTAACAGATTAAGGGTTGTAAATCTTCTAGGCGGGGATTGTAGTTCACAGTCCAATTGGGGTCTGTTCGCAAGCCATGAAAACCCACTACCTCCCGTCAATCTTGTTTACCACCAAATACATACCCTTACCCGCGTGTCTCCTATTTCTCACAAACTAAGCCAGACGACTAATAAATAGTCCGCCAGTGTAATATCAAACCACAGCGCGGCGCTTAATGAATCTCGTCAGAGCTCCGAAGATTGACGGATTGTGGGTTCAAGTGCCATAGATTGTGTTTGAAGGCAGCACCAACTGTGTTTTACCATGTTGTGGTGTAAAAATAGTTAAAAATGCATCTTTGTGGCTGTAGTATCATAAATACCCACCACCCACCCTAACCTATACTACACTTATATTTTAATAGGCAATACAAACACGAGCTACACACCCAGGCGTCCTACACGCACACCTAATAGATGCTGCTTTTAGAGCTAGGGATTGTGGGTTTGCGTCTTACCTTGGTCATGTTTGCAGTGCTGCAAAAACTTCTATGGTAATTTGTCTATAAAAACGTAAAATATGCTTTGTCTTTCTACAAAAAAAAGCTTCATTCTATAGTGCTGAATAGTGTGTTTTAATCCTGCATAATGTGTGTTTTCATTCCTACAGTTGTTGCCCTGGCATCAAGTAGGTTATATACAAAAAATCTACTTGTAATAAACCAATTTAAGCACTCACAGCTTCTTTGCTGACATCCAGTTTGACGCAGAGCTCCCGTGTTTTTTCCAGGTCAGTCTGCACCTGTGTGCGCTCAGTCTGGGCCTGACGCAGATCTTCCTCCATGTGAATCATCTTTCGGTTCAGCTGAGACAGCTGACTAGTACAACTCCGCTCTGCACTCAGTGCCTGGGCACAGCAACAAACCACAATTTATGAGAGACTTAGTTAACTAAAGCCAAGTGCACACTACCAGTCTGATGAACATTAGCGATGGACACACTATATGGGTTTGCTACAATATGGGCTTCGAAAACTTTATGAGCTTCGGTCTTGTAGTGAGCATTTGGGTTGCGTTGAGAATCTCCTGCATATTAACCAACACAGACATGATGGCCAAGTGACCTGTTGCAGGCTGCTCTCCAGGCTGTCTGCTCTTTCTTTGAGTCGAAGTATCTCTAAGTTAGAGTTGTGAAGCTCAAGACGGAGTTCGATGACAGTGGTTTCAGCGTGTCTGGCCTGTTCCTCCCAGCTTTCCATCTGAAGAGACGCTTTCCTTCGAGACTCTTGCAGTTCTCTGCACTCACACTCCTAAAGAGCAACAAACAAGAACAATCAAGAACACTCTAAACAGGACATGCTTGTTGTCTGTTTTAACGCCCTTTTTTGTTTAAATGACTCCACCTTAGCAGACAACAGATCTTCAGTGCGTAAGATGTCAGCAATGTGAACTTGGACTTTTTTCTGCAAGTCTTCTATTTCCTCATTAGCTTCATCCAGCTTGAGCTGTAGAGTCTGAAAAGAAATTTGGAGGTCTTGTTACCTTGTTTATTGCAATGAATTTACATAAAACTGTTTGCTACAGTACCTGAACTTCCAGACGTGCTTTGTCAAGGTCGTCCCTCAGCTGACCGTTCTCTTGTAATGTGGCGTCTTTGACTTTAATCACTGTGCCCATCTCGCTTTCAGAGTCAGACAGCTTCCTCTTCAGAACATCCAGCTCTCTTTCTCTGCCAGCTATGGTCTCCCTCAGAGTTCTGCGGACAGGAAGTCACATCAACACCACTCATTTTCACAGTCACTCATAAATCATTTGAGGAAATGCAGCATGTTACATTTTAGGATGTAAGAGTCTCATTGCATACTGACTAAATACATCACAATACTCTACACCCAAGCGTCAAAAATACAAAGCACAGAGGAACAATAACTACCATTCAAAATAAATATTAAATGCAAATGAATTGATTTAAACAAGGATGCATTAAATTGATCAAAAAGTGACAGTAAAGACATTTAAAATATTACAAAATATTACAAAATATTTCAACTAAGACTGTTCTTGTTGGAACGTCTCTCAAAGAACCTTTTCCTGAAAAATGTATTATGTTTCCACAAAAATATTAAGCAGCACAACTATTTTCAACAAACAATGTTTCTTGAGCAGCACATAAGCATATTAGAAGGATTTCTGAAGGATCATGGACACCTGAAGAACTGGAGTAAGTAATGGCGCTCTTGAAAATTCAGTTTTGCCACTCGAGGCATAAATTACATTACTACAACAGTATTTAAATTGTAATGATATTTCACAATATTACTTTTTTTTTTGCTGTATTTTGGATCAAATAAATTCAGGTTTGGTGAGCATAAGAGACTTCTTTAAACAAACATAAAAAAAAATATGACCCCAAACATCGTGAACGTTCACGTATATAAAAGAGAAATACACTACAAATAATAACCATGAGCTAGAGTCAAGAACAACTATGACTATATACTATTGTCTAATTATGATACATCAACATTAGCATTATTCTTATACCTGGATGGTGAACATAACACACTGTAAGGAAAAGTAAATAATACAATAAACTGTATTTTATACAGAACTTTGGTAAAGTTTATTTTAAAGGTCCCATGACATGCTGCTTTTGGATGCTTTTATATAGGCCTAAGTGGTCCCTAGTACTGTATCTGAAGTCTCTTTCCAGAAATTCAGCCTTGGTGCAGAATTTCAACCACTACGAGCCAGTCCCACAATGAGCTTTCCTTAGGACGTGCCATTTCTGTGTCTGTAGCTTTAAATGCTAATGAGGAGGAGAGAGGCGGGGCAACTGCCATGCTTCGCTCGTTTGCAAGCCATGATGTCTCTCGAGGAGAAAAAAATATTGCGCTCGTCTCGCACTGTAGTAGCTCATTTTTTCATGGGCGGGCCAAATTCTCTGGGCGGGCAAAGCAGAGAAAGGGGAGGTAACCTTTCCCCGTATGACGACATAAAGGGAAGCTTCCAGATTGGGCCATCTGAGCTTTCATTTTCTCAAAAGCGAAGCAGGATACCCAGGGCTCGGTTTACACCTATCGCCATTTCTGGGGTACAGGCCGCACGACTGGCGCGCGGGACGGAACCCATAGGCAGGCTAGGGGATCTCATATTAATGTTAAAAAACCTCATAAAGTGACATTTTCATGCCATGGGACCTTTAAAGAATTGTTCACCACACTCTTCAAATTCACTACACATGACTGTCAGTTAATCTGTAAAAATGAATAGAGAACTTACATTAGAGTTGTCTCAAGATTCTCGGTTCTCAGTTTTAAGCTCCTAATGGTTTTCTCCTTATAAAAAAGAAAGAAAGAAAATAACACATATCACCAAGTGTACTAACTAACTGGAAAGCAAGCAAATCTAATATACAAAGAAAAAATATGTGTTTTAGTGTGTAAATGTAGGTAGTACCTTCTCATCTAGCTGGTCACTTGCTGAGCTGAGCAGATCTGCCTTTTTCTCCAGTTGTTCCTGCAGCGAGTCTCTGTGCTGGTCCAGCTCTGAGACCGTACACAGCAGTGTGTTCACTTCCTCTTGCATAGCACTCACCTGCATCAGGAGAGAGTCTGAAGCACACGAAGGAAAAGTGATGCAATGATACATAAATATCCTTTAAACACTAAAATGATTGCAGTTAATGAATAGCAACGTTAAAGAACAGCATGTATTCACGGTCACTTTTGATCAAATTTTAGTGCATCCTGATTAATAAAGCATTCATTTCCTTACCAAAATCTTAATGACCCTAAACTTGTGATAGTGGCAGTGCATATTTTTGTTCTTCTTATGCTTTGCATAATTTCTACTAAGACATCATTGGATTAAGAAAGGAAACCGATTAGGAATATCCAAGTACTCATCTAGGTTTTATTAGCATTCTTTATCAAGCAGCATTGGAGGATCAGGATCGCCGTAATGAGTGTTTTGTAGCTCTCCAATCCTGCTGGTTAGTCTTCGCTGATTCTCACACAGAGAGATTTCCAACTGATTATTTGCCAGTCTGGTATATACATACACAAAAAAAGAAATCGATAATAAAAGTATCAAACAAAAAAAAAACTGTTAGCATTGAAATATGGACACATCTTGTTGTTTTTGGTGTACCTGAGGCTGCTGCACTCATTTCTGAGGCGGCTGAGCTCTTCCTCACTGGCACTGAGTTTTCGCTCAAGTACTTGAACTTCCTCCTCCAGACCCATCATGGTCTCCCTCATTTGAGCGTGCCTGCTTCTCTGTTCTCCTCGCTCCTGCTCCAGCTGGGACACCCACAAAACAATGACACTAGTTCATAACAATAACTGTGCATGCAAATAACTACATTTTATAGTATAGTATAGTATGATACAATATAGCATTGTGCAGTATAGTGTTTGGCATGATTTACTGTAGGATAGCCCTGAAGAAAACGGTATTACTCGTAATACACTTAAGTTTCAACTCACGTATCCATTTTGACTCTTGAAATGCATTATAAATAAAGAAATACAAATTGAAACAAATGAGACCACTGCTGATATACAGAAAGTATAAATAGCATAAATAAATGTGGACAGCAGTTCAGACATGTATTTTGTTATTGGTAGATTTAGATAAAAAAATATAAACATACAAGGCTGTTTAATATAATTCTAAAAATGTCTGTATTCAGGTCATGGTACACATGTCATTTTTCTGTGAAATCTCGAGGAAGGCTTCGGGCTTTTGAAAAATATATTAAATATATAATTTAGAAATATTTTGGCTTAGACTGGGCCTCTGAGGTGTTTTTCCTCCTGGATAATGAGCTCTATAAAAGCCTGATGCATCAGATATAGCATTCAACAAAAATGCACATGCAAAATTGTTTTATTTATTTATATCTTAAGGTTCAGTAACTGTTCTATTTCAAAATAAGATTGTTCAGACTATGTTTTACAAGCCTAAGTCTCCATTTGTTTTCGATTTAATGTTATTGTTGTCTAAAAGCAATAACTGAGATCTAATTTGTGATCTTGCTTTCTTGTGGACTATAGTAAGCATGGTATGCTCAATCTACAGCTGTCGTCACTGTTCCATAGCAGTCTATAAATACAGAGCTCTTACTGTGAGTACAGCAACCTGCAGGTCCTCCACCCTCTGCTCCAGGTGAGCTCTCTCGCTGATGGCTGTCTCCTGAGAGATCTGAGGCGACGTGCAGTTCAAAGGGAACACACATACACTCAGCGGGCTAAAAAAAGCACACCTTGCTCCTGGTATTATCACTCTACTCCCCAGTGAGATGACTCAATTTATCACTGTACTCTAGTGTGTAAGTGATTTTCCTTTAGTACTCCTAAATAACATCTTCATAAGATGGATACAAGCAAACACAATGCACACACATGTTCAGCCAGTGTACTTGAGATCAGGCTGTTTCTCGTACCTTGAGTCTCTCTCTCAGGCTGTCTCTCTCTGTGGTCATGCGGTGGAGGTCTGCTGTGGCCTCATCTCGCTCGGCCTCCACTCGTTTAAGGATACTCTGTGCAGTCACACTGCTCTTGGGCCCTCGTGCGGCCTTTGACATCATGACCTCCCGTCGTAGAGCTGCTATCTCCTCTTGAGCCTGCAGTGGGAGTCAGGGTACATCTGAGGCCACATTGTTTAGTGAAATACTGGCAATATATTTATTAGTCAGTGCTTTTCTTCTGTGTAAATAAAATGATGTTAAAAAAATTAAGTGTGGGTTTGCAAAATTAAAATTAATTATGTATTTATATTAGATCTATTTATATAAAATATCCCAAATATATAATTATTTTGTTGAGGCAAATAAAATGTGATGCAAGTACTAAAAAAAGCTAAAATATTCAATTAATATTGTTTTATTAATTTCATATTTTAATTGATATTAAATTAAATCATTGTTTTACTGTACACTGTTTTTGTAATGAAGCCAAAATAATTAGTCAAATATGATCTGGCAAATAATACAAATAATAAATATATAGGTATATTTACATTACATTAGCATTTAGCAGACCGGGGACAATGGAACGCAATCAATATTAAAAAATAAAAAATAAAAAATATGATTCTATTCATTTATATTTTTAATGCATATACAATTAAATAATTGTTTTTTACGGCACACTGTTTATTGTAATGAATAATATTTTAATAAAAAATGGATTTTTTTTAAATAGAATCTGGCAAATACATACTAAATAAATATATAATATAATCATTTGACCAAAAGCCAAAAGGATGCAAAAAGTGATGCAAAAAGATGTGTTTAAATGAATACATTGTTGGTTGTCTTAATTATAATTTATTTAATATGTAAATAAAATAATGTTTCAACCGTTATATTGTTATGTAGTGGAGCCAAAAACAAAGTAATCTGGCAAATAATTACTACTAATATTTATATTATGTATTTACATAAGAATATATAACATATTAACTTTTTTGTTGTATCAAAAAACAAATCAAAATCAAACAGCTTATTTGATCAAAACAAATCAAATCAAACAGCTTATTTGCTTTAAACAGCTTTTTTGATCAACACAAATAAAATCAAACAGCTTATTGATCCAAACAAAGTTGATGATAGTTTTTTTAAAACTACATGTGGTTTTTTTAAATAATTAAATATTCATTAATAATATTGTAATCATTAAAGAATCATTTTGTAAAATCTTTTATTGTCTGTACCTGCAGGTTAAATATCAGTCACACTCAGACAGTCAATACTCAGAATTAACCATGTGGACTTCTTTGTTTTATTCTATGTGTGGCATCCCAAAACGAACACAACAACCTGAAGAATTCTGGGAGGTTCGGCGCTGTCTACCTGCTGGTAGTGCGTTCTGGTCTTGTCCCGTTCAGCTGTGAGCACTTTAACATTGACCTGGATCTCTGAGAGGTGCCGCTCGTGTTTCTCCATCATGTTTTGTAGCTCATCTCTTTCTCGTAACACCCTCATTAGCTCTGAATCGTACGTGCCACCCTTTAAAAAGAGAGACACATAAAAAAGGAACAAATTATTAGCCAAATGAAAAAGAAGAAGACGAAACTAGTCTCCTGATATGACCTGCATCGCGGGCTTAGTAGTACTTTTACAGGTGAGGTTGGTGGGACGCGCGGGTAGATGCACCCTTGACGGTGCGCTGGTTAGAGCGAGAGCACTCAGCTACTTCTCAGTGCCTCGGCCAGTCAGCTGGAAATATCAGAAACCTGGAGAAAATTGATTCTAGTAAATAGGGAAGGAAAAAATGTGGACACTGGAGACTAAAACATTGTTGCATTTCTGGCCTACCGCTCACCTAAACCTGTTCAGGCTTTCTGATCCAGTTTTGACGGTTTCTGGTGCCACCTGCTGGATCCACTGTGTTACTACAATCTTATCGAATTAAAATTCAATGAAACAAAGCAAATCTTTGGAGCATCTCTGGAGCATCTGTGCTCAGTTGACTAAATGTTTTAGCAGTCATTAGTTTGTGCTCTAGTTTGGGTCTATGTATGAAAGCAAAGTCACTTAATTCACAATAAGAAATCTTAATAAGAAATGTTGATGGGTATTGATAGCTATACATTTCAATAAAGCATCACGACATGTTTATACCGAAACGTCTTGATTCGACTCACTTAAAATAAGTTTTCTCAAGCAAAATGTATAAAAATAAACCACAGCGCCGACAGGTTGTCATGGCAACTGAGATACTACGTTTGCACGTCACTGAAAATGCGTCCCGCGCAACAACTATCCTTGAATTCCTTTTTAAGAACATAACATAAAATTATATTGCATTTTAACATTTAATGATAATTGATAATTGTTGGCAAGCCACAACATCCACTAAAAGTAGGCTGCTTTTGCACTGACACCAATATGTTTGTATTACACCTGCACATAAAATCCTTCACACGAAATAACTGTAAATTCGAACCTCGCATTGACGAAAAGCTGCAAATACATTCTGCTTTCATGAAAGACAACGCAGAAGACAAAGCATTGTTTGTGTAAGTTAGCTTGTGTTACCTCTTGTAGTGGTTCTGGCAAAGGAAAACGAGCGTGTTGAAGTAAATCTCAACACGTTAAAGCTCTTTAGCCGGAGGGATAAACGTCAGCATTGACCAATCACAACACAGCATTGACCTGTCAGTCAAGATAGTCAGAGAGGCGGCGACCAATCAGAGCTCAAGCTCCCTCCGTTTGCGTCCGTTGCCTTGACTACAAGTTGTGAACGCTCACGTTCAGTAGTTTTTAAGTTGAAGAGATGAAGCAAGTGAAATAAATATAAACTAAAACAAAACAAAACTATATGTGACCCTGGAGCACAAAACAAACCAGTCTTAAGTCGCTGGGGTATAATTGTAGCAATAGCCAAAAAAAACATTGTATGGGTAAAAATTATAGATTTTTCTTTTATGCCAAAAATAATTAGGATATTAAAAAAGAACGAGGTAAAAGATAGAGGTTCCATGAAAGTATTTTGTAAATTTCCTACCGTAAATATATCAAATCTTAATTTTTGATTAGTAATGTGCATTGCTGAGAACTTCATTTGGACAACTTTTAAAGGCGATTTTCTCAATATTTTGATTTTTTGCACCCTCAGATTCCAGATTTTCAAATAGTTGTATCTCAACCAAATATTGTCCTATCATAACTAATTGTCCTTATTTATTCAACTTTCAGATGTATGGAATTGTAATAAATAATAATAAATATTAAAAAAAAACTTTATGAATGGCTTTTTTGTGGTCCAGGGGGTCAAATTTGTCGGGAAAAATATAAAATAATTGTGTAGGAACAAAAGATACAAAGTTATTAGTTTCTGTTAATTGTGTTTCAAATTAATT
The DNA here is from genome assembly GCA_018155175.1 of Sinocyclocheilus anophthalmus. Lineage (NCBI taxonomy): Eukaryota > Metazoa > Chordata > Actinopteri > Cypriniformes > Cyprinidae > Sinocyclocheilus > Sinocyclocheilus anophthalmus. Next base: position 41,981 of record JADLZN010011005.1, read on the forward strand.
AAAAAACTATGCACTGTAAAAACGGTTTTTTAAACCGTTAAAGAAAAATTATGGAGTACTTTTTCCAAAAAACAATAGCTCAGTCCTTTACACTTCAAAAAGTTGCACGTTTAATTAAATGGTTACTTCGCGTTACATTGTAAACCGTTTTTGAAACCATACCCAGCCAATTTCGAATAAAAGCTCTTTTCCGTGTTTTTGCGTGTAATTTTAACGGGATAGTTCACCCAAAAATGAAAATTTGATGTTTTTCTGCTTACCCCCAGGGCATCCAAGATATAGGTGGCGTTTAGCCAATTCGCACGGGGTTTAGTATTACCTGGTGACCTCCAGTCGTTTGTAATAATTGCAGAGGTTGTCTGTGATCTGAATCCCGTGCGAATCAGCCATGTCTTTCATTTGTAAAGTAAAAACTCCCCCGCAAATGACCTACCATATTTCACCGAACACCAAGGTCCTGTGATAATATTAGTCCCGTGCGAATCGGCATCTCTGTGATTTGGCCAGCATTTAGCGGGTCGTATATAATTTTTCGAGGTTTTTGTTACCTGTGTGCCTTTTTATCCATCTTTCACGAAGAATGGAGCTGCGTTGGAGTGTTTGATAGTATTTTTGGTGCTGTCATCATATCGCTACACCATACAATTTGCAGAAAAGAAAGCTGAAAAGGTTTTGAGGTTAAAATGTTACAAATAAATCAAGCATAAAGCATGAGATATTATTTTAACCTGGTGAAAAATAAATGACACAGCGCACGAAACTATATTAATTTATTTTTTTTAAATCCATCCGGACCATAGAACGGGACTCTCAAAGCTTGAATCAGGTAATCCGGGAGGGACAAGTCAGTAATTCGAATGTAAAATCACAGGCTTCGCGTATCCCATGCGACATGCACCACACCGAATTCAGGATGTGGGGGGGTAAATTTAAAAATCAAACAAGGTCGATCCAGATAATTACCTAAATCCCGTGGCGAATAGGGCTTTGTTTTCCTCAGTAGACAATATGATGATTTTTAACTTAACCGTTGCAGTCTAATCAGTCGGCGCTAAGATGGGCAAAATGTAACAAATCTATGGAGAGTAAAAACAATCATGTCACAGACAAATCCAAATTAAACTCCTGCGGCTCTGACCGGACACATGATGTCCTCAGACCACAAAACGATCGGTTGGTGCCAGAAAACGAACAGTATCGGTGTGTGAGGTGTGTCACGCTCTTGGGAGTAGTTACGCTCTGACGTAGTTTACGCATGTGCCGGAAGTGATCTCTCGCGCGTATACGTCACTCATTGTTTACACAGTGCACGGTCATTGTAGGTACGACAGCTAATCAAAATGGTACTTACTTGCGCGTATCCGGATTGTTCAAACCGACTGACTTAAAACTAGAAGATTACGTTCTCTCGCGCGAACTCATAAGGGAGTGGTGACTTTCCATGTATTCCCAAATTCTGAGCCTGCTCGCCTGAAGTTATGGTTGACTGCTCTTCGGCTGGATATCAACACACACATTAACATAAACTACGCCAGAGCACGTACACACCTCACGTAACGAATGCAGTGCGCGCGCACAAAGACAGATGGACATAGTGGTGTATTAGAGGTAAAATATGATATAAATACTGTTTATATAATAATCGTTTCGTGTCTTAGGACATCAATGTGTCGTCACGAGCCGCAGGGTTTAATTTGGATTTGTCTGTGCATGTTTTTTTTACTCTTATAGATTTTGTTACCATTGCCATGCATTATATGACTGACAGACGGCAACGGTTAAAGTTAAAAATCACCATATGTGTTCTACTGAAGAAACAAAGTCACCTACATCTTGGATGCCCCGGGGGTAAGCAGATAAACATAAAATTTTCATTTTTGGGTGAACTATCCCTTTAAGGCTCGTGGACGCGCACAGCGAGCGACGCCAATCCGCTGGATTAGAGGAGGCGCGCGCACGCACGCACGCACGCGCAGGAGGCGCATAGTTTCTCCAAGCAAAAACTGTAGTGCGTTTTCACGCGTTTGGAGAGGTTTCGCTTTTAATCCAGGAGCGGAGGATGTACGATCTGTGAGGACTGTGATTGTACCGGAGATACAAACATTTGATCAGCCTCTTGTCAGAGTTGATTTAAAGACAAAGAGAAACAACTAGCTGTTTTTACGGATCAGATCCATGAAACTCCGAGGAACAGCAACAACCTCATGGTTTACCTCGAAAGGATGTATTCATCAAGATCGCCTTTACACCATTGCACGCAGTAGATTAATGCATTTTAATGATTTATTTTTATTTTGAAAATGCGATTTTCTGGACTTCAGCTCTCAGAGCAAAGAATAGCTCGAATCAAGAATTGTCTTTGTCTGTGCATTATTGCATTGGCATACTGATCACTAAATGACTGCTAGTGTAACACACCAAGCTCTCCAATTATAACGTGCAAAGACGAACATGTCAACACTGTTTCCTGATTAGACAAGAGACTGAATAGTATTGGATTGCAATGGGAATGCAATAGCAGTTGCATTGATTTGCGATTGTTTAGACATTCATTGAAAGAAATCTCCCTTTGTCAACCGACCAGAGAAAGAGACGTGTGGGAACTGGCCATGTCCTTCTTTAATTTCCGAAAAATCTTTAAATTGGGCGCAGAGAAGAAGAAGAAACACTATGATCACGTGCACAGGGACACAAATCCGGAGGAAATCTGGGAGATTGTGGGAGAACTGGGGGATGGAGCCTTCGGAAAGGTGTTCAAGGTACTGTATAAACAAAGAAGTTGATGAATCTTCTCTTGCAGTAAGAGTTGGTATCTGTTTTATGTGATTGTTGGACCCCAGTGGTTTTCTTATGAATGGAATATAGGGTTACCTACATGTAATGCACTTATAATGGAATTGCTCTATTGATATCTATCTATCTTGTACACACACTAATGAAAGTGCAAAACGTTTCTGAATTCTTTGGGATTTAGGATGTCACCACTTGCATGACTTCATCAAGCACATACCCCTGGTTGTCATTCACATGACCTCATCCTGTAGTGTCCAGTCTGCTTGATTGTTTTCTGGTCTTGTTCCCTTGAATGCTTTCTCTGTTATAAGCAGTGTTGGGGGTAACTCATTACAAGTAATGCAAGTTATGTAATCGGATTACTATTTTCAAGTAACTATAAGTAAAGACACATTGGACTTTGTTATTGACAATAGAATATCTGGAGTTACTTTTTCAACATTACTCGCATTTACTTATTTTTTCTTTCATTTATGATGGACAGCGCTCCTGTCCCCATGGCTTGAGAGAAATGCAGATTTACTGCTGTAGTCAGAAATAATAGGAATAGGTGGCCTTTATTCATCTCACTCACAAAATGAATAAAAATAATGCAACCTGAAACTAAATACTCACTCAAACCGCAAATTATGTAAACCGACCATGGCTTTATGTATTTAATTCCATTCATATTACCATTAGTCAATTAACATGCTTCGTCTGGACCTTCGATATCCAGGGTTCAACCCCGACTATAGCACAAATTACTCTAGACGAACATTCGTGTGTCTTTTTTTTATTGCTGAAGTGTGTTGAAATCTTCTGCATTCTACTGTACGGACGTAAATGTACTTTCCCCCTTCAGCCTGAGGCTGATTCATTTGACTTTTGGTGTGAAAAGGCTTTTATATTTGCCAAAAATAGAATTTTTTTTATTTTAAAAACAAACAAGCAAGCCCTGTCCAGATTTTAAAAGTAATGCAAAAGTAACGTAATGCTTTAATTTCCATAAAAAGTATACATAAAGTAACGAAATTAGTTACTTTTTTCTGGAGTAACGCAATATTGTAATGCATTACTTTTAAAAGTTACTTTCCCCAACACTGATTATAAGTCTTAATGGTTCTTAGTTTGTTAGTGGCATAGGGTGATTTGGAGATTAAGTGTAAGGCGGCCATAACGTCTATATACAGTCAAACACCGGCGTTAGTACTTCTTCATGCTTCCAACAAGTATAATGGCGATGGTTTTTAAATAGTAGTATTATAGTCAGCTCGCTAATGATTATTTGGATTGAGGTCCTGGGGTTTTAGGACAGTGGGTTTTGTTGATTTACAGCCGTCACAGTGAGGTTTTGTGTGTTGTTGGAGCTCCACCACTATGGGCACTAAACAGACAGAATAATGACTGTTTTCAGACAAGTTTCCCACTTTTTCAGTCTACCATGGTTTGGACAAATATATTCACCAGCCATAAATATGTTAAAGAAAAGATTGTTTCTTTTTAGACGGTTCTTAGCACCCTTTCAAAATTAGACTGTAGCTTTTTTTTTGTTTGTTTGTATGTTTTTTTGTTTATTTACAAAAATTTGCTTAAATTAGAAACCAATGTGATTTTTAAAAATAATTTTTAAAGCTCACTTTCAATACTATTACTATTTTTTGTCGTTGTATTAATTTATATTTTATGAAAAATGTGTATTTGCATTACAAATTGTATATATATTTTTGTTTTATTGAATGTAAGTTTTACATGGTCAAAGTTTGAATTCTAAAAATTAAATGTCTTGATACATGGTCCAAATACATCCAAAACACTAAGCTGGGCCAATTATGCGCATGCTTGTCACGCAAATCTCGTCCATAAAGCCGGTCCCGGTTAGTAGAAATCCCATCACCTGACTCGATGGAGCGGGCTTATATACGACATCCCGTAGTTCACTGACAAGCTAGGCGATATCGTGTTCATTATTGAATGCGATATATCTGCGATTATGAACGCGATATTGCGTAGCTTGTCAGTGAACTACGGCTCTGTGTAGTGCATGCCGCTCCATCTGAAAGCAGGTGATGGAGATTTACTACTAATCACGGAACCGGCTTTACTGACGAGATGCGCATGACAATCGCATGCGATTAATTGCACAGCCCTAAAAGCACTTGCATCACACATAATGGCAAAATGCAATCAAAAACCACTGCACATTCACAATCATCCTGCAATAAACCGCAGACTTTGACCTGGTTAATTTTTCACTACTGAATCACGTTAGCTTCTAAATACTTTAGATAACCACTCACTTACAGAAGCCGTACATTGGATCGAATTGTTCTGTGACCTTCATTGCTCTGCACTGCAGAAAGACTCATTACTGTGAATGACACTGAATAGGATTTCTGTTGAAGGGTGGACTTCGTCACGCTGACTGCATGAGTCTAATTAATAGTTTTTTTCCTCCAAAGTGCTTGTTTTGCTAGTTATTAAAAGAGATCTACACATAGTCTACACATGCATTTTTGTATGTCCTCAAACATTTATGTCTGATTCATCAGGTAGTTTAACATCAGAATGTGTACAATAAACAATAACCTAATAAAAATCAACATAATTTGATACCATTAATACAGATTTTCATTCTCATCACTAACAAAATATTCGTTGAAATGCCTGCCAACCAGTCTTGCTCTTTTTTAATGTTATATTGTACACCCTAAAATGGTTTATGATTAATATTTTAGAGGGCTATGTATAAATAAACTTATTATTGAAATATACTTTTCTTTTTATTCAGGCTCAAAACAAGCAGACAGGCATTTTTGCTGCTGCAAAGGTGATTGACACCAAAACTGAAGATGAGCTGGAGGACTACATGGTGGAGATCGACATCTTGGCATCATGTGATCATCACAATATTGTCAAGCTGCTTGACGCGTTTTACTACGAGAGCAAACTGTGGGTGAGTGTGGATTTAGCTTATGTTTCATTGTTTCCTTGTTACACAGATTTTGTTTTGATTGTGTTTTCCACAGCAATAGTTTGAAATCTTACTTTTAAAAAAGATTATTAGGCCCATCTTGTTTAATGTTAATCTGCTTCATATTGCATGGTGACTAGATCATCATCACCCTTGTTTTCTACAAGAAAAGACATTGGACAAAGGAATAGGAGACAATTCTGCTTGCTTTCTTGTAGACTCGAGCCATTTCCTTCCGACGCAGTGGAAGTTTACAACAAGGTTGAAGTGGCCTCAGACAGCTTTCAGGTCACTTCAGTCCAGCTTCACTTCAGAATGGTCTTTAGAAACTTGGAGGTTCAAATAATAAGAACATGCACTAATTTTTATCCTTCATTTTGGCTCTGTCCCAAATGGCACACTTCATGTGCACTTGCGGTCTTGAGGACTTACAATGGCCACTGCGTGCGCGTGTCCGCTAAGTCCATGAGACCGTAGGGCAGGGTTCCTCAAATCTTGCCCTGGAGGGCCAATGCGCTGCAGAGTTTAGCTCCAACCCTGATCAAACTCACCTACCTGTGATTTTTCTAATGATCCTGAAGACATTGGTTAGCATGCTCAGGTGTGTTTGAAAAGGGTTACAGCTAAACTGCAGGAAAGTGGATTTCGTGGGCCAGATTTGAGGATCCCTGCCGTAGGGTGTCCCATTTGTCATTTTAGCTTTCAAAAGGTGCTCACGAGCGCCCCCCTTTGTGGCTGCTATGTGCCCTCGATCCGCTCTTCAATGCGCAAGCCTGTGAGCTACGCAGCTGAATTCTACCCGGCAGTCAAAGCGGCATTACGTCACGAAAGTGTGGACTCAGAGGAAGACCGTGAGGGTTTTAGGGTGCCATTTGGCACAGGGCATTTAATCCGAATTTAAAAATAATATAAAGTATCTTTAGTTATATTTAAAACATTAAATTGACAGAATGAGCCCAAATTTTATTTTATGTTATTTATTTTTATATATAAAAAAAGGTAGTTAGTTCCTATTTATTGTCAATGATTATTCTTATTGCTATTATAAGTATTTTTACTGTATTATCATAAATACTGTAATACATAAAAGTCATGATAAATGATGGCATTACAAAATGACTATCTTGATGTGTAACACACTACTATTCAAAAGTTTGGTTTGCCAGAATCTTTTAACATGTTTTGTGAAGACTCTTATGCTCACCTGGGTTCATTTATTTGATCAAATACAATTAACAACAGTAACATTGAAAAATGATGACTTTTGTAAATAAAATCATTCTATTTTTATTTCATTTTTAACAAGTAATTTATATTCCTGTTTTGTGGTCAGCGGATGTTTCGCCATCATTACTGCCGGTCCCTTCGTGTCCACACCCTTCATCCTCAGAAATCATTCTCCTCTGCTAGAACCATTATCTTATTATTCTCACTTTGTGCTCTTACCAGTGTCGAACATGATTGTGCAGGCATTTATTGAAACATCAAATATATCAAATAAAATTAAGTAATTCATTGCTACAAAAAATGTGTTAAGATTCTTGGGAAAAATCTTATGATGCCAAATGTTTTTTTAATGGATATGGTCATACTACTCGGGGCTGCAAACGATTAAATCTGATAATCATTCAACTAAAAGTTTAATGTTCACATACATATATGTGTGTACTGTGTGCATTAATATTATGCATATCTAATTTTTTTTATATATACTTTAGTCTGTATAATATATCGTATACATTATATATGAATATATTCCATCCTACATCTATTTATAATATATTAATCAACAATCTTTTGCCTTATAGGGATGTGGTGTATTGATATATACGTAATCATATCACAGCTCCACATATATTATGTGAACAAAATCTTTTATTTTGAATGTGATTAATCATTTTGCTGCCCTATAATACACAATTTAAATGATTTTTCTAGTGCTTAATTGACAGTGTCATACTGCCAAACATTTTAAGGGCCTTCAAATTATTTTAGTTTGATTTGAAAGTGAATATGACCTGGACATGGTCTTCAGATGTTTCATGAGATTTACCAGAAAAGCAAGTCTAGAATCAAAGTCAAAGCATTTTCTCACAGTGAGCTCAGGCATTGTTAGTTTACCTCTCCTCTCAGTCAGTGCCTGATTTCTTCATCTGCCTCATTGTGCACTGAACAGTATGTACTGGGAGAGGTGTGCATATTTTACTCTGATCCTGCTGAGCACCAGGAAATGGACTGATATTAACCTCACCCATTTCCGTATATGAAGATATAGGAGGGCTTTGATTTAGCTGTGATTCAAGGAATGTTTGAACTGGATTATTCATCAGCCATTTAGAGTTTAAAGGAACACACCACTATTTTTGAAAATAGGCTGCGCAATGATATTACGCAGCGCCTAAAAATAGTCCCCAGCTAGTAATCCATAAGCACTATTTTCGCCGCGAATTCATTGCGCCTGCTTCACCCTGGTAGGCGCAAAGTTCCCTTGATTATTACGCCCGATGAGAGTATATTTCCAGCATATCGGCCTATAAAAACGCACCTTTTCCATTTTCCGTCGGTCCTTAGTACATGATGTACTACCGATTAGTTTTAAAATAGGAAAACTATCGAAACCTCTTTGTCTACTTGTGAGCGAGATGCTACGGTCTATTCAGATTCAATGATCTATGCTAAGCTACAGCTTAAGGTGCTACCGCCAGACCCGGAGATCGATTGAATGGATTTGAAAACGGTAAAACTCAACTGTTTAACTCTAGGGGAGTTGGAAAATGAGCCTATTTTTAAAAATAGTGGAGTGTTCCTTTAAACAGCATAAATAACACATCGGTATTAATAAATCTGTTCAGTATTCCGTGTGAAGTAGTGCCCTCTAAATTTGATTATAGATAGCATCAATTTCAGATGCCACTTGGTTTGATATTTTGCAATCTGCAATGACATTTAGACATTTTTAAGTGTCCACATACAAATTAAGGCCTCTCAATGTGGTATAACTGAGGCTTAATAATTAAATGCATTCTGTTATCCAGACGGTCCTATATTTCCAGAGTTGTAAAAGAAGTCTCATCTTGTGCTTTGAGTATGGCCATTGTAGTTCAGAGACTGAATGACCGCACTGTGTGGGCTATTGTGTTCTCATTGCTGCCAGTCTAAACCAACATCTCACCCACAGTGACACAGCGCTCGAGAGAATGAATTACGCTGACTGTTCGGAGTGCTGAGGGTCAGACAGTAACACTGTTTTAAAGCTTCATGTGTTTCTTAGCTGAAGCCATTTGCACTTTTATTTAAAAATCTGAGCTCATTTTGGAGTCTAACATCATACATTTATAGTCAGCAAGCAAGTAGCCTAATCCATGATTATTTAGTGTAGTAGTACATTTTTAGACTGATTCAGTCTATGATTCATGCCGATGATTCTTCTGATTCATGCAAAAGAACTGCAATGATTCTGAGTCCGTGAGGACAACACAATAGGTAAAAGCTTTGTTGATAATTTGTCTCAAACTGACGGCTGAAGGTCTGGAATCCATGGCAGCTTTCATTGGCCAAGGCCCGCCCATGAGGCCGTTTGACCGACATGTCAAACAACCAATCACAGTTCGTTTAGTACAGCATCACGTTTCGGGGTGTGGAAATGTCGCTACAATAACAGACTGGTGTGTAAAACTCTCGGATGTATTTTAAAGATTCTATGCCGCAAACTTTAAATATTTCACATACTTTTGAAACGCCAGCTTTTAGTTGATCCTGATAAGCGCTCGTTGTCACAGTTGTAAACACTACGGCTTTCTTCTTTCGTGAGGGGGTTTGGTGTCACAACGTCTGAGGCTGAGACTAGTCTTTACCAGTACCTGCCCATCCTCTCCAGATGACCCCAGCCGTGACCCCTCCATCCGCCTGCTGTTCACGGAAACTCTCTTGTTCTAATCCTATTAGGACAGAAAGGACTCAATTCTGGCCTGCGCTAATGTGCAGAAAGCTTTCGTCCTTCCTTGTGCTCATACAGGCCTCTCTCGCTCTATCCTGTTATGTCACCATATTGAGGAGCAAGAAAAGCCTTCAAGACTCAGCAGCCTCAGTGACCAATCATGACCCTGCAATGCCGCGCTGTTGACCAATCACAGCCCTGCGAAGTGAATTGTTTTGTAATAATGGGGTCTAGTCTTTCCAGGTTTGGATGTTGTTAAACTGGAGTTCTGGTTTTATCCATTGATTTGCCACAAACTCTGATGTGTTCATGGGCTAAGCTGAGTGAGAGTTCTAGATGTTGTTTTTTGTGCACAAGAATAAATGAGTTGAATGAACAGTGGCTCTCTGAATGAGTGCAGCTTGTCTGTGTTTTAAACCACTGACTGGCTGCATGTACTGTAGGTGCGTTCATGACAATAGGATAAACAGATTTGTCTACTAAACACAATGCTGCTATTGTGCCCAGGTGAACGTTGGGAAATAAAGACAGTATGATAGTCTCAGTCAATCTGTTTTGTGCAATGTAATGAAAGCAGCCATGCTTTTGTAAAACAGTGTGATTGTGTTTTAGGAAAGACCCAGTTTTATGTTCTCAATGTTTCTGTCTGCAGATCCTGATAGAATTCTGCGCCGGCGGAGCCATCGATGCTGTCATGCTCGGTGAGTTCATACAAAGCATTTAACATGCAAGACTGCATCAGGAAAAGGTCACTTATAACGACCAGTTCCTTGTCATTAGTCAAAAGCACATTTAATTTTTAAAGGCGAAGTTGAACTTTAACTTCGCATTTTGCGATTATTCACACTGGTTGCTTGACCTGTTAAAGCAATCAGTTCAGTTTAGATTTGTTTTGTTTTGTAGAATGAGGGTCAGGAAATTAACACTTTTAGTTATCAAGGATGCATAAATTATCAAAAGTGACAGTAAAGACTTTATAATGTTACAAAAGATTAGATTGCATACAATGCTGTTTTTTCCTTTCTATTCCACCAAGATCCTTAAGTATCACTATTTTTTCCAAAGATATAAACGTACAACTTTTGATAATACATATTGTGAAATAGTGATAATAATAATAATGGTTCTTCTTTGCCGCACCCGCATATAGTATATTTCGAAAGGATCAATGTGACACTGAATCACCGTCGTAATATGCTGAAAAGCACTTGCATCACAGGAATAAATTTGATTAATTATTATTAAAATATATTAAAATAGAAAATTGTTATTTTAAATGGTAATAATATTTCTCAATATTACTATATTTTTGATCAAATAAATGCACAAAAGAGACTTTTAAACCAAATTAAATCTAACTGACCTGAAACTCTTGAATTGCAGTGAAAGCTGAAATTTCCATCATGGGATTCGTAAAATGTTTGTTTGTGGGCTTGTATATCACACTTAGCTATTTTTATTGGAACGCCATTTAAAAAATAAAACAGAAAAAATAATGGTCCTTAAAACAAGTTTCCAAATTAAAGGTAGACCTGTCTACCAAAATGAATTTGCTTCATTTTGACTGAAATTAGCTTTCAGTTCAGTTAGTGAGTCAAATGTTGATTCAGTAACTGCTTGGGCTGATTCTGTGAGTCAAGTACTCATCAAACTGATTCAAACTGGTAACTCCTGAATTTTGGGATGATTCATTGCAAGAACTCAATGATTCATTGCAATACTCAATGTTAGGAAACAGAAAATATTCTAATAATAGTATATGGAAATGATCTTAAATCTTTGTGTAAGTGTATTTGTGTGTGTAAGCGTTTCCTTCTTCATACGTGTGTGTGTGTGTGTGTGTAGAGCTGGAAAGGCCTCTGACGGAGCCGCAGATCAGGGTGGTTTGTAAGCAGTCTCTGGATGCTCTGCAGTATCTGCATGAGAACAAGGTGATCCACAGAGACCTGAAGGCTGGAAACATCCTGCTCACCCTCGACGGAGACGTCAAACTGGGTGAGAGAGACTACAAAGAGGAACTGAGGAGGGTCATTTACATGACAGACTAAACCGCAGCTAAAATAAACTTTAAGTCAGTGACCAGATGTAAATTATTCTGTGATGCTGGGTTGTAAAAATTCTGAATGTCATTGCATTAGACAACAAAATATAAAGACAAGCACCATTTATTTTATATAAAGGTGGCACAAGCACTCTCTTCAGGCAGAACGTTCTCAAAATGAACATTTTCTGTTTTTCAGCGGACTTTGGAGTGTCTGCCAAGAACACAAAGACCATCCAGCGAAGAGACACCTTCATTGGAACCCCTTACTGGCAAGTTAGAGTTTCATGAAATGAAGCTACTTGTACTTACACACATTGACGTTGCTGACACATTGATATCACTCTCTTTTATTCAGGATGGCTCCAGAGGTCGTGATGTGTGAGACGTCTAAGGACAGGCCGTATGACTATAAGGCTGATATTTGGTCTCTAGGAATCACTCTGATCGAGCTGGCCCAGATCGAACCACCCAACCATGAGATGAACCCAATGAGAGTTCTGCTCAAGATCGCCAAAGCTGAACCACCTACTCTCCAGCAGCCTTCAAAATGGTACAAAACCCAGTGAATTATATGAATAGTATGACACAGACTGCTGTTTTTTTTTTTGCTATATGTGACCCTGGAGCACAAAACCAGTCTTAAAGGAACACTCCACTATTTTTGAAAATAGGCTCATTTTCCAACTCCCCTAGAGTTAAGTAGTTGAGTTTTACTGTTTTCGAATCCGTTCAGCCGATCTCTGGTTCTGGCGGTAGCACTTTTAGCTGTAGCATAGCATAGATCATTGAATCTGATTCGATCCTGATCGTGAACTAAGACCGACGGAAAATGAAAAGTTGTGATTTTCTAGGCCGATATGGCTAGAACTATACTCTCATTCCGGCGTAATAATCAAGGAACTTTGCTGCCATACCATGTGTGCAGCAGGCGCACTGATATTACGCAGTGCCTGAAAATAAGCTAACTTCCGTCAACATAACCAATGTGACCACCTGCTTGCACAGGGAGCATGCTGGGACTATTTTCAGGCGCTGCGTAATATCATTGCCCCTGCTGCACCCATGGTACGGTTGAGAGTATAGTTCCTAGCCATATCGCCTAGAAAATCGCAACTTTTCATTTTCCGTCAGTCTTAGTACACGATGTAACTACAGAAGAGTCAAGTTTTAAATAGGAAAATATCGAAACTCTTTGGTCATTTTGAGCGAGATGCTAACGGTCTAATTAGATTCAATTATATGCTAGGCTACAGCTAAAAGTGCTACCGCCAGACCCGGAGAACGGCAGAATGGATTCGAAAACGGTAAAACTCAACTGTTTAACTCTATTGGAGTTGGAAAATAGTCCCATTTTCAAAAATGAGTGGCGTGCCTTTAAGTCTCTGGGGTATATTTGTAGCAATAGCCAAAAATGCATTGTATGGGTCAAAATTAGTGATTTTTTTTTTATGCCAAAAATTATTAGGATATTAATTAAAGATCATGTTCCATGAAGATATTTTTTTAATTTCCTACTGTAAATATATCAAAAACTTAATTTTTGATTAGTAATAAACATTGCTAAGAACTTCATTTGGACAAACTTAAAGGCGATTTTCTCAATATTTAGATTTTTTTTTTTGCTCCCCTCGATTCCAGATTTTCAAATATTTGTGTCTCAGCCAAATATTGTCCTTCTCCTACAACCATACATCAATGAAGCTTTATTATTCAGATGAGTTTAAATCTCAAGTTTAAAAAAATTTACCTTTATGCTGGTTTTGAGGTCCAGGTGCACGTATATTAAAATTGTTGTTACGACTTTCTGAAAATTCTTTTATGTATAATGCATTATAAAATTAGTTTTAGTGCATTAATTATGCCTTGTAATGCACATTATAATGCATTGTATGATCTTATGAATAATTGTAACCACAGTTATAATAAATTATAATATTTATTTGTTCATTGTTACAACTTGTATTGTTTTATAATGCAATAAAAACATGACAAACAAACCTTTAAATGTTATAATGCAGTTTAATTTTGATTAAAATTATTTATGAAAAGATGTAATGCATTACAACACACAACACCTTTATAATGCATTATACATAAAAACTGTTAAAAAAGTGTTACCACATTTTATTTTAACTGAGCCTCAGATTTCAAATGGGATTTTTATCAAAGTTTTTTATTTGAAAATAATAATAATCATTTTAGAAAGTTAAATTGATGTTTTTTTATTATTTTTAAATATACATTTTATTATTTATATTATGTTTATTTTTTTTAACTTATTTCTGTCGTTTTTCATTGTATTTGACCTATTTTTCAATACTTAAAAGTATATTAAATTTAGTGTTTTCAGTTGATTAACTTTAAGTAAGCTCTTACTGACGGCGACACTAATCCTAAATGTAGAAATAATGTCAAGTGCTCCTCCGCATTAAATATACAGTAATAAAAATTATTAAGATTGGCATGTATGTATTTTTCATATTAATTAAAAAAATTGTGTTTATATGCGTGTGTGTGGATGTGCATGTGTATATACGCCGATCATGACAGTCACTATTGGAACATTTTTCTCATGATCTCAAAATTTAAATGCTTATCTGAAATATAGTTTTTGGTAGACAACTATGATTATGCTAATAATTGTATTTATTTATGCGAGTTTATTTTATTTAATTTATTTTAATTATTATTTTATTTTCAATTTCTTTTTCTTTTCTTTTCTTTTTAACCGGCGTACTTTTTCCATTTGTGTTATTTAGTTTAATGACTTCTTCTCTCTTCCGCATCCTTCGCTGTCTCCTAAGTTTTAAAGACTTCCCTGAACATGCGCTGGGATAAGAACGTGGACAACAGTGGAGCACAGCACATCTTCTTCAGGTGAATGACATGTCCCAACTTTATTTCACACTTATAATCAAGAACCACATCTTCAACAAACTTGACCTAACCTGATCGTAAAGCTCAGTCTCTCCAGCATAAAAGCCCTGCTCTGCGCTCGTCCCTGTTCATTTAGAGTTTTCCTGTGTCAGCCTTTCTGCCCAGCCTCATCCTAGAACTGACGTCATCAGGAGATTGGTCTTTCCAAGGCTTTAATTAGGCCACCCAGCACTGAACGGCGGCATATACACACACGCTTACTTACAGCGCTAAAACGCTGCAGTTAGAGGCTGAAATGGTTGAAAAAGACATAACTCCAGTTTTCCTCGTATTACGGTGATCATATCAAAGAACTGCACATTCTCAACCAGCTATAGACTGTCTGCCTCAGTCTCAAGAGCCAGAAGTTAAAATAGGAACTTTGTCCTCATGGGACATTGATGTTGGTTTTGCTCGTTTTCCTCTTGTTGTTTGAAACACTTGAGATTTTTTTTCCAGGCATTTCCTGTTTGGCCTACTTATGACAATGCCATAAACTGAATGGTCCTAAATGAGGCCTTATTTTCCTTAATGCCAATAGTGTGCACAAATTGTACATTATCATATTGGTTATCCATACAATGTGGTTCTTGTCCCTTACCATGTTGGTTTAGTTGTGGAGGCTCATTTTTATTTATTTTTGCATTTAGATTTGGCTGTCAAAGTTAATTTTTAAAAACACTAATAATTTAATAACACTTTTATTTATTATACTTGCCACCACCAGTTCCAACAGGCTTCAAAATGATATGAGACGAAGGTTGATTCATGTCAAATATATTTTCTCGTTGCTTTTTTTTTTACCTTGGCATTTGGCTGAATTTGTTTCTCAAGATCTTTGAAAACACTAATATTTTAATAGTACTGTTAAGTGTAATCTTTAGCAAATCTCAAAATGAATACTCATTTTTCTGAAATTTTTTCATTTTTCATATACAATACAATTTTGTATATATATATATGTGTGTTACACACACATATATATATTATTAGATAATCAAAAAACAAACTTCTTGTTAATCTTATTATAATATTTTCTGAAAATTGTCAATAATAGATTAAATTAAAACTTGTACATTAAATATGTTGGACGATGCTTGCTTTAATCTGAATTGATCTGGAACAGAGTAATCTGACTTTTTCTGAATGTTGAGATTAATACCGTCTTGTTAATATTTGCATGTATAATTTTAATGTTTATTGTAGTAAAAGTAGTTTCCTTCATCTGTGCAGCACCCGTTTGTGAGTAGTGTGACTGACAGCCGACCCCTGCGGGAGCTCATTGCTGAGGCCAACGCGGAGGTCACAGAGGAGATAGAGGAGCTGAAGGAGGAAGAGGAGGAAGAAGATCATGAAGGAAACCTGGTAAGAGATTATAGGAACTGCTAACAAATTTAGAACACTTTTCAGAGATAGATTAAATCTAGTGTAGACTACTAAATCTGGATGAATATTTAGCGTACTGTTGGCCTGTAGAATGTCCTGAGGTACCCTTTGCATTTATTACATAGCAGTATGTTTCTATTTTTCCTTCTTCAGTATTGTGCTAAAATGTTTAAAACGATCTTTCCCTCAGCTGCTTCCTGGACACAAACGCGCACCATCTGACGCTAGCGTTGGAAGCTCTGAAGACGAGAAGCTTCCGCAGTCACCATCCACCTTGGAGTCTGTTCCTGAGAAGATTGAAGAGGCCTCTAAACCCAAACTTCCAGATGGTAATGTTACAACTGGAATAAAGAAGGAAGAACCACCTCTGAAGGTGAGTGAGAACCACATTGAGGATGTAGCAGAACCTGGATCTAAGCAACAAGCTGTGGAAGTATCTCCAAAGGAATCTCAAGAACCTAAAGCTGAAGAGAAGCCTGTAGAACCAGAGACTCCTGCTGATACAATAGTCCAAACGGAGGAGCAAAGAGCCAAACCTGATGGAGAGAAACTGGAAGAGGAAAAGGAGGTGGTGGGCAATGGTGAACTCATAAAGGAAGTGTCTGCATCGGACATTTCTTCATTGGAGACACCAACAGAACCTGTTAAACAAGCTGTGCCTGATGAACCTATTCCAACATCTCCATTGAAAGAAGAAGAGAGTGTTGAGGGAAAGGAGAAACCTGAACTGGTGGAGAAACAAAGCCCAGTGAAGACCAGGTATGTGAAGAAGGAGGACTCAGACTCTGGGATCAGTTCTTCAGCTGACAACAGCAGCATAGACCTGAACTTATCTATCTCCAGCTTTATTAGCAAATCCAAGGAGCCAGGAACCGTCTCTCAGCAGGTGAGAAACAACTTCTGTCATTACACTAGTTTTGGGATCTAGCAAAAATTGAAAATTTTCAGTGGAGCCTCTGATTTAAATTTTAGTGTTGTTACACCTGGTTTGATTTTTTATTTTTTTTTAAAGGGCACCTATTATGCCCCTTTTTACAAGATGTAATATTGGTCTTGGGTGTCTCCAGAATGTGTCTGTGAAGTTTCAGCCCAAAATACCCAACAGATAATTTATTATACAGCTGGAAATGTCAATTTTGTGGTGTGCTAAAAAAAAAGAGCTGTTTATGGAATGTAATCGCTTAAATGCAAATTAGCTTGCATATTTCCCGCCCCTCTCCAGGAAGAGGGCGTCGCGGCTACGTCTCTCTCTGCATTGCCTATCTGCGCAATAAAAGCCGGTAGAAGCAACATCTGAGACGAGCGACCGTGTAGTGCCGAAATTTGCACCCTGCCAGATAATGCATCCCCTAGTATTGGTAGGTTTAGGAGTAGGGGTGGGGTTGGGATTAGGCAGTCAGGTAGGGACTTCAACGAGGGGGTGCATAATCTGGGGGGGATGCCCCCAGACCCCCCTACAAGGGTCACATTCTGAACTATGTCACCTTTTTGACCTCTTGTGAGTTTGAAGGTATGTATAATGTGACGTCACATTGCATGAGAATCAAAACGGCAGGCCTAGCGAGACTGACTTGGTTTAAAAGGGATTAAAATATGAGGAGTGGGTGAATTTTTATGATTGTAGGGTGGTTGTGTACACACTGCCAGCACACATTTAAGTTCAAACAACTTGTAAAGTGAATTTTGCATATCGGGGCACCTTTAATCAGTCAACCAGTTCAGTGAATCAGTTAAAAACTTTGATTAAGATGTGCTCATGTTTTCTAAAAAATGTTGTTGTTCCGTGTGGCATTTTGTTCTTTATTAAACTGTTTTAATATTACAATACAATGATTGAAAAAAACTATTGTGAATTGTTAATTAGAGTGAAATTTATGAAAAAATATTTCTTTAATGGGGCCTTGGTTTAAAAATTTAAACCTTTTTTAGAAAAAAAAATTAATCTCTATAATCTCTAGCTACAGTGGCTGTTTGGCCAACTATATTTGTTCTTACTAAAGAAACATTAATGAAGCCCGTTTAAGCCACCCCCTTTGTAAGTGCCGTTAAAAGGTTTTTTGCCCCTTCCGTTTTATTTATTTGTATTTATTTTTATATTTTCACAACCTTAAAAGATTCCGATTCATCAAACCTAATTTAATATTACCAAAGCATAATCCCCGGTGAAATACCAAATGCAGTTTTGAAAAAAGATTTAATTTATTAAGGGAAAAAAGCCGTACAAACCTGCCTGGCACTACGTGAAAAAGTAATTGCCCCCAAAATCTAATAACTGGTTGTGCCACGCTTTGCAGCAACATCAAGCGTTTGCGATAACTGGCAATGAGTCTTTCACATCGCTGTGGAGGGATTTTGGCCCACTCTTCTTTGCAGAACTACGTTAGTTCAGCCACACTGGAGGGTTTTCGAGCAAGAATGGACATTTAGGTCATGCACAGCGATCTCAATCGATTTAAGTCCGGACTTTGACTTGGCCAATCCAAAACCTTAATTTAGTTTTTCTTGAGTCTTTCAGAGGTGGACTTGCTGGTGTGTTTGCGATCATTGTCCTGTTGCATAACTCAAGTGCGCTTGAGCTTGAGGTCACAAACTGATGGCCGGACATTCTCCTTCAGGATTTTCTGATAGAGTGCAGAATTCATGTTTCCGTCAATTATGGCAAGTCGTCCAGGTCCTGAAGCTGCAAAGCAGCCCCAGATCATCACATTACCACCACCATGTTTGACTGTTGGTGTGATGTTTTTTTTATGAAATGCTGTGTTGGTTTTACTCCAGATGTAACGGGACACACACCTTCCAAAAGTTAAACTTTTGTCTCATCAGTCCACATAATTTTTGCCCAAAAGTCTTGGGGATAATCAGTATATTTTTTGGCAAATGTGAGACGAGCCTTTGTGCTCTTTTTGGTCAGCAGTGGCTTTTGCCTTGGAACTCTCCCATGGATGCCGTTTTTGCCCAGTCTCTTTCTTATTGTTGAATCATGAACACTGACCTTAATTGAGGCAAGTGAGGCCTGCAGTTCTTTAGATGTTGTTCTGGGTTCTTTTATGACCCCCTGGATGAGTCGTCGTTGCGCTCTTAGAGTAATTTTGGTAGGCCAGCCACTCCTAGGAAGGTTCACCACTGTTCCAAGTTTCCTCCATTTGTGGATAATGGCTCTGACAGTAGTTCGCTGGAGTCCCAAAGCCTTAGAAAATGGCTTTATCATTCTGGAAATGGTTATAATGTCAACATTTTGTTTCTCATCTTTTGTTTGAATTCTTTAGATGTCGGTCCTGATGTGTGTGTTAGCTGCTTTAAGCCTACGTCACTTTGTCCAAAACAGGAGAAAAAAAAG
Source organism: Sinocyclocheilus anophthalmus (assembly GCA_018155175.1). Classification (NCBI taxonomy): domain Eukaryota; kingdom Metazoa; phylum Chordata; class Actinopteri; order Cypriniformes; family Cyprinidae; genus Sinocyclocheilus; species Sinocyclocheilus anophthalmus. Next base: position 61,347 of record JADLZN010011005.1, read on the forward strand.
CACCACCAAACATGTGATCTATTTAATGTGTGGAGGTAAAAAAATGTCTTGCAGAGTACACAGGTCTGGCAGTATTCAGGCCTTGGTGTGGCTAGTGAAATTTAACTAAGCTTTCTAAAATAATGTAGTTAATCACAGTTCTTTCATGATTTAACAGTAGGGGGCAATTACTTTTTTCACGTAAGGCCAGGCAGGTTTGGACAGTTTTTTTTCCCTTAATAAATGAAATTATTTTTTAAAAACTGCATTTTGTATTTACTTGCCTTATCTTTGTGTAATATTAAAATTTGATCTGAATCTTTTAAGTGTGACAAAATATGCAAACAATTAAAAAAAACAAGAAGGGGGCTAAACCTTTTTCACACCACTGTATATATACACTGTATGTGTTTTTATGTACATTAAAAGGCTGAAAAATATCAGGAATTGTTTTTTTTTTTTATTTCAGTATTTTTAAATAAATAATATTTTACATGTGTTCTAGGACAACAAGAGGCAGAAAAAGACTCTGAAAAAGACTCGCAAGTTCATCGTGGATGGTGTGGAAGTCAGCGTAACAACGTCCAAGATCATCACGGACAATGACACAAAAAGCGAGGAGATGAGATTCCTCAGGTGAGACATCAGCTGCTTAACTGCTCTGAGATGATTTGCATGTTTGCTTCATGTTTGCATCATATTTGCATTCATTGGTAATGACTTTAGAAATTTTATGATAAAAGCTTCTGCCTCTTCTGCTTGTAACAACATCACTTTTGGTAAATGTACACAGACTGCTAGTGGCCTTAAGTGTTCAATCATCTTACAAACGACAAATAGTTTCCTGTGCAGTGTTTATAAGTGCAGTTTTCCAACACCAGATGTGCTAAAGGGAAAACAAGCTGAGTGATACTTCCTGTTCCTGCCTGGACAGCATCCTGTTAGACTGGAAGTCCATTTTAAAAAAAAAAAAAAAAAACTCTGCCGTTTTCATACTTAAGCAATTTTAAATCAGCATTTGTAGGTGGATTTATTTGATTGCATAAAAAGCTAAAAATGTCATATAAAGGTAATTTAAATACTGCACATTCTTAAAAATAAAGGTTCCAAAAGGAAATGTTTCCCCCCAAAAATACCATTTTAACATTTTAAAAATCAAAAGAATCTTGTTCCACTTATATAAAGAACTTTTTATGGAATGGAAAGGTTCCGTGGTACTTCATGGAATGATAGATACAAATAAAGAACCTTTAATTTTTTTTATTGTTTGATCAGTGTAAAATGTGTTTCAGGCGTCAGGAGCTGAGGGAACTGAGACTTCTTCAGAAAGAGGAGCAGAGAGCCCAACAGCAGCTCAGCAACAAACTCCAGCAGCAGAGAGAGCAGATCTACAAACGCTTTGACCAGGAAGTCACGGTGAGCAAGAACAAACAAAGATATTAAAGAGATAGTTCACCCAAAAATGAAAATGCTGTCATTAATTACTCACCCTCATGTCGTTCCAAACCCACAAGACCTTCGTTCATCTTTGAACACAATTTAAGATATTTTTGATGCGTTCCGTGAGCTCTCTGACACCTCCCATAGACAGCAATGTAATTACCACGATCAAGGTCCAGAAACGTAGTAAGGACAACGTTAAAATAATCCATGTGACATCAGGGGTTCAACCGTAATTTTACAAAGCTACGAGAATACTTTTTGTGCGCAAAGAAAACAAAAATAACGACTTTATTCAATAATTCGTCTCCTCCGCGTCATTTTGGAGAGTATCACATACGTATGCAACGTATGTACGCGAATGCGCTGTTTATGTATTTTACGCTTTGATCTGAACGTAAACGATGTATCCGCGTACATATGTTGCATACGTTGTTTACGTATGTGATACTCTCCAAAATGGTGCTATGGGGTGATGCGGAGGAGAAGAATTGTTGAATAAAGTAATTATTTATGTTTTATTTGCTCACTAAAAGTATTCTCGTAGCTTCGTAAAATTACGGTTGAACCACTGATGTCACATGAATTATTTTAACGGTGTCCTTACTACATTTCTGTGCCTTGATTGTGTTAGGACCCATGCTGTCTATGGGAGGGTCAGAGAGCTCTTGGAATGCATCAAAAATATCTTAATTTGGTTAGGTCTTACGGGTTTGGAATGACATGAGTGTGAGTAATAAATTACAAAATAAAAATTTTGGGGTGAACTATCCCTTTAAGATCTGAATCACTGTTTCATTGCTGGAACTGGATCATATCAAAACAAGTACAATCAAACAACTATTCACTGGGATCACTCTTAAAATGGCACCTTGAAACCATGCACTGTTGCCACATAAGAAACCAAAAGCCTGTCAAGATACTCTGTTGGTGTGATTTTCAGGTGTTTATTACACTAATAGCCTTAGTTAGAATAATCAAACATTGTTTGCACTCCTGAGACTAATGGTGACACCAAAACCAGAAACACTGGCAAGAACCTTACTGAGTTACGTCACATGCTCAGCAGTGTCGTTATATTTAGGGTGCGTAATCTGTGTCTGATTATTAAGGGAAGGTCAGTATTTTAAGCTACATTACCTGGAACCGATTTCTGTCTCTGTCTTCTGACTGTCTTCTCCCTACTTATTTCTATTTGTCTCAGTATTTTGAGTGGCTCTGTAGGAACAATACTTGTAGATCTGCTTTATAATTTCTGTTTTCTCGTCTTGTCAGAGTAAGAAGCGTCAGTATGATACGGAGGTGGAGAATATGGAGCGGCAGCAGAAACAGACAATCGAGCGTCTGGAGCAGGATCACACCGAGCGCCTCAGAGACGAGGCCAAACGCATTAAAGCTGAGCAGGACAAAGAGCTTTCCAAGTTTCAGAGTACGCTCAAGAACCGCAAGAAAGAGGTATGTTGTTCCCCGCTTTCCAGAAGATGCATACTGTTTTTGATTTTAATCATTTGTGAGCTCATCTCCCAGATTGCTTCTGATGTGTCCTCAGCTAAATAAAATTTTCGTGGCCCGAGCTTCACCCTGTAAAATCCACCCAAATCTTCTTTATCTTCCCTCTCTGACTGACATTTTTCTGGGGGGTGCAGGAGCTCTCGCCTAAACATGTGAGCATCCTGAAACATATTAGGGAGGATCTAATACAGACTCCTTGTGAGGAGGTAACATCCAAAAACATATTTTCTAAGGTTTTTCCACTACTTGGTTTTTCTAGATGAGGCACAGTTTGGCTGTTTTTAGTTTGTGTAGTGAATGTTTTCTTTCAGATCTGTTTTTTTTTCTCTTTTTTCTTGATTCATGTGTTGTTTGTTTGCACAACACTAAGAATTTATAGTAGGCTATATTAAAAGAGTGTGACACTTCTGATTATGTGTTGCATGTTACACGAGCACAATGAGGTGAATTGTTTCAGCTCAGTTTTGTGTGTTGGTGTTTTGGTTGGTTCAAATGTATTCAGATGTGTTTGTTTATACAGTTTAAGTATGAATCCGATATGCGTGTCTTAACTGACGATAGCTCACAGGATCTAGCTCATGTGATGACAGTCTCTCCAGCGATGCCCTGCAGGACGTAAGCAGTGTGTCTGATGATTGTATGCCTTGAAACATGAACTCTGCTTTCCGTTATTTTTTTTTTGTCTGCATAAGAAATATTAACAGTGTTAGTTCTTAATGTTAAAAATCAGTTTCATTCTTTTTCATTATTTCAGGCCTTTTATGTCATTTTTTTTGGACCTACACTGAACAAAATTATTAATGCGACACTTTTGTTTTTGCCCCCATTTTTCATGAGCTGAACTCAGAGATCTAAAACTTTTTCTATGTACACAAAATGCAATTTATGATTCTCATTACGAATTTGGGAAGATGTTTGTCGCACGTATCACATTGTCACGTGCCTTTAAAAAAATTCACAAAAATGTTACTGAGCAACTGACGAGTAACACAGTTTTAGCGCAGATTTTCCTCGCGCTTTGGACTTACATACATAGAATACATGCAATGTGTGCGTGTATTAGAAAACATAACGTTCTGCAGTTTATTTACTAATCGTTTGAGGCCATAAAGGCCTCCTGTAGTGAATCCATGCTTTTTTGTAAGATAAATATCCATATTTCAAACGTAATACACACTTTTCTCTCACCTCCAGTATCTGTGATAAAAACTCGGATGCCAGTTTGGTGGTGACCAGGCGCGGGTGCCTCTGAGATATGCTAGTCTCGTGAGTTTGTTTAATAGGAGCAAAGGAAGCAAAGTTTCCTTATTTTAGCAAAGGAAAGCCAGTCTCCTCTTGGTTTATATTGAAGTCCTCCGACATTTTTCTTTGCAAATCCTCGGTTTGTACTTCTAATTCATGACCGGCAGTTTGTTTCGTTCTCTCTTCGCATTCGTCGCTAGGCCATTTTTAGCGGGGCTATAGTTCTATTAAACTATTAGTTCCATAAATTGTACACGAATTCGTGATTGCCTCAGTCCCCTTTAAACTTCAAATGAAAACAGTGGCAGACTTCGATCGGCTCCTCCCAGTCTTTCAGCGCGTTCTTTTTCAATCCACAGACCGCAGCGGCGCAGAGCTAGAAACAGAGGAAAAGGTGTGTGTTTCTCGTAGATTGTTATAATATCGGCATCTGTGCAGTTTATTTTCATAAAACCGTTTTACAAAATGTCATGGGAGCAATCGGTTTCCCCATCTACTGTAAGCCAAGTTTTCGCTGCGTTCAACAACCCTCATCACACCACAGATTTTCCCCTCCAGTGAAATGAAGCACGATAACCATATATACTTCATAAACATGTTCCATTTTCATTTGAATATATATATCTATAATCTAGAGGTCTATAATAAAAAATGAAAGTCTTAATCGTCCCTGTTCGTCAGCTAATCACGCAACGCCAACTCTTACGTCATCACCGCCGGAACGGCTTCCATTATCTGTTTCAGATGACAGATAACAATTTTTTAATATTCCGACTGGATTCCTGAAGAAGAAAGTCATATAAACACACCAATAGTAATGCCTTTGGTTGAAGTAAAACCCAGCAATTTTTCATTTTTGGGTGAACTAACCCTTTAAATAATTTTTTGTGGCAATTAATAAAGCTAAAAAGATTAAACATTAATTACATATATTCAAAAGAGAATGGCCTTGGCAACTAGCGAAATAGTTCAAACTGAAGATACTACAATGAATAAAGCGAGATTTAAAAGATAAAAAATAAATAAAATGAACAAAAGCACATGAAATTACTAAACAAGTTCAAATTAAGAATAAAACTGAAGTTTTTTTAAGCTAATTAAAATATTAACAAATACTATAAAAGTATAGAATACTTTAAAGGGGGTCATATGATGTTGCTAAAAATAACTTTATTTTGTGTAATGAAATGTGTTTATGAGGTTTAAATAAAAAAAAACACATTATTTTCCACAATGTACATTATTGTTTCTCCTTATGCCCTGCCTTTCTAACGCGTCGATTTTTACAAAGCTCATTTTTTTGAAAAGTTAGGTGTGCTCTGATTGGCCAGCTATCAGTGCATTGTGATTGGCCGAATACCAAGCGTGTGAAGCAATGTTTTACCCCTCACCATAATCTGTTTCCATCATACATTTCGCAATATGGTTCCATGTCTCAACCATAACTAGAACAAAACCAAAAAACCCATTATGAACAAGGCATTTGTTGCATCCAGTGTGGACGTAAATACTGATTATAATGACTTATACTGTGTTTTTTACGCGTTGCGTTGTGTATAAAATAGCGCCGAGGATAAAGAAACATAAACCCTATGTATCTCATAAAAAAAAAGATTTGTGATCGGAGAAATGACAAACAACAAGCGCTATTCTATACTGCTCAAAACTCGCGTTTGAATCTTTAGTGGCAAATTCTTTAAATATGAAAATTTACTTACATGCTGTGAGTCAGAAGCGCCAGACTGTACTTGCAAAATTGGAACTGCCCAACTTTATAGAAACAATGTCCTCGGAAGATTGAAGCCACAACAAAATGTTTTCGCTTTCACACGGTGAGCGCGGCCCGTTCGTATTCACAGGTCTTGGGCCGGGGCCACGGGGATGGTTCACATAAACCAGGCGATGGTCGGCAAAACCATGCGTCCACGTGGAAAACCGCATAAAACCAGGCGAAGTGACACGACGCAAATTATTTATTTCTGTTCCTCCATCGCGCATGGGATCAACTCTAGGCATGACGGAGCGATATCGTCCTCTTTTGGAAGGCCAAACGAAGTAATTTCGCTTTCACAACGAAACACAGCACTTCTACCAAACAAAACAGGGCGCGGCGGCACAGACAGGACACCTTCTTTCTTTGCTTGAACATTTGGGCGGTGTTGTGCAAATCTTTCCACACAGTGACATAGACATGTGGGGCGTGTTTAAACAAGGCGCTTTAGGAAGGCATGACCAACAGAGGTTTTATAATTTTTTATAACCACGATATCCTCTTTGGATTTGAGACTTTTATCTTTGCCCCTTTACAGATCTTCTTTATGCACCAAGAGATTGTAACGCTCCAAAGAGAAAGGAAAAATTTGAATCATATCATATGACCCCTTTAAATTAACACTGGTCTTGAGGAAATTAGTATTACATGAGTTACTTTTTGTTGCACAAGGATGATTTGCCTTCCTTCTGTCCAGTTACTGTCTAAAAAGTTCCGTGCAACCCATTAACAGTTTGCTCTGTTTTGTCACATTGTTCTAGGCCATAGCCTGAATCTGTCACATGGTGTGACAGGTCATATATTCCATAAGCAATCTAAAAAGCACCTATTTTTTTTAAAGGGAATATCACACACTCATTTTAGTACTCATACTTTGAAAAATATACTTGCTGTTTTTCTGATAACAGGACAGAATATATCAGCACAATGCTCATCTCTTTTACAAAGTATGTTTTTTTTAACCAACCAAGCTATAATACATTCATTTCAATAATTTACAATACAAATAAAAATGTAATATGCACAGTGACCCATATATTTGCATTACATTACGCTACTTTTTCTGTCCATTAATATTATGGTATATCATTTTGTATATTAAATAACAGAAAAACAAACGTTCCTCAGTTGAGCTGCTGACATGTTTTCTGCCTAATTGAACTGATTCAAAACAGTTAGATTCACGTTTATTAAATTATACTTTGAATTACCATTGTAGCCCTTATGACAGCTGGAAACAGGTCTTGGTAATGAGTGCTGGATTGTTTATCACAACTGTGATGAGTTAGTCATCACACTGTGTTCCAGCCATGGTAAAGTTAATGTGCCGCTCTTTCTCACTCATCATTTCTCACAGTTTGTGAAGCATGGCAGGCTGTGGAGCCCGCAGAATTGAATGGCTCCTGGAGGATGTAACTCCACTGTGCATCAGCTGCAGTACAGGCAAAGATCAATATGGCTGGGGAGCAGAATTAATGTTCAGGAAAATGTGTGGTTTGAAATTTTGTTAAAAATATCAAACCTCTTCAGGAAAATGCATTCTTGAATTTAGTTAGTAAATGTATGGCATGTTTTTTCACATAATATAAAAATCTAATGGGGGGTTTATAAATTAACGTTTTTTTTTATTACTGTTTTTTTTTTTTACAGAAATTATGTCAGTATAATTTCATAGAGGGTGACTATATATATATATAGAGAGAGAGAGGAGAATTTTATAATAGAGATATTTTAGCAACACATTTTTTGTGTAAATTGTTTTTAATTTTTATTATTTTACTTTTTTTCAAAGCAGACACATAGCAATTTGCCAGTCTGATCAACTTCAGCTTTGCCTTTGCCTCCCCATTCTGATTCGCCTGAGCATTTCATTTTATCACACTATGATGTGATCTGGTTGCACCTCAGTTTCCTGCAACATTTTATTGGTACTCCATTTACCTCTCTGTTTGTTTCCATGGAAACAGATGAACGTTTCAGTCCCTTAGCTGCATGCCCTTTACGAACTCCCCACCATGGCTAATCTGCTCTTGATGCTCTGCGCTCAGATCGTACAGATTGACAAAGAGTTTTCTACACAGTGCATTAAGTACTCAGGACACAAGTGCCTTATATTGTTTCACTTGTGTGGCCTCCTAGTTGAAAATCAGTGTGTTAATGATATTCTGTTTCTCTGAAGAATTGTGCATGTGAAGCATCCTCGAGCTTGAAGGTTAAACTGAATAAACTGCTTGTGAGGGCCTTTCTTTTTGTGAGTGAAGACATTGTTCATTCATATTGTTCTCAAGGTCACTGGTCAGATTATAAGCATGAGGCCTTTGTCTTAGTTGGATGCTCTTGTTGTTGTAGAAGAAATCCAAGCAGACATCTAGCTGTTCACACTAGGAGCACTAAAAGCATGCATGAACACCAATAGCAAGATGGTTGCAAGCTTTAAAGAGAGCTGAGAGTAGGAGGTCTCAATAAAGGTATTTTATGACATTTATAAGTAACATTTGAAAGAGTGTGCCATTTGAAATAATGACTTTATTTTATGCACATTTATCCACAGTCTCAGAGAAGAAGTGTGAAGCAGATCTCTGAAAAGCATCACTCTTGCCATCAGCTGGAAGGGAGAGACAATTACAGGTACATATGGTATGGTGATTTTTGATCATTTTTAATCATGCCATCAAAATCTGATGGCTCTTGCCACTAAGGTCAGCATGCAAATTAACATTCACTTGCTTCTTAATGTTAACCTCACATTTAAACCTGGGAATGCAACCTGTTGTGTCTCACAACCATTAATGCTACAACCATCCATCTAAGGAATCGTGTTTTCACAAAACCCTCATCCTCCACCGGTTGCTATTTTGATCTTGGTTTCACAGTGTTCCTCAATATAATTT
>JADLZN010011006.1:0-24979 GCA_018155175.1 Sinocyclocheilus anophthalmus
ACATCGATGTCCCGTCCGTTGTTGGACTGCAGGTTAAAGTGAGCGATCTCTGGGCTCAGGCCCGTCTCCATCTGTGCATACATCTGATGACACGTCTCCATCAACTGCAGAGCCAGGTCCATGTGATCAGCGGGCAGACCGTTGTGAGCACCGAGAGCCAGTGTGCCAGGAAGAAAACACACCAAATGATCCTGGATCAGACAGAGACGGAGAAAGAGTTTAACCCTGTAAATACTATTGTATCATATTTGTTACAAAAAAATATAAGTCTGATAATTATCAACCTGATCAAAACTTTCCTGAGAAACCTGATGTACACAATCTTCTACATAACTTCAGTTGTCTGTTTCATAGTACTATTACTGCTTGTAGTAAATTCTATTATTTAAAAAAAAAAAAACTAGCTACGTGTACTGTGCTAGACTATCTGAGACTTGTCACAGCACTTGTATAGTGTTGCTCTCTTTTTGGTCTGATTGCTTTTATTGTTCTCCTCACTTGTGAGTCGCTTTGGATAAAAAGCATCTGCTAAATGATTAAATGTAAATGTTCAAGATAAACACATACTGGACTGAAGCAACTTTTTCTTGATTACCCATACATAATGTTTTAGAAAAATCATGTAAAAATGTGAGTACCAAATATGATCATCAGGCTTTCGAGGAATGTTTATTTGTATATCTCTCACTCATCCTTGTATTGCATTACATAGCATTATATGCACAATTAAAACTAAAACGCTTTGATGATAAAACTAAGAATTAAATATCTTACTAAGACTTTGATTATTGGTAGATTATATATAGATTCTAAATTATATTTATATGTATTTTACTGTATGTAAATTGTCTGCAATACTATTATAAAGATCTTATTGTTTTACATTACAAGTTATCAGAATTTTATCTTACTTTTTGACCATATAAATATTAGCAACTGCACCAAATTTCATACTTGTGCTCAGTTTGGGTCTCTGAATAAAAAGCGCGTTTTTTTTCCTACTTGAGGATGAGCTCCATATTTGATTATATTATACTACGAGTCATAAAAACCAGGGCCCGTATTCACAAAAAATCTTAAGGCTAAAAATAGCTCATAACTCGCTGATTTAGGAGAAAATCTTAAAATAATGAGCGTGTCATTCCTAAATTTAGGACTTTCACAGGAGTATTTCACAAAGCGTTTTAGCACTAAAACTAGCTCCTAAATCTGTGAAACGTTAGGAGTAGTGAAGAGGACTCCTAAGTCACCAAGACCAAGTCATAAACTATTCCTAAAATGGCTGTTGCCGGCAATCGGTCTCGGAACATAAACATTTTAGAAACATTTGACGATAATGAGATTTTAAAAAGGTATATCAATAAAAAGGTATATACAATTTTCCTTTTATTAGCCTACATTCTTGTTTTCATTAATCAGTTGGGCAAGAAGTAACAGCTCTTCTTGTGTCCAGTTTGGTTTTTGTTTACATTTGCATGTCTTACTATCAGCCATGATTATTCCACTCTGTTAATTAAAATGCTGTTTATATGCATATCCGCTAATTGTTTACAAGAAGCATACATGTAAGAGGCTGACAATTAGTGGAACATATACATATCTATTATATTGTTTAATTGGTGACACTTAGCCTGCATTTTAAAATATTTATTTGAATGTGGCAATTAACATTTTTATTTTTAAACTTTTATTTGAATATGGCAACATGAAATCGTGCTCTAACAGAGACAGAGACATAGAAATAAATCTCTGACAGAGACTATCAGCCAATCACTGTGTGCATAGTTAGTAAGCACGCTGACATCATCCATAGCAATGAGGTCAACCCCGCCCTTACTCTTAGCTTAAGACTTCTCTTTATTCCTTAGTAAAAGTGTGTCTCAGCAGCTTTGTGAATAGGATTTAAGAGAAAACTCCTAGCTAAAAACTTTTACTGCTATTTAGAAGAACTCTTAGTGGTAAGACAACTGTTTTGTGAATACTGTCACTGGGCTTTATTCATTGAAATATTGTAGAGCACAAATAAATAAAGGTTTAAAACTAAAAATGTTAATTGCCACATTCAAATAAAGATTTTAAGATGCAGGCTAAATGTCACTAATGAAACATGTATATGTTCAGCTAATTGTCGGCCTCTTACATATGTGCTTCTCAAAAACAATTAGCGGATATGCATATAAACAGCCATTTAATTAACAGAGTAGAATAATCATGGCTGATAGTAATACATGCAAATGTAAAAGAAAACCAAACTGGATGCAAGAACAGCTGTGACTTCTTGCCGAGCTGGATAATGAAAACAAAAGGCTTATAATCAAAGGACAATTTGGAGTTGGGATAACCTTCAAAACCAAAGGTGATACCTTTTTAAAAGGTCATTATCATCAAATGTTTCTAAAATGTTTATGTTCAGAAGCAGATTGCCAGTGTTCTGAGGATTTGTGCTACCCTGTCAGATTTTGCTACCTCCCATTAAAACAGATGGTAGCATAATTCGATAGCGAAAAGTGCTACCTATCAGATTTTGCTTCCAGCATGATATTAATAAGGTGTGAGGCTTTATTAACATGTACACCTACCCCAACAGTAGGATAAATACAGTGTTGATAGCATAATCTGATAGGTAGCATTATTAGTCCGTAACACCGGCAACAGCCATTTTAGGATAGTTCCGATTTTACCTTAGTGACTTAGGAGTCCTCTTCACTACTGCTAACGTTTCACAGATTTAGGAGCTAGTTTTTGTGCTAAAACGCTTTAGAGCAAAAATTTAGGAGTCCTAAATTTAGGATTGACACTCCCATTATTTTTAAGATTTTCTCCTAAATCGGCGGGTTATGAGCTACTTTTAGCCTTAAGATTTTTTGTGAATACGGGCCCTGTTATGTATCAAATATTAATTCACAGTTTTTTTTATGTTTTTTTTAATGATTTGTATAAGATTTTAATCCTGGAGATTATAGGATCAGATGCTGTGCTGTGTGGTATAGATTAAAGCTATTTATAGTGTAACCACATAAGGAAAAAAAATCAACCAAAAATTAAAACTCTGTCATTATGAACTGTTTTTACAAATCCGCATGCTGTCATTTGTCCATGCGGAATATTAAAGTAGAATTTTTTGCCATTTCCAAGTTTGTGTTCCACGGGACAAAAAACAGCATACAAGTTTGGAACAACATGAAAGTGAGCAAATAACAACATAATTTTCATTTTTTCAGTGAACAATTCATTAAGAACGACACTTGGCAGCAGAAATGTGGTGAAGTTATGACTCACCATTTTGGGATTGAGATGGCCGTTGGACAGCTCCCCAACGAAGGTCAGTTTGCTAGGAGAAGTCTGTCTCAAGAGATTCTTTTTGACACCTTCTATAGCCTGAAGATAGTCCTCTAGCAGCCTGGAAAGGTATAGATGCATCACACTCTGCATTTGAAGTGATTAAGTTTGCCCTCTAGAGGCAAAATGAGCTACTGCATTTTAATTGTACATTGGGAGCACCCCAGACTTCAGTTGATACTCATAAGTGTAATACATAAAATCAAAAAGTAAGAGCTGCGATTCAACCCCATTAAGGTCTTGGTGAGATTACACAGACAGGAATCAGGATACAGAGGTCATTTAAATGAACCACCTTCCACATCAATGACTAGCATATCCATCACTGACCTGGTCTTGGGTTGATTTGATATTCCTGACCAGAGACAGTTATCAAACCTCATTAAGAGTCAGTTTACTGAACCCCAGTGAACACCTTTTTATTGAGTTATTCAAAACTGAACCCTATGAAAAAAATACTATCAGCAAGGAGCGAGTGTATGTGATGGCAACACAGCGGGAGTCTAACGAGACTCAGGTGTGAGCAGAAGCACTGAGGTGAATGACAATGACTCGTCAAGCTCCGGCAGAAAGAACAGGAAGACAGAATAACATCCTGTCAAATGCAGAAAACAGTTGATGTCGCATTTCGCCAGGAGCGAAGGCACCTTGGCACCGTCCCTAATGGTGGACATGTGCAAAACGTGCCTGTGACAGTTGTTGTCATAATGCTGCTGTCTTGCAGGGGCTTTTTCACTCATTTACTGTCAAAACTTAAGTTCAACTGGTTAGAAAAGTAATAGCACACCTCACCTCAAAAAGAATAAATGAAAACACAACAAACTAAAATCAATCATTTTAAAATGCTACAAGTGGCATTTTAGGTAGCAGAATTAATGAACAGTATAAAAATAGTATAAAATTCTAAAAGTATAATGGCATAAAAAATTGATAAGATTGCATTGTTATTAAATTATTTGCAAGCATTAAATGGCAAAGGTAATCTAAATGCAATAATAGAGAAAATAAGCATACAGAAGTAAATATCCAATAGATTTCCAATATCAACTGATATTGATCAGTATAATGCATAAGTATATAAATGTAACTATTAGATATATATACTATATATAATCCTATATGTTTTTCTCCCTTTTTTTTTTAAAAATTTAAATTGGAGTGAGTAAATTTCCTTTTGGATGTTTTAGATTAAACCAGGCAAATTAAATGTAATATAAAGGAAAGAAACATTCAATTAAATATCGACTAACTGTAATAAATAAATAAAATTAAATACATAAAATGCATACCACTGTGCATCCCTACTAAATAAGTATGAGTAATAGTGATGCTGGAAATCCAGTTAAAAACATTGCATTAGTATACCAGTTTACCATTTTTCTTTTTTATATTAAAATACGTTGAGCAACACTGGACCAACAGTGAATTCGGGATTGGACTATCGGTTTGATTGTCCAATGGCTGTTCAGAAAGCCGGTTTTAAAACGAGCATTATTTTTGTGACTGCTTGACTTTCCTAGATGTGCACAAATTACACACTTCACCTTTATTCTAATTCACAAGAGGTTTTTTTAAGTGCTAGAATGCAGACGCTGACATTCAAACAGAAGCACCTGCACTTGAAATACAAAATATAATTTAAGACCTCTTAAAACTAATTCCACCAAGAAATGACTAAGACATCAGAATAAAATGATCCAATAGTGAATGCACTGAAGTCACCTCCAGGTTTCCAATGCCCTGTACATTTATCACTGTCAAGGCCAAGTAGCATGTCTACGGTTTTCAAAAAGCAGTCCTTATGTAATGATTAAAACGTGCTCAGAGTTTTTTTATTTCCTTTTCTGGTGTAATTCACCCTTTCAGTGACTGACAATGTGAATCAATCATATCAGCCCATCTGTGACCAGAATCATAACCTCAGTACATTAGGCTCAGTGTGCATCACCAATTCCCTGGAACCCATTAGCTAAAAGCACCAGTGGGCTATTGACACTCGGTCTAAGCACTGAAAGTCAAAGCTGCATTTGTATCTGCTGTTAACTCACTCAGTCTCTTTCTTGCCACCCTGTAGCCACTGTTTGAGCAGGTACTCGTAGTAGCTGTCCGCACGGGCCCCCAGCGTAAAGGCCCCTCGACGTGTGAATTTCCCACTGTTTGTGTTGATAAACATGGGTACCAGACCGTCACGCTTTCCCTCCAATCGGTGAACCTGTCTGGTCACCTCCTCCACTGCATTCTAAAACAGAGGGCGAAAAATGAAATAAAATCCAAAACAGACGAAGCGTTTAAACATTTGTAAAAAAATGAAGAAATACATTTAAATTCAAATAATTTTTTAACATACATTTAAATAAAAAGGTAAAATAATAATTTTTTTTAAAAAGTAAAAAATTAAAAAGATACCTAGACAAAGTACCTGGTACTGTGGGTCCTGTGTGAGTCGGCTGAGCTCTCTGAACTCCAGCTGAATGCTGGTCACCTCTGCGACTGTGCTGTCTGTGGTCCATCGTGGAGGGTGAGCGGTTCCTTTACCAATGTTCACGTCAGAGTAGGGGATTTTAGATGGGGTTTTGAATGCAGGCATTAATCTGAACCCAATGTCTTTCTGCAAGAAAAGAGACACAACATGTATTGAGTTCTGTGGTCTGTTGAAATAAACCTTTAAAGCTATACTTTACATTTACAAGGACAAAAATGAATGATAATGGAGATGCTACTAAGACATGAAGTACTTACAGCTTTATCCAGGAAGAGAGTATCTCCGGTCAGGTGGTATGTGCTCAAGAGACCCCCCAATATACGGATGGTACTCTCAAAAAGATTCACATCCACATTCTTGGAAAAGGATAATTCTGTCTCAACCCACTTCCTGGCCTCCGCAAACTCATTACAGAAGATAAGGAGAGAGAGAGAGAGAAGGGGAAAAGGCAAAAGGAGGGACCAAAGAAAAAATATTATTTTTCTATTATTATTTGAAGTTTTTATTGCTTAATATATATTTTTTCATGGGTGTTTCTTCAGATTTTGGAACTTTTGTCTCTGCGGACTTTCTCAAAACACACTCTCTAATTTAAATTGATCTACTAACAATGTCCAACAAAGGACAATTAAAATGTTTGTCATTTGCATATTGTAATTTGACAAAATTGCAGCTTGACTGGAACACACAATACAAAAAAAAAGGAAATTATAATTATGGTCGTGCAGCTATCTACAATGACAGGACGCGATTTACAAATGCGGGCGCTATCTACAAATGCACAGGACGCAAGAAAAAACAAACACAAGCAAACAATTAAAAAAAAAAAAAAAAAATTATAAAAAAAAAAAAAAAAAAAGATTTACAAATGCCTGCAGCTATCTACAAATGCACAAGACGCGATTCACAAATGCGAGCAGCTATCTACAAATGCACAGAACGCGATTTCACAAACGCGTGCTGCTATCTACAAATGCACAGGACGCGATTCACAAATGTGTGCAGTGATCTACAAATGCACAGGACGCGATTCACAAATGCGTGGAGCTATCTACAAATGCACAGGACGCGATTCATAAATGCGTGCAGCTATCTACAAATGCGCATGACGTGATTCACAAATGCGTGCAGCTATCTACAAATGCACAGGACGCGATTTACAAATGCGTGCAGCTATCTACAAATGCACAGGACGCGATTTACAAATGCGTGCGCTATCTACCAATGCACAGGACGCGATTTACAAATGCCTGCAGCTATCTAGAAATGCACAGGACGCGATTCACAAATGCGTGCAGCTATCAACAAATGCACAGGACGCGATTCACAAATGCGGGCAGCTATCTACAAATGCACAGACGCGATTTACAAATGCGGGCAGCTATCTACAAATGCACAGGACGCGATTTACAAATGCGTGCAGCTATCTACAAATGCACAGGACGTGATTCACAAATGCGTGCAGCTATCTACAAATGCACAGGACGCGATTCACAAATGCGTGCAGCTATCTACAAATGCACAGGACGCGATTCACAAATGCGTGCAGCTATCTACAAATGCACAGGACGCGATTCACAAATGCATGCAGCTATCTACAAATGCACAGGACGTGATTTACAAATGCGTGCAGCTATCTACATATGCACAGGACTCGATTCACAAATGCGTGCAGCTATCTGCAAATGCACAGGACGCGATTCACAATTGCGTGCAGCTATCTACAAATGCACAGGGCGCTATTCACAAATGCGTGCAGCTATCTACGAATGCACAGGGCGCGATTCACAAATGCGTGCGCTATCTACAAATGCACAGGACGTGATTCACAAATGCGTGCAGCTATCTACAAATGCACAGGACGTGATTTACAAATGCGTGCAGCTATCTACAAATGCACAGGACGCGATTCACAAATGCGTGCAGCTATCTACAAATGCACAGGACGCGATTCACAAATAAATGCAAAGTTGTGGTTGTGACATAAATACATATTTGTGATTATGTTTTTTATTTGCAAATCTCATTGTGAATTTAATTCATGTTTGTGAACTTTAAGAGTTATTTTGGATCTCTTGGGGGGGGGGGGGAGGAGATGCATTTATTTGTGGATCATAATCTATTTATTTGGAATTAAGCAACAATTCTACCCCCATATTCATCCATATTTGAACAGAGTGGACAGTGAAATCCTGTAAATACAGAGTGATAAGGAAGAAAATAAAACATCAAACCTGCTTTAAAACCCAGCAACACAACTGTAGCTGTATAACTTTACAACAGCAAGGCTTATTTGACATCAAAACAAAAATTTAAAAAATGCTGTATAATCGCTCTTGTGGTACTTTTATGTCACACACAGGATGGTCTGTGCAGTGCTGCTTCAAGTTAAACACCTATTGTGTTTTATTAGGAGTATACAGTTCTTCTGTGGCTTTATAGGTATTATTTTCACCTACACAATTTAGCAAAATCAGTGACAATATTGACAATATTGTGTCTAATATATACCAAAATACTAACTTATTATTATTTAGTTGTTTTAAATAAATATCACATTTGCAACTGGTCAGTGTTACAAAAAATGCTGGGAAATCACTTCATGTAGCCGTACAAGAGTGATTACTGATAAACTGTCTGAAAAAGAGAGTCACGTTTTAGAGAAGAAAGAATCACCCACTGACTTTCAAAGCTGCTAACGACTTTCTACTTCGAGGACCTTGATAGAAATGTAGTGGAGTGAAAAGTACAATATTTGTCTTTCAAATGTAGTGAAGTTAAAGTCATAAGTTCCCAGAAAAAATAATACTCAAGTAAAGTACAGATACTCAAAAAGTGTACTAAAGTACAATACTCAAGTAAATGTAGTTACCGTCCGCCTCTGGCTATTGTTGAATTTCCAAGCATAAGTTCATGTGAATCATGTTAAAACAAACAGGAAACATAGCTATAAAAAGGGGTTGTTGAACTGTGTGAACACTAATCGTCGTGAACGTGTGTTAAAGCAAGTCGTAAGGAGTGATTTTGCATAAAAAGCGTGACAGAGACTATTGTTCCTTAGGTTAGCCGTTGTAAAATTACAAATGACGGTTATTTTAGCGTAAGCCTACATCTGAAGTCTTTTATTTGGTTACATGTTAGGGGTTTTGCAACAATATGTGTACAGTATGTTTTTAAATCTTTTCCTAGATGCAGTAACAATCACACAAACCACCAACATAATATTATACGTTTATTATGTATAATGTTACAATATTGTACATTATAGAAATAAATACAAACACATACACAAGACGACACATTTTTATTGATTACATGGTGATCCAGAGAGCACTGTAACATTACAAGTTGAACAAATGAGTAATTAGCTACTGGGATGTTAAATTTGATTAACAAAATGAATGTGTACAAAATTTTAATTGATGTCCATGTGTTCTATTATTGTTACAATTCACCCTGTTAGTGATATAAAGTTGTTCCCTATCTATATATTTATTTTAACTATATCTTTTCCAGTGTATAAATGCAGGAAATTTATATCAACGTTTGAAATACATAGTGACCAAAACACAGACATGTAACAAAAAAAGTTTCAACACCCCTCGGTCTGTATATTTTAATAATGTTATACATTCAGTATACGTTCTTATTGATACAAGGCCAGTCTCTATATAACTAACCAAATAAAATGTTTTCATGTTGTAAATAATGACACTTTTTTTATGAGGACAGGAATATTAATATTAAAGTCTATTCACAGGACTATGTTTCCTGAAATTCCATGTGTGTGTTTCATGCTACTCACGGGTTTAATTGGCAAATAATTCATATTTAACACCACCCTAAGAATTAAGATGGACTCATTGAGAGGCTGGCTTTTATAAACTGACAAGCGCCCCCCTGTAGTGCACTCATTCTTCAGACACACACCAAAAAAGCTATTTAGTAACAACTGACATTCTACCCATAGTAAGTCACTGGTCTATACACACAGAAAACCATGCAACTACTTGCTTGTTTTTTCCTTTTTTCAGCTGTTGCCAGAGTCATTAACTTGCATGTAACCCCCATCATCATGCATTACTTGGCTGTAGGAACATCCGTATGTTTTAACGAAAAGGCTTTGCATTTAGCACAATAAAACTGAATTTTCTTCAGAAAGACTGAAAAAATATATTTATGCATGAAATAAGTCTGGAAATACATGCGTAGGGATGCATGTTACATTTTATTTCAAATAAAAAAGAAAAATTTAAAGTAACAAAAAGATATATGTTAGTTGATATACTATTGTAACAGTAATTTATAATTATAGGCTCTGATTGTTTAAAAGGCACCAATGAA
Source organism: Sinocyclocheilus anophthalmus (assembly GCA_018155175.1). Lineage (NCBI taxonomy): Eukaryota > Metazoa > Chordata > Actinopteri > Cypriniformes > Cyprinidae > Sinocyclocheilus > Sinocyclocheilus anophthalmus. The sequence goes on from JADLZN010011006.1 coordinate 10,166, forward strand.
CAGTTACTCATGATACCTCGCCTGTCATTGTCAATATTGCTGGCCACCTGAACCCTACAAAATGACCTTGAACGTGTCCCTTGGTTTCACTGCAGTGCCAGCTGTCTATAGCTTTGGTTACCTAAGAAAATGCAGGAAATAAAAGTAGTACAGACTCAGACGTCGTCCACAAAATGTGAGAATTTCATCAGTTTAAAAAAAAAGACTTTAAAGATAATGAGTTAGTTAAAAATGTTACTTAAAGTAACTTACCAAGAGCTCTAAGAGAATACAGTATTGCGCTGGTTTGTCTCTCCCACTTTTTCAAAGAACACGAAATCCTATGAAAAGAAAAAGAGAACAAAAGATCAAAGAGTCCGAACAGAATCTAGTAGGGAAGAATATGCTCTGATTTTTGGTCTATTACAATATTTGGAAACATTTTATTTCGGACACTGTAGACATTCTACTACTATAATTAACTTTGCAACTTCATTTCACTACCAGTCGTTAGAGTATTAGCAGACTGTCTGCTTTATTTATACATCATCTGAAAGCTGAATTAATAAGCTTTCCACTGATCTATGGTTTGTTTTATTACAATATTTTGAAGAGATACAACCATTTGAAAATCTGAATCTTAGCGTGCAAAAAAAACCCAAAATATGAAAATTCCTTAAAGTTGTCCAAATGAAGTCCTTAGCATTGCATATTATTAATCAAAAATTAAGTTTTGACATGTTTACGGTAGGGAATTTACAAAATATTTTCATGGAACACGATATTTATTAATATCCTAATGATTTTTGGCATAAAAGAAAAACGGATCATTTTGACCCATACAATGTTTTTTTGGCTTTTGCTACAAATATACCCCAGCGACTTTTGGTTTTGTGGTCCAGGGTCACGTATATCAATACTGGAAAAAGAGAAAGTAGCTCAGTAGTAGAAAGCTAGCTTCACATTCATATCCAGGAGAGAATTTATGAATTTATGAATTGTGGTTGCATAATGGTTAGAGATCTGTGGTACTGCAATGCCCTCCAAGGCATTATGAAGCATTCAGACTATTGCGGATCATTAGCTTAATACTCACAATAAGGAAGCAAACGCCCATAAGTACAGCCTTCATCTTAACATCCATGTCCATAGGGAACTGGATGCCAAAGTTGTCAGTGTCAGTAAAGACTTCCTTCAACAGGCCACTCCACTGCTTACTGATTCGACCGATAGGCTTCCCGGTACCGTCTTTGCCTTTGAGCTAAAGAGAGAAATGCAAATTTATGGTTAGAAACACAAACCTACCAATTTATCTTTGAATTTGTATATTAACAAGGCAACAACATGCCGATTCTAAAAAGTTACCTCAAAGTTCACATCACCACAGCAGTTACATGCCAAGCAGGGCCCCTCAAGCTTCATCACAGTCTCCTTGTTTGGCCCCTGGATGGAGAATTTTGGATAACAGGGATGCCAGTCCTGCTTCACGTACCCTACAGTCGTTCCTGGGGGCGCCTGTACCTCCATCTGAAGGTGAAATATTGCCATTTATAGTCATAACAAATTAGAAATGTACAGCAATGCCCAAATTGATTTCTATGCTAGCACCTATGGGTGCATACATACACTAATGTTCAAGAGGAATAAATTACTGTTCAATGGAATAAATTAAAATATAATGATGGCATTGTGATGGCAAAGCTGAATTTCCAGCAGCCATTACTCCAGTCTTCACATTCACACATCCATCAATGAAAATATTTTAATATGCTGATTTGTTGCTCAATAAACATTTCTTCTTATTATTAATGTTGTGTAAACAGTTGTGCTGCTTAATGTTTTTTGAATGCATGGAAAGTTTAAAGACCATCACTTTTTGGTAACACTTTACTTAAAGCCTTTATGTAGAATGCATTATAAAAGTAGTTTTAATGCATTATTGTAATGCACCTTATAATACATTGCACAATCTCAATAATAATTGTAACCAGTTAATACATTATAAAACTTATCAATTCATTGTTACACTATGCATCTTAAATTCAGTTATAATTATTTACGACAAGATATGTATTACAACGCACATTATGAATAATTATAATGCATTATACCCTTTAATATCCCTTTATGACGCATTACACAAAGGCTTTAAGTTAAGTTTTACTGCATTTATTTCAAATAAAAATCTTTCGTTACATTATGAATGTTTTTACTGTTCTTTTGATCAGTTTATTGCGGCTGTTAATCCTTGCTGTAAATTTTTTTTTCCAAAAACAGTAACAAAAATCATACTGATCTTAAACTAAATAAACTGCGCAATTGCTGATTGAAGACGCTCTGCAAAGACAGAGTGGCATGGAGTCATATGTCCATACTGACTCCATGCCATTTATAACTCATAAGTCACACACATTCATGTCAGTAGTAGGTCACACAGCATGTCCTACAAATAAGTCACTAGCTGAATCTCAACAACACAACATCAGGTCCCATAGCATGATTTCAGATTTTTGAGACTTAATGAAACTAACACAGTTAAATGCAGAGCTTTGATATGACTTGTCTGTTTTACCTCTTGCAGGCAGCAGGGGCACCAACAGGAGACACAACGGTAAGGTCGGATGAGTCGTATGACCTCTCGATCAGTGTTGTCTTTGATCTTCATGTCAAAGCTGCGCAGGGCACCACAGCAGTTGCGTGTGCAGCAGTCATTTTTTTCTTTGGCAGAGTAGATCTTTTGACCGAGGCTGTTCTTGATCTCATACTGGTTGTTGGTCTCAAAGCCAATGATTGCTGTAGAAGACCAAAATGTATATAGCGAAGTTGAAAAATTGTAGCCATCTTTGAGTCACTAGTTTAAACAAAGTAGCAAAAAAGTAATAGTGAATAATTGTCTCAGGTTAAAATAAATATAACACATAAAACGAATCAGACAAGCACACAAATTACGGAGTAAACCGCTTCAACCACACGCTAGGGGTTGCACCGACTAATCGACTAGTCGACTTCAATGCTCTGCCATGACGCTTTAAGCTTGACGTCGACTAGTCGCGGGTCCTATAGAGGGCGCAACAGGATAAGAAATCTTTGAAGGACTTCCACATTTACGCTCCGTTTCCAAACAGTTCAAATGACAAATAAATGCATACTCTGAAAGCGCTCCACAAGACGTGTGATTATATTACTGGATGCTCGAAATTGAACAGGAGAATGCACATTTTAAACAGCTTATTGCACAGGTAAGTTAATCGCCGTTCTAATCTAATGCGCTGCTGCACTGTAACGCACACACACAGGCTACAGACAGTAGCTCGTACATGACGCGCACAGAATCATTAAGCGCGGAAATGTATTGTCAACACTGTTCTGTGATTTCTCAATAAAATAGCTTAGAAACTGAAAAGGTCAAGCTATATTTTTAAAGGGGTCCTATTATGCTCTTTTCAAAGTCTTGATTTTGTTTTGGGGGTTTACTAGAACATGCTCTTATGCTTGGTGGTTCGAAAAACACATTCTTTTTTTACATATTTTACATTATTAAAATACCTCTCTCCCCAGGCTGGCACTAACGGCTCGATTAGTTCCGGCTTTGATGAAGGTCCGCCTTCCGAAAAACAAAATGTGTTGTGATTGGTTAGCTGTCCCAGTGCGTTGTGATTGGCGAACAGCTTAGACGGTGTTTCAGTACTGCCCCGCCCCTTGCTCTGTCTTTCAACAAAAACTTTTGGGAATCCGGCACTTCTCACTCGTGTTGTGGAAGCTGTTCTCAGTAAAATGCACAGCACACAATAGAAAATTGGAGTTATAATGCTCAGGGACAGAGTTAAAAAAAAAAAAATCGCAACCACTGTTTCCTGACATCATCCACTTTCGGAAGCCCAAACAAAAACATTTGGGCACGGAGGTGAAAAAAAACAGCGTTTCAGGCGGTCGCGTCACGCCCCGTCTTTAAAATTCAAATACATTATTTTCTATGAGTTTAGGCACACCGGCGGTGCCCAGCTACGTCGTGTTATATTTGTAAGAATTGTTCTAGACCAGCGGTTCTCAATTCCAGTCCTCGTGCACCCCCGCTCTGCATGTTTTGCACGTCTCTCTTTGTTTAACACACCTGATTCAGATCATCTCGTTAGAAGTGAGCTCCCTCCGTGCATGAACTGTGTTCTGATTGGCATGGTCCCTACACAGTGTTCATTGCTCCCTTCTCCCTGAGCAGGGGAAATCCGTTGAGTTTACTTCACTTCGGAATATTCATTTAGATTTGCGCCGCGCCGCTGCCTGCAGCGTCTTCACACAAACAAAACTTACTAGAGAAGCATGAAGTGGTACATAATATACCTCTGTAAATAAATAATTTAAATTCACGTCTCGCACACTTTACTGCCCTTTGTATGGAACATATGCTCGCTTCAAACTGGAATCATGGCGGAATATCCGGTTTAAGAATGATCCGACCGCTCGTCATGCTGTTGATCAATGTTCGAGCGCACTTTAACTCAAGTCGTCAATTATAGCAAACGTATGAAGCAATAAGAGACACATACAAAATGTGCAGAGCGGGGGTACGCTGAGGATTGGAATTGGGAACCGCTGTTCTAGACATGCCGAAAATTTGAGCTACAGCACAGCAGCTCTTCTTGGTTTTCTCTAATGCACTAACTCTGCAGCAGCACTTCATCGTTGTCTCGTCTGATGCACTCACTCAACCACGCGTTCTAACCACAACCTCTCCACCTCCCCGCCCCCCCACAGATTCGATGAGCCCCGCTTTGTGATATCACAAAGCCCGGAAAACAAACGCTGTAGTCCAAACGATCCGTTTGCTGTAGTTCTTGAAAATTGATATTAAAAACTAAATATCTCCCTTTGGATTGTGCTGCCAGCTGGACCTGCGCTATGCTGATCTGGACGCTGTTAACAGGGCTCGCCGGCCTCTGGCCAAGTACGGACCACATCCTACACCCACTCGTAGCACATATTCTGTTATTAAACTTCAGCATGAAAAGTTTTCAGGGGCTTCCGTTTTGCGAGGGTTATTGTATTGTTATTGTGCTTTTACGTTTGTAGTCAGTTCTGCAAATGTAATTTATTTTAGCTGTTAGAAATTTTCTGTGTTTATTGTTAATAATGGATTTGAGGACATAGTAATTCATTTAGGTTTATATGTGAACAAACATTTTTATTTTGAAGTGAAAAGTTCAAGATAGACCCTCAGAATTGGGACAAAAGTCTCCCAGCGGCATGTTGCTGCTGCTGTTTGTATAGTTTGTTAAATAATTATTGAAATTCATGGCAGTATTTGTAATTAGTTATTCTTTCTGTTTTAAACATCTTTGCTATTCCTCATAACTTAGGCCAATCTAAATTCATAGTCTGTTGCTATTATGGCATCCCTTTAATTAAAAATATTGGCCCTAATATCATTCAACATATATCTATAAATCAGTTTTGTAATAGTTTAGATTGACAAAATGGATACATTTACATAGAATAGAAATCTGATTATGTATTATAAATAACTTTTTTAAAAATCTAGAAAATGAAAAAGAATCAGATATATTTTACACCATCGTTCAAGTTTAGGGTCAGTAAGAATTATTTTTTTTGATACTTTTAAAATATGAATACTTTTATTCAGCAAGGATACATTAAAACTGATAAATGAACTATCCTTGATCCCTGAAAAGTGACAGTAAAAGACTTTTATAATGTTTCAAATATTTCTCTCTACAATAAATAAACTTTCAAAAAATCCTAAAACAATGTATTACAGTTTCAACAAATATATTAAGCAGAAAAACTTTTTTTTTTACACTTATAATAGAGAACAGATAATAAGAAGAAATGTTTCTTGATCAGCAAATCAGCATATTAAATGATTTCTGAACTGAATCAATCTAAAACTGAAGATTTTGGTAGAAGCTGAGCTGGGAGAACTGGCTGCTGAAAATTTAATTTTTAAATATATTAAAATAGAAAACATTTGCTTTTAATTGTAATAATATTTCACAATATCTGTTTTTACGGTATTTTTGATTAAATCAATGCAGCTTTGGTGAGCATAAACTCCCAACTTTCTTTTTTTTTTTCATTTAAAAAATATTACAGACCCCCAGACTTTTTGAATGGTAGTGTATATATTCTGTCTGGCTTTAATAATGCTTTCCTTTTTTTCAACTTTCTCCTCGTAGACCCATCAAGCCCACAGACATTCTTCCCCCAGAACGAGGCCATGAGGTCGCTAAGGAACTTGGCATTCCATACTATGAAACAAGCATTGTCGCTCAGTTCGGTGTAAAGGATGTGTTTGACAATGCTATCCGTGCTGCGCTCATCTCTCGACGCCACCTTCAGTTCTGGAAGTCCCATCTAAAGAAGGTTCAGCGTCCCCTCCTCCAGGCCCCCTTTCTTCCTCCCAGACCACCACGACCTGTGGTGGGCATCCCTGATCCTCCTTCCATTGATGGAGAAGGTCCAGACTCTCTTTTCTGCCAACCGTTGTGTGCAGACGTCCTGTTTCTCCTCCAGGCCGGGGCCACTCATGTCTTTGCCCATAAGGTGTACCTGGCCACTTCCTGCTCAAAGTTCTATGACCTTTTCACTATGGATCTTGGAGAGGCAGGGATGGAGCAGGAGGGCGAGGAGAGCTCAGAGGGAAGCGAGGAAGAGGAACAAAGCCGAAGAGGAGCCAAAGAGCAGGCTGGGCGTACCAAGAGCCTGGACATTGATAAGGAGGGTGAAGGAGGCACTAGGGGTTCAGATAGGCTGCTCATGTTACAGCAAGGCTCACTGAGGACTTCACAGAGCGATAATGCTCTGCCTGCCAGGGGCCAGCCCTCTATAGGACCCCTGGGAGCAGGCCGTGCTCTTTTGGGATGGGGGCGTGGTTTCTTGGGGGTATACCTAGAGATGGTGGATGACCCTGTGACAGGTCGGCCGAGACTCATGACAGTAGTGTCAATGGATGATCTTATTCAGAAAGGGCCTTTCCAGGTAAGAACAAACTTAAGTGACACGATCGATAGCATGTTTAATAAGATTCTCAATCGATATATCTATGAAGTTTCTATGACAGTGTAAAATTATCTGTTATCCCTGTTAACTCTGCTTTCTCAGGCAGTGCTGCAGTACCTTTATACGGGTCACCTGGATGAGACACGTGGGGATCTGATGCAGGTGGCCACCATCGCCGAGCTTCTGGAGGTCTTCGACCTTCGTATGATGGTGGCCAACGTCCTGAACCGTGAGAGCTTCATGAACCAAGAGATCACCAAAGCCTTCCATGTGCGTCGTGCCAACCGCATCAAAGAGTGCCTGAGCAAGGGCACCTTTGCTGGTAGGCAATCTGAAATCAGCGTCAAACATTATGTATTATATATATCTATGTGAAGAAGCATTCATGTCGGATCTATCTAACAACCAGAACACAATGCATACAAGGAAACCCAAATGTGACCCAAATGTCCTGGCAAATTGTAATTATCGTATCCTGATAAATTACCCTGCTATCTGTTGTTCTATCCTTTTACACTGAGAAGCTGAATCAAGCCTTTTCTCCAAACAAAAATAACCTTTACCAAGCAACTTAAAAGCTGCTGTTGTTGAGGGAATGATAAATGAATGGACGGTTCTCACTGATTTTTTTGTCTAATTAACTGTCCTAATTTGTTTAGTGCAGACTCTTCAGGAAGTTCTGGTGTTATTGGGTAGTTAATTTCTATTACTTGTCAGTGTGTCACATTCTAAAGGCTTTTGAAGTGACACCATTGACTTAAGTCTCATGAGTTCTATTTTCAATTCTATTTCCAGAATTCAGTGGAATTGAAATAGAATAGTTCATACTCTAGAACGCCTTTGTTTTTTCTCTTGTCCTTCAATTTCTCCCCCCCCCCCCCCCCCCCCCCCCCCCCCCCCCCCCCCCCTCCCCCCCCCCCCCCCACCTCCCCCCACCCCCCCCCCCCCCTCTCTTGTTGTTTTTTAAGGAATACCCAGTGGAGTGTTTAAATATCCCTTCATTGCTGTCAGTGAATATTTGCATATTGTGGACGTGTTTGCTTTTCTGCTTTGTGGTTTCTGTGTCGCTTACTCTCTGTTGATGTCATGTCTCGTGTGTTGTGTGCATGTTTGTCATAATTAACCTTTTTCAACACTCCTTTATTCTCCACTTACACCTGTTAATTTCATTGCATCATCTGCAATTGTCATAAACTCATTACCCAACCATGAAGGTGCTTCTATCATGTTTGAAAAACAGAACGTTTTTCATCTCCATTGTGGCCTGAAGACTACTTGTACATTCCCTATGGGTATGCAGAAGTTTATAAACTGAATCATTAGAGATTTAGTAGAAATCTACATTGAATTGAATTAGGAGCTTTTTTCCCATCATGCCCTCCTGATACCCACAGCATACTGCTAAACAACCTGTCCAACATCATCTGTTTTTTAACAAAGTTAAGCCACAGTGAACTTGTGGAGTCAATCCATGTCAGTCGCTAAAGAATTTGCTGCTTAAATAAATTTGCCCACTATATGGTCCCAGTCTGGCCTTCCCTTCACATTTTCTGTCTTCTTATCCTTAGCCTTGTCAATCTGTCTATTTATTATTGGTCTATGTGTCTATCTGTCTCTTCGTCTGTCTCTGTGTTTGTCCGTCCGCCTGTCTCCCCCTCTGTAGCCTCGACTCTGTGACACACGCCGAGATGTGTGATCTTTTCCTCCCGGTTTTAGATGTGGTGTTTCGATTGGACGACGGATATCTGCCAGCCCACAAGCCACTGCTCATCTCAAGCTGTGATTGGATGGCAGCCATGTTTCGTGGATCCTTCATGGAGAGTTACATTGAGGAGGTGAGCAGAGATTTTAGTGATTCATATTTCATTAAAGCAAGAGCATGGCACTATATATGCTATATATACATACACATACACAGTATATATACATATATTTTATTTTGCAAGGACAAATTTAGTCTGCAAAAGTTTATTTTGTGTTACTGCACTGACAGATGAAAAAAATTATAATAATTGTACAATAAGACGAATTTGCAGACTAAAACTGTCCATTGTCAATGGTGTAGCGTATGCATAAAGGCAACTTTCAAACCAAGCATCTTTCTATTGGTTCTATTCTCTAAGCATTGACTAGATACCAAAGTACCAGTATTTTTGACATCAGTGGTCTACGTCATATGGGTTTGATTTAGGCTCAACACATTTCTCAAAGTTTCACCTAAACTTGTTTATGGAACCACAAAGTACTATTAGTCTCAGTCACCTTGATCTTTCCTACCCTGGAGCTCTGACAGATCCCACTAAAAAAAGTGGCACAGGTAGTTGAAACTAGGCCGCCTCTGTGACAGCCTGACCCACATTGATGCAGCTGCGACAGGAGACCATCTCATCCATATGGATGAATTAACAGTACTAAACAGGCCTCTGAGGAGAGTGCTCCAGGCAGACTGATGCTGAGACTTTAGTGGAGGTCCTGTGCCAGCGGGCAGCGGGAACACATGCTAAGATATATCTGCTTTGTGTCTGTGCTCCCATATTCAAGAGAGGCAAACTAGAAGGGGTCTAGAAAGATTTATTTGCAGTGATTGAGGTTGTAGAGCAAATTTAGGATTTGGACTAGTTTTGACATCATGTTAAAGATATATTAATATATATTAATACATTTTTCTGGTCGAGTTAGATCAGGTAATTATTTTCAGTCTGTATTATGCTTATTTCATTGTCATGTAATTTGCTTTTGCAAAACAGCAGTTGATATACAGTATATATTGATATGATATCTTTAGATTATGCACATGCTCATACCAAAACACGCTCACATCTTTGTGTGTGTTTCAGTGCATTGCTGAGTGTATAGTGACAGGAAGTTTGTTAGACTGGGCACTTCCTCTAGTCATTTCCTCAGCACCATCATGTGAACGTGTACAGGAAGTTTTTGTGTGTGAACCTTATATATTCATAGATTTTTTATAGGGTTAGCTGCGGTGGTCTCAAAGTGGATTTAAAAGGTCAAACTAAAAACCATCATGGATCACCATTCCACACAGTTTTTGGCATTTGAGTGATCACTTGTGGTTCCTCATGGGATCGTTGGTTCATGTATTTTTCATCCAGAACTATTAAGTCAGGTGTCAAAGGTAAGGTTTCACTGTATTCCTTTCGGAGGCCCATCTCACCCGCACATAACTCTATCCAGGTCTATCCCGTGCACACTCTCTGATTTCCTTGGGCTACCGGCTGTCAGCTCAATTTCTAGAAAGACAAGCTCCCTAAGGGCAGGAACTCGGGACCAAGCTGACCAACACCAGAGGCTGAGAGTTATAAGTGTCCAGGCCTGCCGGTGAACAGGATCACCCTGTATAACATTACAAGCATTACAGGGAGCTAGATTTACAGCACAAGAACAAACTGATGCGGGAAATAGGATGCTGGCTGCTTTTCTATTCTGACAGCATCGGCTGAGAGTATGTCACATAGAGATCAACACAAGGTGGCCAGAGATAAGTAAACTTGGTTCTGCTTTGACGAGCTTGACATGCTCTTTGCTCAAGCGTTGAATTTTAAGGAGTAAAATAGCATAACAAGGTTTGATTTTAAATGGATCCTCCACCCAAAAATTCAAATTCTCTTACCCTCATGCCATCCTACAGTGGGGCAAAAAAGTATTTAGTCAGCCACAATTGTGCAAGTTCTCCCACTTAAAAAGATAGAGAGAGAGGCCTGTAATTTTCATCATAAATATACCTCAACTATGAGAGACAAAACAAGAAAAAAAAATCCAGAAAATCACATTGGAGGATTTTTAAAGAATTTATTGGTAAATTCCTCTGTAAAATAAGTATTTTGTCACCTACAAACAAGCAAGATTTCTCTCACAGACCTGTAACTTCTTCTTCAAGAGGCTCCTCTGTCCTCCACTCGTTACCTGTATTAATGACATCTGTTTGAACTCGTTATCAGTATAAAAGACACCTGTCCACAACCTCAAACAGTCACACTCCAAACTCCAGCATGTCCAAGACCAAAGAGCTGTCAAAGGACCCCAGAAACAAAATTGTAGACCTGCACAAGACTGAATCTGCAATAGGTAAGCAGCTTGGTGTGAAAATGGAAGACATACAAGACCACTGATAAACTCCTCGATCTGGGTCTCCACGCAAGATCTCACCCTGTGGGGTCAAAATTATCACAAGAACTGTGAGTAAAAATCCCAGAACCACATGGGGGGATCTAGTGAATGACCTGCAGAGAGCTGGACCAAAGTAACAAAGGCTACCATCAAATAACACACTGCGCCGCCAGGGACTCAAAACCTGCAGTGCCAGACATGTCCCCCTGCTTAAGCCAGAACATGTCCAGACCCGTCTGAAATTTGCTAGAGAGCATTTGGATGATCCAGAAGAGGATTGGAGAATGTCATATGGTCAGATGAAAAAAAAATAGAACTTTTTGGTAAAAACTCAACTTCGTCGTGTTTGGAGGAGAAAGAATATGCTAGTTTGCATCCAAAGAACACCATAACCTACTGTGAGCATGGGGTGGAAACATTCATGCTTTGGGGCTGTTTTTCTGCACAGGGACCAGGACGACTGATCCGTGTAAACGAAAGAATGAATGGGTCCATGTATCGTGAGATTTTGAGTGAAAACTCCTTCCATCAGCAAGGGCATTGAAGATGAAACGTGGCTGGGTCTTTCAGCATGACAATGATCAAACACACCGCCCGGGCAACGAAGGTGTGGCTTTGTAAGAAGCATTTCAAGGTGCTGGAGTGGCCTATCCAGTCTCCAGATCTCAACCCCATAGAAATCTTTGGAGGGAGTTGAAAATCCGTGTTGCCCAGCGACAGCCCCAAAACATTACTGCTCTAGAGGAGATCTGCATGGAGGAATGGGCCAAAATACCAGCAACAGTGTGTGAGAACCTTGTGAAGACTTACAGAAATGTTTGACCTCTGTCATTGCCAATAAAGGGTATATAACAAAGTATTGAGTTTAAATTTTGTTATTGACCAAATACTTATTTTCCACCATATTTGCAAAATAATTTTTTCAAAATCCTACATTGATTTTCTGGATTTTTTTTCCTTTTCGCATTTTTGTCTCTCATATTTGAGGTATACCTATGATTAAAATTACAGTCCTCTCTCATCTTTTTAAGTGGGAGAACTTGCACAATTGGTGGCTGACTAAATACTTTTTTTCCCCACTGTATATGCATATGTATATTTTTATAAAAATATAATGCAAGTTGCTGGTACCCTCAAAGGTGGCATTTCACAAACCACACAAAACAAACACGACAGTAGTCTATAAGACCCCAGCTGATAAATCAATGTCTTCTGAAGCTTACTAGAGTTTTGTGTAAGAAAAATATGAATAAATACTAAACAGTGTGAAAGTGTAGAGGACCGTCACTACTTTTACGAATTTAACAGTGCGCTTGCATCATGCTTCACAATGTACTGATGTTCACATCAAACGAATGTACAAATGACAGTTGGCCAGAAGAGTTCATTTATAGAGGTATATAAACGTTTAAAATATTAGTATTTTGACCACACACCACTTTAGCTTTGCTTGAGAAGACATTGAATCATCAATTTGGTCTTATGGATTTTTCAACTTTGAGGCTGTTATTCACGAGTGTTATATGGACTCAAAGTGACTTATATGGACACAATGATTATTTTTCTAAAAATGTCTGTGTTCATTTGAAGGAAGAAAGTCATATACATTAGGGTTAGGAAATGAGAGATCATTTATTTTTGGGTGGAGTATCCCTTTAATGTCTATTTTGGTATTAGTGAGTACAGTAACTATCTTTGAGGCGGTGCTACTTTTTTTGTCTCTTGTGCACAGAGCATATTTAATGCAAGATGTTTTGGTGTGTTTTCAGTAAAAATCTCATAAGAAACAAGAGTTCACAAGGAGGGAGAGATTGGGTTGTTTGGTTATTGACTCATAGCAACCAAGTTTCTTTTTTATTTTTAAACTCTTTGTATTCTACCAAGCCACTTGATATCGTCCCTCTGGTGCCTCTTTCTTGGCACCTGAGCAGCAATCACTTTAGAAGTGTTCAGTGGGCTTTGTAAATGTTAAAAGACTAAGCCTGTTCCATACATTACCGTAATGATGCAAGACAAAGTGCGGCCTAACGACTTGGTCCTCATCTCCTCCAGTCTGGCACATTGTAGCGACTGGTTGTGGTGAACACTGAATGAGCTTGTGAATAGAGTGAGCCCTTGTCACTGTCTGTGCAGCAGTCGGCACAGAAGGTGTTGTATAACCAGATATAAAGCCCTTGCAATACCTCAGGGTGGCAAATATTTATAAAGTGTCATTCAGTTGAGTAAAGCTGATCGTTCGCCCATAAGTGGGTTTTTCAGAGTCTGTACTCAAATGTTTCTTGTCTATTGCTGCATATTATTGTTGCTTCAGTTTGTGACACACAGAGTCAAGAGTTGTCCTTGATTGATCTACCACATGTAAGCTTTACTCTTCTAGTCCTGTGCAGAAATATCTCTCAAGGTTTTTGAGGTTAGGCAGCACATACTTATTACTGAAGACGACTTTAAAATCAATATGACATCTACACTGCTTCTGTATCTGAATGTTATTTATAGGTCTCTTTATGTTGTACGTTTACGTTGCATGAAGCTCAATGTGAGTACACTCTTCAGTAAGTCTTGCTGGTCTATCTCTGTTGTTTTGAACATGCTGCTTTTTAAAGCAGGAAGTGTCTGAACATACGGGAGACGCTCAGGTGCCAGAATTCCTTTCAGCAACATCATACTTCTGAGTGTGATTAGCGCAAGACCGAGCGGAAGCTCAAATGTGAGAAGCTGTCACATTTTCCCTGTGAGACAAAGATGAAGTGAAAACGGAGACAATGAAGGCGGCGACTGCGGTTGCGGTGTACACTGCAGTAAGTTGTTAGTTGATGAGAAAGAGTCTGGTTGTTTTTGATAGATGACCACTTCCTCCGTAACACACATTCCCTTGGGTCTTGACCCCATTTTCTTCTCAAGGTAGTTGCATTGTTTTTCTCAATTCTTCCTCTTCCAAGAAACAACAAATTATCACAGCATATTAATATCACCATTTAATTGAAATTCCGGTCAATTAAAAATAAAACACTAAAAACTAGTGAATTTAGGTATCAAGTTCAGTATGAAAAGGATATTTATTTTGCAAATTGTTAAAGATTTTTAATGGTGCATTCAGTAGTTCTCCGGCTAGCATAAGCATTGCTGTTCTTCATATGCTTTAAGTACTGACTCCTCAGTCTTGTTAGATGCTGCACTGCCATCTATCAACGTGGATCAGTATGAAAAAGAAAGAATTTCTTAAGAATTAAAAATGTCTTATTACCAGAACTATTGGAAGTGCAATTAAACAGTCTATATATTATAAATTATAAATATATATACAGAATCAATATCTATAATGGAATTATATATAATATATATATATATATGATATGTTATATACAGTATATAACTTGTATTTTACTTGTGTCTGCTAAATCTAGAATTTGATGCGTTTGGATTTGTTTGCTTGTGCTTAGAGGATTGAGACAAAATTTCCATTCACTCACAGCACTATTGTTATCTTTAGGTTTTAATAGGAAGTTGCCTACTTGTCCCCTCTGCTGAGAGATACTTGCTTGACCGGACAAGAAGCCTGATTAAAACGTCAATAACAACATTTTTCTCAGGAAAATAATTCTGATTTTATTGCATTCAGTGTAAACGGTGATTGATAGTATGCTTATGTCGTGCCAATGTCTGAGTGAGAGAGAGAGACATCAGACATTCAAA
>JADLZN010011007.1:0-118746 GCA_018155175.1 Sinocyclocheilus anophthalmus
TGGCAGGAGCCTCACTGGCTCATTCCTCCGGCCCCGTCCTGGCCATCTGCTGGGAGTCCTACGTGGTTGGGGTCTTGCTGGTCCATCCTGCCAGTCCCGCCTTGGCCTTTCACCCTGCCGGCTCTGTGCTCATGCCTTGGTCTAGCTCTGTCCCCTGGTCCTCTTCCGTTGGCTAGTCCTGGCCCGCCATCCCTCCCCCTGGTCTGCCTCATTTCCACCTCCCTCCTGAACTTATGTTTCCCGGTGGAGCGTCTGGTATCCACTCCGTAGAGGGAGGGTAATGTCACAGTGTTTGTTGTGGTGACCTGGACTGGTCACTTGAGGGCGCTCTTTTGTTTTACGTTGTTTGTGTGTTTTTTTTTAACAACTCCAATTTCCCTACGTCCCCTGCTCACTATCCTGGCACTGATGCTGATCGGTAACACCTGTTCATCATTATCCCAGCTATATATATATATGCCTTCTCTGTCTGTCATTTGCGTCTTGATTTTATTGTCTTCTCAGTTTGTGTTTTCTGTGGTCAGGTTTTGGATTACCTTTTGCAACGTTTTTGTTCAGTTTTGTTCGGTTGTTACTTTCAATTAAACTGCACTTGGAACTTACCATGTTTTCTCCTGGCATTCCGTGACACCCCTGGTCAGCCTTCTCTGCCGCTCAGTGGAAGATAATCGTTGCTTTTCCACGATCATGGGTTCTGGTGCTGGTTCTGGAGGATTACTGAGCTCTGGTCGGCGGAGGCAGGAGGTTGTGGCGTGGACGGGTATGGCTGCTAGACAGGACTGCATGTGGCTCGAGCATCGGATGGACAATTGCATGAACTTTTCCAATCCAAACGAATCATCATAGGCAGCAAGCTGTAACCGAAGCTGTAACTGGTCTGTAGGTGGCTCTCATTCCATCCACTCGCCGCAGCGAGAGTCCTAAACTTCAGCGAGTATTCAGCAATTGACATGGTACCCTGTTGCAAATGGTAGAGTTGCTCTCCCACAGCGGCATCTCTGTCTGTCCTTCCAAACACCTCGTGAAAATGCACAAGGAAGTTCTGCAGATCTTGAATGACGGGGCTGGCCTGAGTCCAGATCGTTTCCACCCATCGCAGTGCAGGTCCTGTTAGCAGGGAGATAATAAAGACAATTTTTGAAGTGTCAGTGGGATATGAGTGCAGTTGCATTTCAAAAGTGAGGTTACACTAGAGGAGAAATCCGTTGCAATCCTCCGCCAAACCAGAGTAGGGCGCCAGTCGAGCCATGGGACTAGCGATGATGGTATGCGAAGAAGTCCTGGTTGGGATGGATGAGGTGATGGGTGGTGATGGCAGCGATGCCGGTGGATTATGTAGCACTCGTCGTAGTGAATCTATGAGCTCCTGGAATGGATCGGGGTTACTCATCTGTGACGTCGGTGTCGGTCCGGTCTTCTGTAACGGAAGAGGTCTGACACAACAGGTTAGTGTATATACATAAAACAGTTTACTGGGTCACAGTGAGTACTGGTGTCGGGTCCGGAGGAAGTGATGGTGAGGGAATAGTTTGTAGAATAGTTCAAAGGATATGATGAGTGGAGTAATCCGAGTCTTTGGCTTGATAGGGGCTGGAATGCACACAGGAGGAGCACACACCTCAGCAATCCGGGAACTAGGAGATACAGGAGACACTTGGAGACGAGGAGACACTAGGAGGTAAGCAATGCAAAAAGTATTCAAAGGTAATCAGTAGCAAAGTCATTGAGTCCTCTACGTGTATACGAGACCGGACAGTGAGGGTGTCTGAGGTGTGTGCTTTTATGCAGGCTGGTAATGAGGTGCTTGATTGGTGACAGGTGCAGTTGCTCAGAACTCAGGTGAGAGGGATCATTGTGATTGGGTGGTGGCGGAGCCTGGCCGTTCTGTTACACTTAGAGATATACAAATTAAAGGAAATGGATAATGAATTTATCATATGATTAAACTAATTAAATGTGCAATTTAAGGGGGTTACACACTTATGTCAACAATAGTCTCTATCACAAAATTTCAACTCAGTCTGTAAAAACTCATAAGGTGGGATCTGGAGCAACTTTACCACTTCACAAGGTGCATGGAAAGAAACTGTGTACAAAAATGTGAAGAAAAAAAAAAAAAAAAAATACTTAAATAAAATCAGAACTACTTGGGAAAAACCAAAAAAAAAACCAAAAAAAAAAGGGGACTTTTAAGAGCAGGTCATATGGGTTTTTGAAAAATATCTCTTTTGCAGTTTATAACGTAGCTATCCTTAAATGAAAACAATCTGCAAAGATGTTAATCAAAAAAGTGCATGATAAATAAAAGATATTGTCTCTCAGAAGAGAGAGTCGATTCTGAATCACCTTAACGAGTCGTCATATTTATGAATCTTTTGCCTGTTACCGGTATACGTCACTGGGTAACACATTTGCATAATCCCCGCCGCCACGAAATACGAACAGACTCTGACCTGCGCAAAACGGCGCTAGTTAGTGTGTTTACATCATGTTGAGAAGACGCTGTGTTCAAGGATACCACAGAAATACAATTCGAACCTTTTGTTGTGTGCATGTCATTTTACCAAGGACTGCTTCTTTAATCTAGGATTTTATCTTCGTTGGATTTTAATCTTCTTAATTTGGACTAACAAGCTCTCCGAAGCACAACCTGTAAGTACGATTGATACGTTATGTGTACATTTTCAACTGAGTGCTAATATGTGATGTATACCTAGTGCAGCTTTAGGCTTCCAGGTAAAGCACGATATAACTGTCTTACTGAAGTAGTTATGATAATTCGCTGTGAACCCACTATTAATATGCGTCGATTAATGTAGACGGACGTTGTTCTAATTACTTCGTTTAATAATAAAGAATGTAGTGTAGCATACAGACTTTATAATCATTGTGAAAGTGCTGTTTATTTTGCTGCACCGGCAGTTCTAGGGTTAATGCGGGAGCGACGAGCGAGTTA
The DNA here is from genome assembly GCA_018155175.1 of Sinocyclocheilus anophthalmus. Lineage (NCBI taxonomy): Eukaryota > Metazoa > Chordata > Actinopteri > Cypriniformes > Cyprinidae > Sinocyclocheilus > Sinocyclocheilus anophthalmus. Next base: position 2,957 of record JADLZN010011007.1, read on the forward strand.
GTTAGGCTGGTGCACATGTGATATAGCTGTTCTGCGTTCCGATTAAAAGTTAAGACGGAGCGTCTTTAGTCTGTCGTTCTTCAAACATTACAGTAGACATATTTTGGTTTTCAAACTGTATTGTTTCATCGGTTAGTCACGTTAGCACTCGGCTAACATATCACCATTATTGTTTTGTTAAGTGTTTACAGTTTACCAGCTAACTTTAGCTGTGGGCACGATTCGCTTACAAAAACACTTATGTATTTTATGTAAGCGTTATAAGAACTGATTGGAGCACTATATTGTTTTATGCAAAGGTGCTTTGTCAATGGTAGCACTGCTAACTTGCTCAAGTGCTCCTCTTTGTGCCAATCACAACAGGCTTGGCCAGCTGACCAATCAGAGCAGAGTTGGCTTATGGAAGGGAGGGGTTTGCTCCAAACTTGCTTGGAACGAACCGTTTCGAAATCATTGACAAATTACTCTAATATTACATGTATATTCTGAGAAAATTACAATGCTTTCTGACCTTAGATGCATTTAAACCAGTTGTAGGGGACTCCAACACAATATTAGGACACTTTAAAATACCATCTGACCTGCTCTTTAAAGCTAAAATGCCTTAACTCAATCAGCACACTAATAGTTAACTATCTAAAAGTAACAATCATCCAATCAGAGTAAATCCACATCAGATTAACATACCAAACAAGTTGTCTTTTCTCTTTGGAGTGTTACAAGCTGTTCGTTGCAAAGACTAAAGTCTCAAACCAAAGAGATATTCTTTATAAAAATAAGACTCTGCCACGCCCCCCTAAAACGGCTCGGTCTAACACGCCCCCCATGTCTACGTCACTGTGTGGGAAGAATTGCATAACACCGCCCAAATGTATACACAAAGAAAGAAGGCGTAACTTTTATTCTCGCTGTAGTATTGTGTTGCCGCTACCCCCATGTCGTGAAGACGCTGTGTGCTTCGTTGGTGAAAGCGAAACTACTTTGTTTGGTCTTCCAAAAGAGGACACGACTAGAAATCAGTGTTAAGTTGTAATTACAACACTGTTCCAGAACACTTCAACCCAAATATCCAAATGTGTGCAGCACATTTTATGGAGGACTGTTTCCTGATCCTGGGAGAGTAGACTACAATGCCGGCTGTTCTGACACACAGACTGTTAGTACGTTTTCATATATAAAGAATTTGCCACTGACGATTCAAACAAGTTTTTTGAGCAGTGTAGAGTAGCGCTTGTTGATCCCAAATGCACAAATACGCGGCGCGATGCAACACAACACGTAAAAAGACAGTATAAGTCATATAATCAGTAATTATGTCCCCACTGGATGCCACAAATGACTCGTTTATAATGTTTTAATGTTTTTGTCTCGTCGCTCCGGCCGGACAGGGCATCACAGTATGGTGAGGGGCGTAACCTTTCCGTCACACGCTTGAGGTATTCGGCCAATCGGAGCACACCTCGCTTTTCAGACCGATGAGCTTTGTAAAAATCGACGCGTTTCAGAAAGGCGGGGCATAGAGGAGAAACAATAATGTTTTTTTAACTTTAAACCGCATAAACACATTTCATTACACCAAATACACATCATATATCTAAACATAATATGACCCCTTTAACTTGAAATAACTTGTTTTTGTGACTACTGATGGTGCCCCATCAATGGTTGGAAAGGAAAAGGGATTAATTGCTTTACTTAGAAAAGATACTGCAATACCAGCCTACTTCTCCTTTTGCATCAGGAGCAATTGTGCACCAAGCTTAAATGTGGAGAGCTCAAAAAGACAATGGACACTGTGACTTGAACAGTCAGTTTTATTCTTCCACATGCTCTGAAACGCAGACAGTTCCATTCCCTGGTCGAGGAGTTTGAAAGTGCATACCCTGACTTGGCAATGCATGCAGAGGTCAGATGGCTTAGTCGTGGAAATGTCCTTGGATCGTTTCATGGAATTACTTCCAGTTGTGCGCATATTTTTGCAAGAGGATAGCAGACAATGCAGCTTTTTTGACTGATGTTACATGACATCTAAATGCACTCAATCGTAAACTTCAAGGGAAACAAAAGATTCTTCCGATGATGCTGAATGATGTGGCTGCATTTGAAGGAAAACTGGACCTGTTTGCACAGCAACTTCAGAAAGGTAATTTCACTCACTTTCCTGTTCTGCATTCACAAGTGACAAAACCAGCCTCATTTTCACCCAGCGTTTACTGTGCATATCTCAGGGAGCCAAAAGATGATTTACGGACATTAAATCCCTCAAACCTGTACTGGCATTCACAGAGAATCCATTTTCTTTTGACATACAGGTCACATCTGTCGCAGTCAGAGCACTTCAGTGTGGAAAGGGCAGCATTGGAGGGATACTTAGAGCTGCAGCACAACAGCATCCTCAAAGAAAGACATAAGGAAAAGGGCATTGACGCATTCTGGACCAAGTGTGTTCTGAAAGACACATACCCTGCATTAATCCACTGTGCTGTAAAAATCCTGACCTGCTTTGGATCTACCTATGCGTGTGAAAGTGCTTTCTCTGCAATGGGAATAATAAAGTCAAAGCAACGTTCTCGTCTAACTGATAAACATTTGATAGACTGCCTTAGTGCAGCTACCAGTGAACAACAGCCAGACCTGAAACTGCTTGTGAAAAGAATGCAGACTCAGATTTCCCACTAGGAATAAGGACTTCTTTTCATTAAGGCTTGTGAACTATACTTGCTCAAGTATGTTTTGAGTTCGAACATTGACTTTGTTTAATAGAGTGAGTATGAATGGATTTTTTAATTAATGATTAATCCACTATTTTGTTACAGATTTTTTTTATTATTATCATTATTTTCATGTTCAGTGTTATTTTTTTAATACAACAAGGACAAGCAAGAGTTAGATAAGTAATAACAGCACTTCTAAATCAGTAAAACTGCAAAAATTGTCTTAAATAAAGTCTTACGATGCAAATTGCAATTTGTGGCCTTTCGCATTTTATGTGGTATAAATGTGGCCCCCTTGGCCTCTGAACTTGAGTACCCCTGCTATAGACCATGATGTACTCTTAGGCCGACTACAAAATTATGCTGGTATGCAGGGATAGGCATTACTGTGGTTTAGATCGTACTTAGCAGACCGTTACCATTTTGTCTACTTAAATGGTGAAAAATCAAAGTTTACATCAGTAAATAATGGGGTGCCACAAGGATCCATGTTAGGACCTCTGTTATTTTCAGTATACATGCTGCCACTTGACAACATTATTAGAAAACATGGAATTAGTTTCCACTGCTCTGCCGATGATACTCAGTTATATATTTCATCAAGACCAGATGAAATTTCTAAACTTGTGTTAAAGATATAAAACAATAGATGACCAGTAATTTTCTTCTATTAAATTCAGACGATACTGAGGTATTACATATTGGACCAAAAACCTGCACACAGAATATCTTAGAATACAATCTGCAACTAGAAGGATGTACTGTTATGTCATCATCTACAGTTAAAAACCTGGGTATTATATTAGACAGCAACTTATCTTTCGAAAACCATATTTCATATGTTACAAAAACAGCCTTCTTCCACCTCAGAAACATTGCTAAGCTATGGAACATGATACCTGTTTCTGATGCAGAAAAGCTAGTTCATGCATTCATGACCTCTAGACTAAATTACTGTAATGCACTACTATCTGGTTGTCCTGCATCTTCAGTAAACAAGCTACAGTTAGTACAAAATACAGCTTATAGAGTTCTTACCAGGTCAAAAAAATATTATCATAATACCCAAATTTTATCATCTCTACACTGGCTACCTATCAGTTACAAAATATTACTACTTACATATAAGGGACTAAATGGTTTATGCTCCGTATGTGTAACTTTTTTTTTTTTTTTCCTTTTTTCTTCTTTTTTTTATGCACTGTAATCCACATGCTCTTTAAGGTCATGAAACTCTGGACTTTTAGTAGTATCTAGGATATCTAAGTCCACTAAAGCAGGGAGATCATTTTCTCATCTGGCTCCTAACCTCTGGAATAGTCTCCCTGATAATGTCTGGGGCTCAAACACACTCGCTCTGTTTAAATCTAGATTAAAGACACATCTCTTCAGCCAAGCATTCGCATCATGAATCTCAATCTCACCCTTGTTCCCAGTTAGATCAGATAAAAGCCCCAAACATAGTTTTTGCTTGACACGCTTTGAACAGAATCTATGCTACACCTTTCTGTTCCTACAGCGATGCCCATCTCGAGGTCTCTAGAGATCACACCTGCTCCAGCGTGGATCCAGCCTCAGAGAAAGACTTCAGACGACCCAACACCTGTGACGAGATGATGCTGACCCCCTGTGAGGACCCCAGATGACCCCAGCTTGAATCCACATGCACAGCTGACAAAATTCATTATGATCACACCTGTCTGAAATTAATTCATGCTAGCTAACTGTATGAGTCTATTATCTTGAACTGTTCATTTGTGAAATAAACATTACACTTCTGATAACAGATCATGCTAAATTGTAATGTAGACACGTGCATTTTCTGTAAAGCTGCTTTGAAACAATGTGTATTGTGAAAAGTGCTATACAAATAAACTTGAATTGAATTGAATTGAATGGGTCAGTGAATAATTGATTCAAAAACGCAAATTCATTCAGTAACGAAACACCGCTGTGTGCAGAGACGAAAAACATGACTTTGTTTAGAACTATTTTCGGCGAAATAGAGCAAAAAGACTATATTTTCTCTACGATTTAAATCATTTTTAACGTATTGTTTATTGAATTGTTGCCCCGACACTTAGAAAAGTCTGCCACAGATCATGCTATTGCTAACCAATCTGTTCATATAATCACTCTAAATGTGTGTGTCCTAGAAAGCCTGTGCATATAATACCTTGATTACAAATCTGTGTTTGTTGCTAACAATAATCTAATTTTGACAGATAGTGAGATTGGTATTATGAAGTTATACAGCAAGTTACAGATACCTGAAGCAGCAGCATTTTGCTTTTTAAGTGCTGGTTTAATACAAGACATGGTAATAAAAACATTGGGGGCTTCAGCCCCTTTAGCCACCCCCGTTATCACTTCAGAAATCTCGTGCACATCCCTGTTAACAGTCCTACTGTGTGTTATATGTAGCTAGTGTTGCTGTAATGCTTAAAAACTATTGATTTCAGATAACCCAATAAATTCATTAAATCATTCTTACTATTTGGGATTTAAGACAAGTCTGAGGTTATCCTAACTCAAAGTTATTTACGGCGATTTTTTAAGAAGATTCTTTTCAAGAATTTGAACTCTTCTCCAGTTTTGTCTTAAGAACAATCTTGAGAAAAAAGATAAGAGGAATTTTTGGGGATACGAATAAAAGAAGAAGAAAACGTCAGTTAAGAAGATTGATACTTGATATTTGATTTGAACTATCAAATACATTGAATCAGTCAATTACTGTATTAAAACAAACAGTGAGTATGTTATTGTTTATAAAGCTTTTATTCAATATTACCATTTAAGTATTTTGATATATCATTGGAACACAAAATCTTATGGTGGTGACATCTGACGGTGTTGACAAATTTGGCATTTCTTTCACAAAACCAATGGAGTTCATGTAGTAGCCATTTTATTTGTTTCTGTTGATGCTAGATGCTAATGGAACCTGCTTCAGGAGAATAAAATTATCTAAATATTTCAAATAATTTCCTCAGAAATTGGAAGATGGTGTTGACATATCATGGCTGTGACACAGGAAACATTAACATTAGGATTTAAAATCTACTAAATCTTAGCAGAGCCTGTCTGACACTGATGTACTCTGCAGAGGTGAACGTGGCAAGGGGGTCCTTTAGAGCGACAGCTGCCCCTCATATTCCCTGATTTTATTACATTTTATTGAATGTCTGACGGTGTTGACAAAAAGTGGGGACGCAACTTTAAAATCTTATGAAACATGCATGTGTCATTAAAAAACAACCTTGCTTTGATAGGAGATATTAAGTGTTGCTTTTGATAAAACAAGCTCTTTTTCATCATTAAAAAAAAACATTTTTATCCATTTTATTGCATATGAATGCTTGAACCCTTCTCTGTGGACACACTGTTTTAGATGTCGTGAGAAGACTTTAAGTGTCATAGATTTGATATAATAATGATAAAATTCAATTGAAGGGGGTAATTGTGTTAAATACATTCTATTATAATCCCCCATAACACTTACAATTGAAAATATTGTATTTTTAAAGCTAATAGCAGTTACCCTTGCTGGACCGGTTTTGTGCCACGTCTCAAGAACGACTGATTTGTTAAATACAGTTTAATTGATCATATCATGATTTTGATATGGTTACTGTTTATTATTTTTCATAGAGTGTTTTATGGTGAATTGTATTAAAGCCAGTTAGAAAATACCAAAAAAAAAATTTAATAAATATAATAATCTTATACAATTCCAAAAATGTATTGTCCCCGTTTCTTACTTTATAGTCAATATAAGAATGAGATTGCAAATATAATTTTGAGAAGTGAACTAGGACGCCTTTTTCTTTTGCTGTGCGGCCTCACGCAGAGCCGGGGGCGGGGCGGAGGCCGGGGCGGGGCCCGAAGCGAGGGGGCGCGCGGCGCGGCGCGGCGGGGCGGGGCCAGAGCGCGGTGACGTCAGAAAGGTCGTGGGTGAGAGGTGATCGGGACACATCTTGTTGTCTTTGTAAGAGTGCAGCTCGATCACGCAGCCGTGTCTTCCCTCTTCCCCGAATCCTCTCAAAACTCCCTCCCGGACCTCCCCCTCTCACCCTCGGACCCTCGGACCCTCTCCCCTCCCCGGAGCGCGCGGCAGGTGAGACTTTGCCGCGTTTACTGCGTGCAGGAGCGCGAGGGGCCTGCAGGCCGCGGGAGAGCGCTAGCGCTAGCGCTAGCACTCGTGCTAACCAGCGTCCGCTGCTCTCCTGCGAGCTTCGTCGGTGTTTCTGGCTTAAGAGCAGCAGTGCGCCGTTGAGTCGTCAAACACGCGCCGTGAGTTGAGCAGAAAGCGGCTCGTTTCGTCTGAAGCGCCGTCGGCCGTCGCTACGCAGCTAGTAAACACACGCGCTAAAGCGGCTTCGCCACCGAGCAGTGAAATGGCGTATTTACAAAGAGAATCCGCCGGTTTAATACTAAAGTCGTTTGAGTACCAGGAATTAGCTTCACATTTATACGAATGGCCAGTTGGTGAAAATGAGTATTTATAGTAACCCGGATTGGTGTTTTTCGGGATAAGCTGCTGAAGAAACTGTGCTAAACAGCGTGCTTCACTTCCCCTTTTTTTCCCTTTTTTTTTCGTTTTTTTTTTTTTTTTTTTTCTTTCCCCCCCCCACCCAGCGGCCAGTGCGTGGTTTCATCAGGTACTTCAGCTCAACATCTGCCGTGTGTCAAAGTGATGGGCAGTGCAGCCGACTACTGTATAAAGCGGTGTGTGTGTGTCTGTGTGTGTGTGTGTGTGTGTGTGTGTGTGTGTGGGGGTCTCGGTCTGTGTGTGTGTGTGTGTGTCTGTCTCTCTCTCTCTGTGTGTGTGTGTGTGTGTGTTCCTCTCTCCTCTCTGTGTGTGTGTGTGTGTGTGTGTGTGTGTGTCTGTCTCTCTCTCTCTCTGTGGTGTGGGGTGTGTGTGTGTGTGTGTCTGTTCCTCTCTCTAGTGTGTGGTGTGGTGTTGTGTCTGTGTGTGTGGGCTGTCCTCTCTCTCTGTTTGTTGATGTGTGTGTGTGTCTGTGTGTGTGTGTCTGTCGCTCTCTCTCTGTGTGTGTGTGTGTCTGTCTCTCTATGTGTGTGTGTGTGTGTCTATATGTGTGTGTGTGTGTGTGTGTTGTGGGGTGTGTGTGTGTGTGTGTGTGTGTTTGTGTTTGTCTGTGTGTGTGTGTGTGTCTGTCTCTCTCTCTCTGTGTGTCGGTGTGTGTGTGGTGGTGTGTGTTGTGTCTTGTGTTGTGGGTCTTGTCTCTCCTCTCTGTGGTGTGTCGGTATGTGTGTGTGGTTGTCTGTGTTATTCTGTGTGTGTTGTGTGTCTGTCTCTATCGTACAGGTGTGTGTGTGTCTGGTGGGTCTCTCTCTTCTCTGTGTGTGTGTGTCTGTCGCTCTCTCATGGTGTGTGTGTCTGCTCTCTCTGTGTGTGTGTGTGTGGGTGTGTGTGTGTTCGTGTCTCTATCTCGGTTGTGTGTGTGTGTGTGTGTGTCTGGCTCTCTCCTGGTGTGTGTGTGGTGTTGTGTGTCTGTCTCTCTCTCGTGTGTGTCTGTCTGTGTGTGTGGTGGTCTGTTCTCTCTCTCTGTGAGTGTGTGTCTGTCTCTCTCTCCTGTGTTGTTGTGTCGGTTCTCTCTCGTGTGTGTGTGTGTGTGTCTGTCTTCGCTCTGTGTGTGTGTGTGTGTGTCGTCTCTCTCTTGTGTGTGTGTGTGTGTGTTGTGTGTCTGTTTGTGTGTCTGTGTGTCTGTCTGTGTGTAGTGTGTGTCATTCTTCTCTCTCTATGTGTAGTGGTGTGTGTGTGTGTGGTCGTTCTCTCTCTGTGTTGTGTGTGTGGTGTCTGTCGCTCTCTCTGTGTGGGTGTGGTGTGTGTGTGGGGTCTGTCTATCTATATGTGTTGTGGTGGTGTGTGTGCTCTGTCTCTCTGCTCTGTGTGTGTGTGTTGTGTGTGTGTATCTCTCTATTCTGTGTGTGGTGTGTGGTGGTGTCTGTCTCTCTCTCTGTGGGTGTGTGGTGTGTGTGTGTCTTGTCTCTATCTCTGTGTGTGTGTGTGATGGTGGTCTGTATTCTCTCTGTGTGTGTGTGTGTGGGTGTATGTCTCTATCTCTGTGTGTGTGTGTCTGTGTGTCTGTCTCTCTATATGGTGTGTGTGTATGTCTCTATCTCTGTGGGTGGTGTGTGTGTGTGTCTGTACTCTCTACTCTGTGTGTGTGGGTGTGTGGTCTGTCTTCTCTATGTGATGGTGTGGTCTGTACTTCTCTATGTGTGTCCGTGTGTGTGTCTTCTCTCTCTCTGTGTGGGTGTGTGCTGTGTGTGTGTGGTGTGTGTGTATGTCTGTTCTATATACTCTCTGTGTTTGTGGTCTGTCTCTCTCGCTCTGTGTGGTGTGTAGGTCTCCTCTCTATGTGTGTGTGTGTCTGTCTCTCTCTCTGTGTGTGTGTGTGTGTCTCCTCTCTGTGTGTGTGTGTTCGTCTCTCTCCTCGGTGTGGGGTGTCTGTCTCTCTCTCTCTGTGGCTTCTCCGCTCTCTGTGTGGTGGTCGCTCTGCTCTCTCTGTGTGTGTGTGTGTGTGTGTGTGGTGAAGGTTGATCATCCGTACCACGGTACAGAGCTCGACTCATTGATCATCATGGACTCAGGTGTGATTGAAGGAGGACTCAACGTCACGCTCACCATCAGACTGCTCATGCATGGCAAAGAAGTGGGCAGCATCATCGGAAAGGTGGGTTTTTAAAGAGCGGTGTACGTTGGCGACATATAGCGCCTTTGCTTCAGGCGTCCCGAGTTCGAGTCCCGGCTCGTGGAGGTTTCCCGATCCCACCCCTCTCTCTCTCACCCACTTCACTTCCCGTCGACCTGCTATCCTATCTGCATAAAATGCCATCAAACGCCTAAAATAAATCTACTTATGATGAGCGGTGTACACTACCAAAGTATTTTTACTTTGTTACTGTACTTAAAATGAATATCTTAATAGAAAAATGTATTTCTTAGTTTCTGCATTAATAGTTTTTCACATCATGAAACGGGTTTGCATTAATAATATAATAAAACTCGATCTGAACATCCCACACGGTGCAGTTGGTGTTACCGGAGTAAATCCCTGGTAGATGATGGTGATTTGTGGATTGAAAAGCGTCCTGACCGTCTCGGTGCGCAGTGCTTCTGCTGTTTGTCAGCGCGGTTTCATCAGGCTCTAAACTCGTTTAAATCAGCGAGTCGTTCTGCTTTTGGCACACAAACTTTATATCGAACATTTATTGAAGTCTTGTTATCGTTTTATTGAGAAATTAAATCTCGATAGTTATCGTTTTATTGAGAAATTTAAATCTTGATAGTTATCGTTTTATTGCCCAGACCTAATTTTAATGTGATATATCATAATCTTTACTCCACTAAATTTCATAAAAACATTGTTACTCGATATTTTGAACTCTGGGTGTCCGCGGGTACTTAAAGGGATGTAACGATTCACTCAACTCACCATTAGATTTTTTTTAACAAAATGAGATTGAAGACATTATACAGTAAATGAAAAGGTGCCGTTGTATTAGGCTGTCGCGGCACGTTTCTTTGTGAAATTGTAATATAACAAAACTAAATTGAAACTTTAAAACAAACCCCAAATCAAACAAGTAACACAAATAAAAGTAATCTCTTATTATGAACAAACTAAGGCTATGAAGTTTACTTAATGTCAACAAAAGTCGTTTCTTTCTTCTATTGAACACAGAAAAATTTGGAAGAATGTTGGTAACCAAACAGTTGCTGGAAGCATTGATTGACATTATAATAATAATAATAATAATAATTTTTTGAAAAAAATAATTTTCAGGATCAGTATAATTCTTTTTAGTGTAAAAATTATTTTTTATAATAAAGACTTTTTTATGAAAAACTGATTTTCAGAATCTTTAGTTTCTATTTTAATTATTTATTGTGATTATACAAACAATCCACACAGGCACTCTGTGCTGACACCCACTGCACGTGTGTCCTTCATATTTAGTTGAATTAATCTTTTGGGTAAATTGCTCATTTAAAATCCTTTATTTTTCTGTTTTATTTTAAGGTTTTTATTTTTTTTTAAATAATTGGAAATTTAGAATCAAACTGCCTTACATTATTGTATTGGCACAGTGAAAAGGTAGTGTACCCGTGTATATAGTTTATCCGTGTTATTCAAGCCATCTTTGGTATTTTCATCAAGTATATTTATAATCCGACTTAGCCTTTTAACCATAAGCGTTTTACAGTATATAACATCTTTTCTGCCTCATTCTGTGACGAGAAGCCACATCAGATCACAAAAGGAAGCAGCTGTGGAGTAAAAACGTTAGTGTTCTCTTTTGTTGGACAACAGGTTTAGAAACGCTTCTCATTTGCAAGTCATTAAAAGGGAAGTTTAGCTTTAGGCATTTTAATTTGAGCGTGTTTAGCTTAGCTAGTTAACGGTATCTGCCTGCTGCCATCAGAGCAAGTGTAGTTGCTGCATTCACGCGCTCCTCGATGCTCTCATTTCCCGAGTTGTGCTTTTAAGTCGGAACGTGGAAACAACATGGACACTCGCGTTACTACAAAGATGTTGGATTTGTATTATTAGAGCTTGCCCACTTGAGTTCACGAGCATTTTCTCAGTCGGGAAATCATTTTTCACATGCGGTGCTAGGGCTGTGCAATTAATCGCATGTGATTGTCATGTGCATCTCGTCAGTAAAGCCGGTTCCGTGATTAGTAGTAAATCTCCATCACCTGCTTTCAGATGGAGTGGCATTCACACCACAGAGCCATAGATCACTGAAAATTAGGCAATACAAATTCTAATCACAGATTTTTGAATGCATTCGATTATGAACACGATATCGCCTAGCTTGTCAGTGATCTACGGCTCTGTAGTGCATGCCGCTCCATCTGAAAGCAGGTGATGAGAGATGTATACTAATCACAGAACGGCTTTACGACGAGATGCGCAGGTCAATCACCATGCGATTAATTGGCACCGGCCCTATGCGGTGCCGGTGATCAAGGGAACAGAGACAAAGATTTCAAATTCGATGCTAGCATTTTCAGGCATGACTCAGTGGCACCGAAATCTGCGTTCGACAGTTTCTGAATACAGACTGTGTTAACTAAACATACATTTTTTATATTTATATAGTTTTAAAGTCGACTTTTATGTTATGAAATTCGAGTCGAAGTCGACTAGTCGCTGATTACGTCATTAATGAACAAATAAGTCTGTAGCTGTGATAAACAGCTTGTGCACAGTTATGGCATACGACACAGCGCTGCCCACACGGCTGTTGCTCCTATAACAGCTTTTTTATCAGTTCTTTTGTCTTTGGGTCATTATATTTCTCACAGATTTCTGCTCGTTCTAAATCAGAAACAGATAAATAGCACAGTAAAGATTACATAAATATGAATGCATTAGTGAGAGCGATTGTGTGAATTAATTCTACCTGGCAGTGTCTCTCTCTCTACTAGTAGTGAAGATGTGGGATTTAGTTATTAAGAAATATACTGTATGCTTGAACTTTTCAGTTTCTAAGATATTTTACTTAGAAATCACAGAACAGTGTTGACAATAAATTTCCGCGCTGAATGATTCTGTGTGCGTGATGTACGAGCTACTGTCTGTAGCCTATGTGTGTGTGTTACAGTGCAGCAGCGCATTAGATCAGAACGACGATTAACGTACCTGTACAATAAGCTGTTTAAAACGTGCATTCTCCTGTTCAATGTCAAGCATCCAGTAATATAATCACACATGTCTTGTGGAGCGCTTTCAGAGTATGCATTTATTTGTCATTTGAACTGTTTGGAAACAGAGAGTAAATGTGGAAGTCCTTCAAATATTTCTTATCCTGTTGCGTCCTCTATAGGACCAGCGACTAGTCGACGTCAAGCTTAAAGTGTCATGGCGGAGCACTGAAGTCGATTACACAGTATTTATGTACTTATACATGCATCTTTGTGTCTTGCAGAAAGGTGAATCGGTGAAGAAGATGCGAGAGGAGGTGAGTCTGTAGCTGTGGTTGAGGTGGTTTTCTTCATGTGTTAGTGATCGTCTTTCGAGCCTCTCTAAAGCAGCCTGTTGTTCTCTGTGCAGAGCGGCGCTCGGATCAACATTTCTGAAGGGAACTGCCCCGAGCGCATCATCACCCTCGCAGGCCCCACCACCGCCATCTTCAAAGCCTTCTCCATGATCATCGAGAAACTAGAGGAGGTACAAACCACTCGCTTTACCTCTCTAATCAGGAACATGTAACTTTTTTTTTAAATTTTTTTTCAAAGCCTATTAAATGTTAAAAATAATGGTTTTCAATTATACTTTAATGTTGAATGGCTATAATTAATGGCTAGAATTGAGGGGAAAGTGCATTTAATAGAGACACCAGTAGCAGTGTTGGTATCAGTGATACTGGCCGGCATTGGCTACTTAAAACATGCCATTAAACACATTTAAAACATAACATCTTTGTGTTGCTTCTACATTTGTTTGGAGATTCCCTGTGAAATTGACAATATAAATGTATTAAGTGTTCATATGATGCTTTTTTTTAAAGATCATTATTTTGTGTATTTGGTGTAACAGAATATGTTGACATGCTTTAAATGTTAAAAAAAACACATTATTTTTCAAATACTGTACGTTATTGTAGGTCCTCTATGCTCTGCCTCTCTCAAACGCTTCGTTTTCAAACAAAAGTCCCTCCTTCCGACAAGCGCAGAGTGCTCTGATTGGCCAGCTGACCCAGTGCATTGTGATTGGCCGAACACCGCAAGCACTCGTCGGAAATGTAACGCCCCTTACCATAATCGCCAGCTTCATCTTTCAAAATAAATGTAAAGACAGCATGAAAGGGGACCAGAGTCGCGTGACAGACACAGTGATGAAGCGGTATCGTGTGCAGTACCACAAAGACACGGTTAAGACAGTGACGCCACTGTGATGTGCCGCTCTCTCTCCTCTCTCTCTCTCCTCTATCTCTCTCTCTTATCTCTCTCTCCTCTCTCTCTCTCTCGCACCGCACGCACCCACACACACACACGATGCGCAAAACTCCGCATTTGAACAGTCAATAGCAAATACTTAACTAATAACAAAACATACTTACAGTAGAAGCGCCAGATTGTCATAGCAAAGACAGAATGACCTCCTCTCCTAGGTTCATGAAACGGTCGTCCATAAAACGCATTGCTGTTCTGTTGTAAGTAATCTTAAAGATTCCTAAATGCATCTACTTTCGGAAGGCCAAATAAAGTGCCTTAGCTTTCGCCTAGAAACACACAGCGTCTCCCTGACATGCTGCTTCAACACTAACTGCGGTGACTGAAACCACACCTTCTTTCTTTGCACATTAGGGCGCATTATGCTAATATTTCCACATAGTGATGTAGATATGTGGGGGCGTGTTAGACCCAGCCGTTTTAGGGGGGCGTGGCAGAAACTTAATTTTGATAAAGAATATCTCTTAGGGTTTGAGACTTTAGTCTTTGCAAACTTCAGGGATCTTATCTATGCACAATCAGCTTGTAACACTCCAAAGAGAAAGCAAAACTTGAAATCGCATCATATGACCCCTTTAAGTGTTTTAATATGTATTTTTGTTAAATCGATTGACAGCACTAGTAAATATTGATTACTGCTCAGCGGTTAGAAGTACTGAGCACAGCATGTGTAAAGCATGTGATATTGTGTGGTTCATTTTTGTTTGATCATTTCAAAGAATTGCATTTGATTTGTAAGAGAAGCCGAGCAGCCGTGGTGTCAGTGTGGTAAAGTGTGAATGTTCATGTGCACCAGGACATCAGCAGCTCCATGTCCAACAGCACGGCCACCTCGAAGCCCCCGGTCACGCTGCGGATCGTGGTGCCGGCTAGCCAGTGCGGCTCGCTCATCGGCAAGGGCGGCTGCAAGATCAAAGAGATCAGGGAGGTGAGCGAGGTCACTGTTCGGCTGCAACTTTGTTAGGGAACACTGGAAATCAAGATGACTGTTAAACTCTGGGTTTCTGTCTGTAGTCAACAGGAGCTCAGGTACAGGTGGCTGGAGACATGCTGCCTAACTCTACTGAGAGAGCCATTACTATCGCTGGGACCCCGCTGTCCATCATCGAGTGTGTCAAACAGATCTGTGTGGTCATGCTGGAGGTAAAACTCACACTCTCAGCCTTGACTCTGGCTGCATAGTATTGCATAGTACACCCAAAACAGAGTTCCTATGAGTCTTTTAAGTTCTTTTTTTGGACCTAATATTTAATCAATCATTTATTGCGCTGCAAGTTCATGCTCATGAAATACACGTTTGGCAGCCACGCCCACATCTCAACATCCAATCAATAACCGATACATAGAACCGAATCAATGTTGGAATTATTATTTGACCCGTCGTCCCTCTGCTCTCGTTTCAGTCGCCTCCCAAAGGTGTGACCATCCCTTACCGACCCAAACCCTCAGGATCGCCTGTCATTTTTGCAGGAGGACAGGTGAGTGTGTATGTGTGTTAATGCCACCTGCAGCTCTAGTACATGTGCGTGTGCTTGAATGGTCTCGTCTGAAACGTGTGTTTTGCAGGCATATGCGGTGCAGGGACAACATGCCATTCCTCAGCCTGATGTAAGAGACGGTTCTGGTTCTCTGCAACACAGAAGGGTTTGAACCCATTAGAACACTTAACAGATGTAGTGATCTGACTGGTAAATATCAAATATCTTTGCATGCTGTTTTCTGTGTCCGCAGCTCACTAAACTCCACCAGTTGGCAATGCAGCAGAGCCCGTTTCCTTTGGCCCCCAGCAGCCAGGGCTTCTCTGGTAAATCCCGTCTCTCAGACACTTGCTCTGCGTCTGCTCTTGTCATTGGCTGATGGTGATTGTGTTTCTCTGTTCTGCAGCTGGTATGGACGCTACTGCACAGACAGGCTCTCATGAACTGACCATTCCAAACGATGTGAGTTTGCTGACCTTTCGTTTCCTACACGCTTCTGAGAGGATCTGATGCTGTTTGGATGTACACGACGATATTAGGGCTGCAACAATGACTCGATAATCACTATTGACAATTATCAACCACAGACTTGATTAGCGTTTAATCGTACTGTGCACAGAAATCAAATACCGTTTTAATAAGTCAAAATATTAAATGGCAATACTAACCGTAGTGAATTTCGTCTTAGTTTATCGACAGACTGTAACCGTTTCATCCCTGTTTGTAACCCTCAAACTAGAGTGAGTTTGGTGACTCCTTGTAAATCTTCAGGGACCCCCTCTGTAAAGAGATATGAAAGTAATAATTATGGTGTTCAGATGTGCCTTCGTTACTTCTTACAGCTTTATACCTTTTTACTTGCGCTACTTGCAGCTAGTATTAGTTTTTGCTGTGATTATTGAGAATTGTGTAATTTCACTGCTATCCAAAATTGTAGTATCGTAGCAAAAATAATTACTAGGGATGCACGATATATCGGCCACCATATCGGTATCGGCCGATAAATGCTCATTTTTTCTGTTATCGGTATCGGCCCAATAAGAAAATTTGGCCGATATCTTAAAGCCGTTAAATAATGCATTATTTCCTTCAGAGACACTTCAGATGCGCGCTGTTCGTTTGCAGCCTTTTGTGCAATTGTACGTTGTAATATTGTGTTTATTTGATGTATATCTGATTTATCTCATATAGAATGCGTTTGGTTAAGTTAAAAGAGCGCTTCAGTTTACCGGTGATCGTCTTTAGCTCAGCGCACGCAGCTCAAACAGCAGTGCACAACATTAATAACTATGACTGGGAATGTTGTGTATATAACATTCTAATGAGAACATTATTATAATAAAACGTTGTGCATTCTTTGGGTTTAGTTGCCGTGTTTCAGCGCGTTGATATGGGAAGAGCGCATCCACAACAGGATCACACATTCTGACTATAGCACGCAATAACTGCATCATTTTGTACATATATAAGTTGTAATATTATGTTTATGTTGTATTAATATTAATCTCAGGATGCATTTCCTTGAGTTAAATAAGCTGCCAGCACAACGCTTCAGTTTACCGTGTTCATTCAGCTCTTCAGCTTCAGCACGCGTAGCTCAAACGGCTGCTATTTAAAACAGTGGTATTAATTTGTTACTTTTTCAAAATCACTGATACATTATTAATAATAACAACCACTTGTATTTTTCTATTATTATTTTCATCAACAATATGGTTTAGTAATTAAAATCATTTAATTATTGTCCGTGCAGAGACTATTCCGTTTTATTGATCTATGGCGCATTCATTTTGATTCTTTACACGTGTAATGATGTCCAATGACTTGTTTGCATTATTTATGCATTATTTTATTTGTAAGACTTTTTTATGACTAAATTTGGTAATGGGAGAGTAAAATTATTTTTAAAACATACACTGTTCAAACTAGACTGCTTATGTTGAAGTGTTCGGGATGTGGTTTTTAATGATGAGACCTTTTTTGTGATCAGGCTCTCAAAAAGTATATTGGATATAGATTTATGGGCCAACATATCGGTTATCGGCTTTCAAAAATAAAGGATTATCGGTTATCGGTATCGGCCAAAATTTTCATATCGGTGCATCCCTAATAATTACACTACCATTCGCAAGTTTGGACTCGGTAACTTATTTATTTACTTCATTTTTAGTAAGTCTTGTATTATTGCAACTCAGTTTTTTGCCATGAAGATGGCCCTAGATGCTGACATGGCAATACAAATAAATGACTGCTACTGCTTTATTATTAGTGCTTTTATCCAGCAAGACATTAATTTGATCAAAAGTGACAGTAAAGACATTTATTATGTTACAAATGATTTCGATTTCAAATAAATGCCATTCTTTCGTATGGTGACTGGGAAGGGACATGTTTATTCAGGATCTAGTCGATTATATTGGTACATGAGTCATCTGCCCGTTATCGTGACGATTAATCAGAAACCCAGATTAATATTCGATTGACAGTTAATTATTCAATCTTGCCAAACTATGTAATTCGAATGGTCGCTCGGTATTAAAAATGTGACCAAGGCTGTATGAAATGTGTCAGTAATTATAATTCACAGGAACATGCCATGAGTTATGACGACCTTTTTATGAAATCACAATGAATACTAATCTGCTCGTTTGGAGAAATTGTGTTAACGTGAAGTTCACAGATAATGATCATTTCTATCTCATTTCTATGTATTTGTGCCCTCTGTTTGGCACTTGTTGGTGGAAAAACAATGCAGTGTGAACTTATGCATCATACATATTCAAGCTCTTTTATTCACAGTACATATTGTAGACATGGATGTCAGACCTGTGCTTAAAATGAGTTTGCAAGTCAAGATTAAAAATAATGAAGTAAATCTAATAGTGAACTCGGCGTGCTGTGTCTGGCAGTGGATCTGTGAAAGCTGGACGTCATCTTTTCAGACGCTGCAGCATTAAAATCTGCTGTTGTGGAGTTCATTTCTGAAGTGACGACGGACAACAGCAATGTTTTTCATCTTTAATGTAAGGTGCTCGCACACAGTTGATCGATTTTGCCGTTTATTGGACGCACCCATATCTGTGCATTCCAGTGTCTCTGCCATTTTGCCGAATACCTTGTACACTTAAATGTAACAGGATTTTTTTAAAAATTGGGTACTTAAATTTACTTGAGTAATCATGACAGCCCTACACAACATTAACTCTTTCCCCGCCAGCATTTTTGGAAAAAGTTGCCAGCCACCGCCAGCGATTTTGATGATTTTCACTCAAATCTGATAGCCTCCAGTATATGTTGCTGTTTGAATATTTGAATATGCAATACACTGAAATAAAGATCAGAGCCTCTACTTTAAAAAAAAAAAAATCTGTTTTATTCTAGCTTAAAGTATTATTTTTTACCAACACTTGAATATAGGTAGGTTTCATAAAAAAATGCATCATTTTGAGCAAAAAGGTGAGAATCACATTTCTATCAAAAACTACATCTGGGTAAATTCAGTACGATTATCAAAGCATTTTATTAAAAACAAAAAAACAACAAAAAAAAAAAAACACCAACACAAAACAAAGCACAAATCCAGTAAATCACTTCCATCAACACCTCCAAAGCTCGCACCGAACATACACTTCCTAGATGTCAACATTTTACTCCGTTTAGCATTATGCAGTTTTCATTTATATGCTGTCTATTGCTGATGATCACATTATTTTTCATATGCATCTGTTTACACAAGAGATGGCTGGTTTCTCCTCCTGGTCACGTTTGTTTTTCTTCGGGAGGTTTTGTACTCGTTCAGAAGATGTGTAGTAGCGCCCCTGAGTGTAAAAACTCGTCAATGGCGGGGAAAGGGTTAGTCTGTGGTAACATGATAATGTCGTGGCCTGGAGATCCTATGTTGAGGGAACATCGTTTAATGTGGAAACAAACCTGCGTGAACATGGCAACCTTGAACCGATCATGTCTGTTCCCAGTCACTGTACTTTTGAACTTGCTATTCAAATCCTACCAAAATAAACGTTTTAGGACTATTTCCACGAGTTTATGATAATAACAGTTTCCACAGCATTGATAATGATAAAATGTGTCTTGAGCAGCTAATCAGTATATTAGACACTGACGTAATGGCTGCTGAAAATGCAGCGTCACAGGAATACATGACATTATAAAGCGGAGCGTTCCGGTGCTTGATTCTGATTGGATGAGCCGTTGTAGATTACTCTACAAACACACACCTTTGTTTACTTCTGTGTGTTGCTCGACAACCTTTTCTGAGGAACTACATTGTTTGGTGGAAGAATGCTGTTTTTATTAATATCAGTACACTTTATTTGCTCCGTTTTATTTTGTGAAAGCTTATTGAGGTTGTATGGAGTAACAGTTTTATAAAAACAATAACCCCCGCTTCGCACCTAACAACGCCCCTTAGCTGTTATAAATTCACCGTAAACCACGGCTTCTTGGGGCTTATTGCTTTATTTTACAATATGTTCAAATGGTAAAGTTATTTAAAGTGGTAATATTTCACAATATCGCTGTTTTTCCTGACAGTTGATTGGCTGCATCATCGGCCGCCAAGGTGCCAAGATCAACGAGATTCGTCAGATGTCAGGGGCACAGATCAAGATCGCCAATCCAGTGGAGGGCTCGACCGACCGGCAGGTCACCATCACCGGCTCGCCCGCCAGCATCAGTCTGGCCGAGTACCTGATCAACGCACGGTACCCGAGCTGCTCTGTGTGCTGTAGCATCAGCACCTCTGATAGATCCTAGGCTTGGTGCTCGAGTTAGTCTCCGCTGACACCCGTCTGCTCTTGTGATTTCAGACTCTCGTCCGAGGCTACAGGAATGGCCGCGAACTGATGCTCTCCGCCACCCCACCGCCCCCGTTCTCCTCCTCCATCACATTACGCTCTCTAAGTGCAAAAGGAAACCAAGTATTTTCAACCTAACCTTTCCTTTCACCCACCCCGAGATATGCTTCATGGATATACACAAGTATTTTATTTATTTATTTCATGAAAATGTTTTTAAAGTCCCTTTGCGTACAGTTTTTAATGTCTTTTTTTCTTTTCTTTTCTTTGCATATTTTGTCAGTTAACATTACCGTATGGAAGTGACGGTGGAGAAAGTGGAAAAATCTGAAAACGCATAAATGTTTTTGTTATCTCAGATTTTTCTTATAAAATCAGAAAACATAAAAAAGAGAGCAACTACAGATGATAGATGGACCGCTTTCCCTGTATCGAAGATTTATTTATTTTAATTTAACTCTAGGAAGTTACAGATTTTAAAATCCTAGAAAAGAGCTTGAGAGAGAATGAGCTCAGTTTTCTGCACCAGATCGATCTGAATCTGTGAGCTGTTTCAGGTGACTTTAGTTTGTTTGTGGGGGGACGTTTGAATACGTGTCATTCCTCAATATTTGTCTCTTTTTTTTTTTTTTTCTCTTCTTTATCCTGAAGTTGGAGATTTTGTTAGAGGGAGGGATGGGAGATGCTGCAGTTTCTGCATAAGTGACTGGTATAATAATGAGTTGAAAATATTTCTTTTAGAGAGAATATTGTTTTTTAACCCTGGTGTAGAGCCCAGACTGGAGGAGTCCCAGTTGACATTTATATGATGTGACTGAGTTACTGATCAATTACATGACTAGAAGGAACTTTCTAGAATTAACACTAGTTTCCTCTATACTCTGCTTGAGTAATAGTTATGTTTTCTATTTTTTTTTTCTTTCCTGATTTTTTTTTTTTCTTGCAGGAATAAGGAAAACCTAAAACTTTTTTGTGCACGTTTTCAGAATATTGTAGATTTGGAGTGCAGCTGGAATGAAGAATTAAACATGCAAAATTAAAACATGAAATGCTGAAACTATGGCATGCTATTGTGTGTTTTTTATTTTATAAATATATACCCCGGTTTACCATTTTGTCAAAAAAAAAAATTTTTTGGGGGGCTATAAATGTTCATAAATTGTCCCATGCTCTTGGGGAGTGCAGGTAAGTCAAAGATTAGAAGTATGGATGGGTACCGAAACTCGGTATTTAATCGGTCCCGGGGCTAAATGATGAAAGACCGGAGTATCGATAAGCTCTGACGTTAACGGTTCTGCTATCGATACTGGAGAAATTAATAAAACACACATACATTTATTATTGCTATATATACATTATCTTGCAAATTCTATCTCACCAGAGTCGCCAGCTGTTTTTCAAACATTTGTCTGTGATGCATTTTTGCTATTCGCCATTCAGAAGCGAGATCTTCAGCACGTGCAACAAGAAAGCCCTGTTTAATGAAGATAGAAGAGAACTAACCATTCAAACATCTGCTTACACTTTATGCCTGTGGCGGTTTTAAGCTCATTTTATTGTTTTTTATTTCGATTTTGGCTTCTAAGGATTATACAAAAGAAGACATGAGGTAAAGCTATTTAAAAACTAGCTGCGTTTCGTATTGCGCAACTTCTTTCCCTTCACAGCGGTGCGCATTCGTTCCTCCCTAAAACCCAAACTTAACGTCAGAATCAGCTCAGTCGTGATTGTTGTAAGATGCTGTCTTTACTGTTGCTAAATTGCGGGACATGTTTGATAAAACGTTGAAAGCACAATCCGCACAAGAGACGCTGTTCCTCAGGCTGAAAACGTACAAACAAATGACACTTTGAGCTTCGGGCACGTCCAAACGATCAAATACACACAAAAATGGCCGGCTTGGAGAGTATTTACCTGAACACAGTTTATGTCTTAAGTGGAGGAGAACAGTTGGGAGAAAATCCGATGCGTGTCGATATATTGTCTTAAAGTGACAGACTGGCGCTTGGGCCATCAAAATGCAAATCTGCTCTTAATCTAAATATCGTTATAGCTTTAATAAGCATTAATCTATCAATACATACACTGAAAACTATGCAGTGTTCATTAACATTTGATTACTTTTAGATTTATTTTGTAGGCTATTACTTACCTGAACAGTAATGTTAGTAGAACTTCATGGAGGAATTACAGCACTGTTTATTTCATTTCATTTCATTTCAGTTGTATATTTGTTTTATTGTATTTGTCACTTTGTTTCTTTGTTCATGTTCTTACTGTATCTTATCTTTTGTAATAAAAAACTAAAAATGCCTGCACACTGGTGCATTTACAAATTTGTTTTATATTCATTTCATTAAATATTTATTTTACATTTCAGAATATAAAGCAATGTTAATTCAGCTCTTAATTTGTCATATATACAGTGGGTACGGAAAGTATTCAGACCCCCTTAAATTTTTCACTCTGTGATATTGCAGCCATTTGCTAAAATCATTTCAGTTAATTTTTTTTACTCAATGTACACACAGCACCCATATTGACAGAAAAACACATAATTGTTGACATTTTTGCAGATTTATAAAAAAGAAAAACTGAAATATCACAATGTCCTAAGTATTCAGACCCTTTGCTCAATATTTAGTAGAAGCACCCTTTTGATCTGATACAGCCAGGTGAGTCTTTTTGGGAAGATGCAACAAGTTTTTCACACCTGGATTTGGGGATCCTCTGCCATTCCTCCTGGCAGATCCTCTCCAGTTCTGTCAGGATTGATGGTAAACGTTGGTGGACAGCCATATTTAGGTCTCTCCAGAGATGCTCAATAGGGTTTAAGTCAGGGCTCTGGCTGGGCATTCAAGAACAGTCACAGAGTTGTTGTGAAGCCCCTCCCTCGTTATTTTAGCTGTGTGCTTAGGGACATTGTCTTGTTGGAAGGTAAACCTTCGCCCAGTCTGAGGTCCTGAGCACTCTGGAGAAGGTGTTCGTCCAGGATATCCATGTACTTGGCCGCATTCATCTTTCCCGCGATTGCAACCAGTCGTCCTGTCCCTACAGCTGAAAAACACCCCCACAGCATGATGCTGACACCACCATGCTTCACTGTTGGGACTATGGACGGTGTGAGCAGTCGAATAAGGGAGTGCCTGGGTTTCTCCACACATACCGCTTAGAATTAAGGCCAAAAAGTTCTTTCTTGGTCTCATCAGACCAGAGAATCTTATTTCTCACCATCTCGGAGTCCTTCAGGTGTTTTTTAGCAAAAACCATGTGGGCTTTCATGTTTCTTGCACTGAGGAGAGGCTTCCGTCGGCCACTCTGCCATAAAGCCCAGACTGGTGGAGGTGACTTTCTGCAATTCTCCCATCTACAGAGGCATCTCTGGAGCTAAGCCACAGTGATCTTTGGGTTCTTCTTTACCTCTCTCACCAAGGTTTTTCTCCCCCGATAGCTCAGTTTGGCCCGGACGGCCAGCTCTAGGAAGGGTTCTGGTTATCCCAAACGTCTTCCATTTAAGGATAATGGAGGCCACTGTGCTCTTAGGAAACCTCAAGTGGAGCAGAATTTTTTTTTGTAACCTTGGCCAGAACTGTGCCTTGCCACAATTCTGTCTCTGAGCTCTTCAGGCAGGTCCTTTGACCTCATGATTCTCATTTGATCTGACATGCACTGTGAGCTGTAAGGTATTATATAGACAGGTGTGTGGCTTTCCTAATCAAGTCCATCAGTATAATCAAACACAGCTGGACTCAAATGAAGGTGTTAAACCATCTCAAGGATGATCAGGAAGAAATGGACAGCACCTGAGTTAAATATATGAGTGTCACAGCAAGGTCTGAATACTTAGGACCATGTATATTTCAGTTTTTCTTTTTTACTAAATCTGCAAAAATGTCAACAATTCTGTGTTTTTCTGTCAATGTGGGGTGCTGTGTGTACATTGATGAGGGAAAAAAATTAACTTAAATGTTTTTAGCAAATGTCTGCAATATAACAAAAAGTGAAAAATTTAAGGGTGTTTGAATACTTTCCGTACCCACTGTATATAGCAATGATTAGTTGCTCGAGTCCTTTTAGTGTCATTTAGATGCATGGAAAGGCAGTTTCCGTGCCATCCTGTGAATGTATGAAGACCAGAGATTAAAATGTCCGTAAGGAATTTTAGTCTCTCTGTTCTCGTCGTAAAGTGGGGGAAGTCAATTTACAAGGAGCTTGTGACTGTAGTTACTATCGTCTGATGGTCATGCGGTCATCTCTTTGACCATTTAATCTTGATTACTTGCCCTAAAACTGACAATCTCCTTCCTGAGTTGTTATGATCAGTGTGTTCTTTTGTGTTAATGTTGAAAGCTGTTCTGTGAAAGAGTTTGTTAGGCTTGCTTCAGACTGGCTAGGGTCTGATTTATGACATCCTGTTGTCTTGGGCCTCTTGTGGAATTTGGACTCCTCGTGCCTCAACATGTTTGACCAACTCTTAGATTGTCTGATTCGGTCTGAATCTAACATATTGATTGTAATAAATTTTCATAAGGTATCATTTTGTTAAAATGTATAATCTTGGCACATTGGCTTTGCTTATCTTTCATGTATGATTTGTTTTATCATAATAAGCTAACAACTAGTTCTTGTTGAGATTATTTTTAGCATTTATATAAATAACTAAACTATAGCTGAACGTTAGTGAAGGGACATTGTTCCTTTAGCATCATGAAAAAAACCCCCATTTAATTAATATCTGAAGTGCATTAAAGATAGTATAGAGCAGGGCTGTCCAAACCTGGTCCTGGAGGGCCGGTGTCCTGCAGAGTTTAGCTCCGACTTGCTCAACACACCTGCTGGAAGTTTCTAGTATGCCTAGTAAGAGCTTGATTAGCTGCTTCAGCTGTGTTTAATTAGGGTTGGAGCTAAACTCTGCAGGACACCGGCCCTCCAGGACCCAGTTTGGACAGCCCTGGTCTAGTATGTGTGCAAAGAGTGCTCCCTGTATAATTCCAAATGCACTGAGCCTGTCACTCATCTCAGTTCACCTGTTCAGTGGATGTGTCTGTGATTAGCTACACTGCTCAACGCTGCAAACATTGTAAATAGAAACCTTTGACGCGCTCGCAGATGTAAATATGCACAGAAGAGTTTTCCAAATATGTTATTATTACAGTTTCAGCTAAGGGTGCTTTTGTTTTTTTTCCGGGGTTTTTTTTAGTTCCCTAAACTGGGCGTGATATGATAAACTTTCTGTATGGACTTGATATGTAATGTTGCTTAAATACGGGGACAGTTGGCAATACTACTTTGCATGTTTTAAACGCTTAGATTATGTTCTTTGGCCATGCATTAAATGCACATCCTTGAAAGAGCGCAGTTTGCTGACATATTTACTTTAAAGTCTGTGTGAACCGGAAGTTGCTGCCGACTGGATTTCAGTGTGGAGGCGTATTTCCAGCTGAAACGGAATATTGAGCAGAGGGCATCACTTTATTTTTGCGCTCCTATCTGTCTCTCACTCACAGCAGACTAATGGTCGGAGGGGCGTGGTTAAGCATATTCTGCACGAGCTGTCAAACTGACGTCATCAGAGAAGACGTGCCATTCCAGAGCGGAAGCAAATTATCAGGTTTTGATCAATTCTTTTCAGATTTTTTTTTTCAGAGTATTAACGTGCACAGATTGCTTGTTGACCTTAACACTAGCAATGTGCGCTAACAAAATAAATACTGTAAATTTTGATTTCATGTGGACTTTTAACAGGTGATGACAACGACAGTGGTTACATATAAATATATTTTAATTGATCAAAATTATTGCTAGGAACAATTCAGTTGCGTCCCGACTAAATTCTATGTCCTTGAATTGAAGGCATTTTTTTATTAACAAATTAAAAAAAAAAAAAAGTTTCCAAAGTCTGATGTAGTCTGCGATAGATTGTGTTTCTGCCTCAGGCAACGGGAGCACAAGTTAAATGAACAGTTCTTCACTTTAAGTTATAACATGAATGTACCTCAGAGGATATGTCGAAAAATAAAGTTCAACTTACAATCACACATCATTAAGCGGTGTTAACCAGTGAAATCCTCAGTATAACAGCCTGTGACGAATGTGTCCGTTACGTGACATTTACCTCAGGAAGATAAAACCGTCTAATGTCGCCAAATTATAAATACATTAGGCCTATGCATTTGTGTAGAATATAAACACGTTTTTATAACAACCACAAGATAAGGCTTAAGCCTAATGACAGACCTGTCTGTGAAACCAGGCCTAGATCTAAAAAATTAAGCATGTCATAATCAATAAAATAAAAGTTTACAATGTAGCCTAATAAGCCTATTTTTCTTATAATAAAACTATGATTATGTTTTGTGCTCAAATTTATTATACTGAAAGATGATTATGATGATATTGTAAACAATAATAATCGTTTTAAATTATGTGCTGGTATTACCTTATGAACTGTGATTGCATTATAAGTTGCCACAGTGTTACATAATGCAATACATTTCTCATACAGTAACATATTACATTATGTGAAAAATTATTACATTATGAGCTCAAGATTTTATTTAAACTGAGAAAATGATTACATTATGAACATTTTATTACAATAATAATGTAATATTTATTATGTGCAGTTCTTACATCATGAGTTGCTACAGGGTGGGTTCATGGATGGAGGCCGATCTGTAGGTGAGCTTGCAAAGGATTGTAAGAAATAGGTGGGGTTTAAGCGGTCAAAAGCATTGGAGATGTCTGGTGCTTCACTGGAAGATCCACTTGGGACATTGAAAATTATGATGGCATTCTTTTTTTTTAGCAAATCAAACATGCATGTATGAATTGTTCACAATAATATAAAATAACATGCATTTAGACAATAGATTGGCGTGAAATGAAAATTCACCCTTCTGTTGGGGCTCTACAACTGTTCTGCTGTCATGCTGAAAAAAACAACTCGTTCAAACAGCAATTTCCAGGCCTGGAAAAAAATGGAAAAATAGACCTAGAAAGTTTTGGAAAAGTCATGGAAATTTGTTAAATGACTGTATAATGGTTAATTGATAATATTGGGTCAACTACAATACTCGGGTTTTACGTGGGTTTTTGCAGCATTACAACCAATCACACATGTTTCTGTTGTGCTTATGGATGTAATGGCCAATCAGAGGTGTTCAGATGAAAAAAGGTTTGTTCAGTTCTGTCTGAAACTTGCCAATTCTCTCCTCATCGTGAACAAAGTGCAGATACAAGGTGAGTTAAGTTTAATTTCACAGTGCGGACAGCTTCTGTGATTATAGCTGCTGCTTAAACTTAGACCTAAGCTATAGCTGTATAATTCCAAATGCACTGAGCCTGTCACTCATCTCAGTTCACCTGTTCAGTGGATGTGTCTGTGATTAGCTACACTGCTCAACGCTGCAAACATTGTAAATAGAAACCTTTTCAGTATAGCTTAGGTCTAAGTTTAAGCAGCAGCTATAATCACAGAAGCTGTCCGCACTGTGAAATTAAACTTGACCGCTTCAGTAATCGGGAATGCTCTCTGCTTGCTTTATGTGGTTACTGGTAAATAAATTGTTTTATAAACAAATTTCGGGAGGAGCACGCACAGATAATTAACACAGCCAGTTCACCATTAGTGATCACACCATTTATCCAATCAGCACAAGAGAAAACTCCTATAAATAACCAAGTATGTCCTACCTTCGTTATCTCTCGACTTTCAGCATCCCTCCGCCACCCCGACCCCGCACCTTCAGCATTGTTTCTACCCCAGCACAGGGAGAAGCGATTTTGGGCCGGGCTGGACACCGAGCTCGGACCCCTCTCCCTGGACAGGGACAGGGGTAGGGTGCCCTGGGTTCGAGAGTCTTGCCGAGCTCGGAGCTCTCTCCCCGGACAGGGACAGGGATAGGGTGCCCTGGGTTCGAGAGTCTTGCCGAGCTCGGAGCTCTCTCCCCGGACAGGGACAGGGGTAGGGTGCCCTGGGTTCGAGAGACTTGCCGAGCTCGGAGCTCTCTCCCCTGACAGGGACAGGGATAGGGTGCCCTGGGTTCGAGAGTCTTGCCGAGCTCGGAGCTCTCTCCCCGGACAGGGACAGGGGTAGGGTGCCCTGGGTTCGAGAGTCTTGCCGAGCTCGGAGCTCTCTCCCCGGACAGGGACAGGGGTAGGGTGCCCTGGGTTCGAGAGTCTTGCCGAGCTCGGAACTCTCTCCCTGGACAGCACGCCAAATATGCATAACCTTTATTTAATTACATGAAAGTGTGAACTCGTGAAATGGCATAGCAGGTTTAAATTCTTCTAGTTACTACATTTTTACATTCCAAAAGTTTATTTCTGGCACTGCTGTCTTGTAAAGTTAATGGCAGTGTTACTAGACACGTTCATTTTCTTATTTTAACATTAAAAAACTAAATGAAGCACATAACAGATTTTACAAATTATGGAAGAGGATTTGTAAACATCTAAAACAAAGCATTGCCCATCATGCCACAGCTACTGCTGCTTAAAACATTTGTTGTAGGAATTACATGAACCATTTTGAGGTAAATAATGATTCATTGAAATTACAACAATTGTAGAGTGGGATGGTGTCAAAGAACGTGAAGGTAGGCTTGTAATTCTGTGTATGCACAGATTAACAACATGGGATGGGGGGATTGATACATGGAACAGGCTGCAATTCAACAACAATGCATTGTGTGGAGTGTGTTTTGTGTTTATTGGCGATGGAATCAACTTCTGGGCCACATCCTGACTGTTGGCAGCCCATTCTTGCATAATCAATGCTTGGAGTTTGTCAGAATTTGTGGGTTTTTGTTTGTCCACCCGCCTCTTGAGGATTGACCACAAGATCTCTATGGGATTAAGGTCTGGGGAGTTTCCTGGCCATAGACCCAACATTTAGATGTTTTGTTCCCCGAGCCACTTAGTTATCACTTTTGCCTCCTGGCAAGGTGCTCCAGCGTGCTGGAAAAGGCATTGTTCTTCAAACTGTTCTTGGATGGTTGGGAGAAGTTGATCTCGGAGGATGTTTTTGTACCATTCTTTAATCAATGCTGTGTTCTTAGCCAAAATTGTGAGTGGGCCCACTCCCTTGGCTGAGAAGCAACCCCACACATGAATGCTCTCAGGATGCTTTACTGTTGGCATGACACAGGACTGATGGAAGCGCTCACCTTTTCTTCTCCGGACAAGCTTTATTCCGTATGCCCCAAACAATCAGAAAGGGGATTCATCAGAGAAAAAAGACTTTACCCCAGTCCTCAGCAGTCCAATCCCTGTACCTTTTGGAGAATATCAGTGTCCCTGATGTTTTTCCTGGAGAGAAGTGGGCTCTTTGCTGCCCTTCTTGACACCAGGTCATCCTCCAAAAGTCTTGGCCTCACTGTGTGTGCAGATGCACTCACACCAACCTGCTGCCATTCCTGAGCAAGCTCTGCACTGGTGGAGCCCCGATCCTGCAGCTGAATCAACTTTAGGAGACGGTCCTGGCGCTTGCTGGTCTTTCTTGGGTGCCCTGAAGCCTTCTTCGCAGGAATTGAACCTCTCCCCTTGAAGTTCTTGATGATCTGATAAATGATTGATTTAAATGCAGTCTTACTAGCAGCATTATCCTTGCCTGTGAATCCCTTTTTTTGCAAAGCAATGATAACTACACATGTTTCCTTGCAGGTAACCATAGTTAACAGAGGAAGGACAATGATTTCAAGCACCACTCTCCTTTTAAAGCTTCCAGTCTGTTATTCTAACTCGGTCAGCATGACAGAGTGATCTCTAGCCTTGTCCTCGTCAACACTCTCACCTGTGTTAATGAGAGAATCACTGACATGATGTCAGCTGGTCCTTTTGTGGCAAGGCTCAAATGGAGAGGAAATGTTCATTTGAATGGCGAAGAGGGACTTTGCAATTAATTGCAATTCATCTGATCACTCTTCATAACATTCTGGAGTATATGCAAATTGCCATCATAAAAACTGAGGCAGCATACTTTGTGAAAATGAATATTTGTGTCATTCTCAAAACATTTGGCCACAGCTGTAGATGTTTTGGGTAGCTCTTAAAAAAGCTGTTGATTTTGAGAAATGATGCTGCATCAGTAGCGGTCTTGCCAGGGAACTCGACCAGCTGGAGAAATGAGGTACTCGGCAAACCTATCCCCTCACAGCTACAGCATCTCTACTGGCATTGTTGGTGCCTTAGTGGCATATGCTGCATTACAATATGTGTTGGACTGGCTTAATTTTTGTTTTAATACCTTTTATGTAATAAAGATTGTATACCGTTTATAACTATGTAACGTTAGGCATATGTGACAAATGAAAGCACTTGGACTTTTAAAAGTAAACATTTTTTAATGCCCTTTCATGTGACTCTAGCGTTTCAAATTTATACAGGTATGTAGCGTTAGCTAGCTAGCACCACCTGTCAAAAGGGGGATCAGAAAAGTCAGACGACTCACCTTAAACAAATGCAGAGACGTTCCTCCGGGCTGGACTCCCTGAATTTTGTCTGCGCTTTTGCAATCAATGGTGCAGTGATTTGTAGCAGGTCTTTACATTGACTTTTGTTTAGTCTAAAATATGCCGCAAACCGTGCATCAACCAACTGGAGCTCCTGGACTAAATTGTTGTAAGCACCATACTGTTTCCTTCCCTGAATAATGTCGTGCACCCACAAATGTTGTTGTGAACTGTTAGAAGATCCTGTGATGGGGCCCTCCAAAGGGGGCTGCGGGGGTGTCTGGTACGCCACTGTATTGCACTGTTCATGAGGTAGATGGCCTGAGGAAAGAAACTTGTCTTGTGTCTGGCTTTTCTGGTGTTCGGTGCTCTGTAGTGCCGACCAGACGGCAACAGCTCAAAGAGGAAGTGTGCTGGATGTGAGGGGTCCAGAGTGATTTTCCCAGCCCTTGTACTCACTCTGGATATGTACAGTTTTTTTAAGAGTAGGAAGGGATGTACCAATGATTCTCTCCGCAGTCCAGACTATCCTCTGCAGTATTTTGGGGCCCGATTTGGCAGCTGAGCTGAACCAGACAGTTACAGGACAGACTCCGGTGACTGCAGAAGCAGCACCTGTGGCAGGTTGAACTTCCTCAGCTGGCGAAGAAAATACAGCCTCTGCTGGGCCTTTTTTATAATGGAGTCTATGCGAGTGTCCCACTTCAGGTCCTGAGAGATTGTGGTGCCCAGGAACCTGAATGACTCCACTGCAGTCACAGTGCTGTTCATGATGGTGAGTGGGGGGAGTTCATCTCCCGTTTTAATCTATACATAATACAATAATGGATTATTTTCCAAAATCGTTCAGCCCTAATAACAACCTGGAGCTGAACAATTTTGGAAAATAATCCAATTGCAATTTAATTTTTCTTGTCAATATTGTGCTTTAATATGCTTTTTTTTTATTTTTTATTCTTTATCTGTTGTATTATTCAACAAAGACAAACAATAAATCATTGTATAGTATGACCAACACAATTTTAGACAGATTAAACATAAACTGTTCTTTCCAGCAGGCCAGACCTATATGTTGATGAAATTAGGTGATGCATGAATATACTGTATATGAAAATTTTTATTTACTTCAGTCACAGTAGTACATTGACTGATTTGTTGAACTTCCAGCCTTGTAAACATATGTTTCATGACAACAAAGCACTGACAAATAAGCCTGGTGTAAACTTTAATATGAAAGTCCGTAACAAATCACACAAACTAAAGTGCAGGTTCCTGAAATATATAAACTTATATGTGGCTTGCCACACTCTTTAGAAAATTCAAAGTCACTGTAATAAACATATGATACGTAAACATGTGGACTGCACTTTTTAAACACTGTCATTTTCTTTGCTAGACAATCTTTAAATAAATAAAAATATATACATGAACTTACTGATCTCCAGTGAATAACATAACACGCAAAGTGCAGAAAAATAAAGGAGAGCAAATATCTGTCTGTACCTTTTATATCATAACATATTTATGTAAATAATAATAATAATACATTTTATTATTTATTGCGCCTTTCAAGAACCCAAGGACACCTTACATAAAGTTGATAGATAACATGAACACAAATACGAATATACAGTTACATGATCAAGCAAATAGAGCATGACAGAGATCATATACAAGATAAGTAACAAAAGCAAGCATGGAACTGAAAATTCAGGCAGACAATCAATTAACAAAATATACTGTAAATAAGTGAGTTTTGAGTTGGAGCTGAAATACTGTAAGCCCTGCCATCCACACTAGATAGTCTGAACTTAGGCACTGCAAGCACATTCTCAGAACTCGATCTCAGGGACATAGAGGTGAATTCATTCAGAAAGGGAAGAAGGTGCTCAACCATGACAAGCCTTGAAAACTAGGACGTGTATCTTAAACTGAATACGATCGATCACAGGGAGCCAATGTAATTGCTGTAAGACAGGAGTGATGTGGGCTGATTTTTTGGTAAATGTAAGAACACGAGCAGCTGAAGTTTGAAGTAGCTGCAAGCAATTAAGAGCTTTGTTGAGTAGGCCATATAACAAGGAGTTACAATTGTCCAGATGTGAAGTTATAAAAGCATGAATAACAGTTTCAACATCTCTGAAATTTAGTGAGGGTCAAATACGGACAATATTTTGTGAAGATGGAAAAAAACAGGACTTGACAAGCTGGTTGATATGAGGTTTAAAATATAGTGTAGATTCAAATAGTTCACCTGGACTGCGTATTAGTGGAGGAGGGATGAACTGTAACTCTGTCGATGTTAAGAGAGATGTCAAGATGGGAGGAGACAAGGGATTTAGGGCCTGCTAACACAATTTAAGTTTTTTTTTTTTCAGAATTGAATTTTAAGACATCTTGAGCCATCCATACTTTAAGATCATGCAGACAAGATGTTAATGAAGAGGGAGAAAAAATAGAAAATCTAATCTAAGTTGAGCATAATATAAACATGTTAATTGTACTTTTTAATTAAGCCTTAAAATAAAAAGAAACTGTCCGAACATTAATATAAATATTAATTAATGAATTATCTCCAGTCAGTAACAACAGCACACCACACAGACTAAAGTGCAGAATGAGTATGGCACTGCCAGCCATAGTATGGGTCTCAGTAGCTCACACACTTTTTGCTAGGAAATCCAGCATATCCACTTTTGCTGGTTTTAAGGACGAGCGAGTGCAAGCCACTATATTCCCTCCAGTGCTAAACAGATGCTCTGAGGGAGCACACAAAGATACTTGGGGGCGTGGAAAGGTGATCTTGTGCACATTCCACCAGTCCAAGGGATCGTCCTCTTTGTCAATGACAGGGGTCAACAGGTAACTTGAAGATGTTGTAGAGGCAAAGTAGAAGAGGTCACACTGGTTTTGAAAAGGCTTGCCTTGTCCCCGGAGGGCTGTGCACTTTGAAGCTTCCGAACTGTTTCAGTAGATCTCTTCTCCTACCAGATGGAAAAGAAATCACACTAGTTTTGCAGTTGAATTACATATAAATATGCATGTTTGTGTAAGTGTTATATTCAAGGACAAAATTATAATTAACCAGGTTATATGTGATTCTTGAGATAAGGGACAAAACATGTCCTACACACAAAAAACCTCTTTATGTTAAAAATGAAGAAATTTCATCAAAATACTTAAAAACGTACATATAAAGGAAATCTGTATACTCAGGGCATTAATTGATTTTATTTTGAAACAATTTCTTTAGTATTATTTTAAATACATGCTCTATTATGGCAAGCCGTTTTGACTTTTATTCTTTAGCAGGATGTGTAAATTGGCATTCCAACATTTTAACAGTGGCTTGCTATATTGATTTACCCAAACCTCATTAACTTGTCTAAAACATTTATATGCAGCCTCAAAAGTTGCTTGATTTATGCCTAAATGTTTAAACAACTGTTCCACACTATCATAGTTACTGTTCTCATCTGAAAGAGCCTTCTTGATTGCTGACAAAATCTCAACTGCTTGCTCTCTATTCATTTTAAAATCTGTCTGACCTTGATTTACACATGCACATTCTGTAAAGTTATCACTGTTTTTTTGCATCACTTTTACCACAACTTATAAATGTCCGAGCAGATGCTGGCCTGGGAAAATTAAAACGACAAATAGTATTTTTCTTTTTACAAGTTTTGGAATGTCGCTTTGTGACATCTGTGCAGCAGCATTCAATGTCTAATAATATGTCATCATGTGATGGTAATTCACAAGTTACATATTTATCAATAAATTGAATTACCTCTTCATCTGTGTTTTTATCAATCACTGGGGCATTCTCAATCCAAAATAGGCAATGGACATGAGGTGAACCACGCTGCTGAAATTCCACACAGTAAAAGTAATCCTTATATTGGATGGGATGAAGACATAAGTACCTCCCTTAAAAAGCAATGCCACTGAAAATCAAACATTCTCGCTGCAGTGACAGGATTACGACGCAGCAGCTCACACCTGTCTGCCCATTGTAATTCTTCAACTGTCTGTGTTCTTCCTTCCTGTTTCAGAATACTAAAAAGAAGATTTTTCCATCGCATATCAGCAGAAGAAAATGAACAAAACCAAGTAGGGACACCAAGCTGACGAACACAAGCTAGGAGGTCACATTGTGCTGTCTGCCAAAACGCTGGGGTTCCTCGAATAGGTTTAAGGAAACGATACCCATCATCAAATTCTAACAGTTTCTTTAGAGGTTCCTCATTCTTCAATACATCACCAACTTTTTGAGACATATAACCTCCTTTTCCTTTACGCAAAGCAATCGATACATTTGACACAACCTGTCCAATTTCAGACAGGTACTGAGCAAAAAATATGTATTCTACATTTTGTGCAAACCTACCATCAGCATGTAAAATTTGGTTATTAAAATACCGTGACAATGTCAAATGGTTATCTCGACTTTCATGAGATGTATTACATCCCAGTGGATATAACACTGGAAAGCAGTTGGCTTCATTTGCGAGATCAGAAAGCAATTTAACAGGATTATTCCCTTCTGCTGGAGCGAGATTCAATATATCATCAAAATAGTGATCTAGTGCTTCTTGACCAATGTCAGCGGGCATGAGACATGTGTCCTGGAACGTGCAATGTTGCTGTCTATCATGCAGAAGTTCATCTTCACCAACATCTACAGATGCTTCACCACTTTCTGCATGTGTATCACTATCCTTTCCTAAAACCTCATTATCTTGATCCCTACAAAACTCATTTAGCTAAACTTCAATAAACTCTACATCTTTATAATGCACATTTATTTGTTTCAAACATTTTAAAGCTTGTCTTATGTGCATAGAGTCAACAAACTGATATTTATAATGACCTTTATAAGTTAATTTGTGCTTCAATTTAACAGGCAACAAAGATCCTTCCATACTAGAAAGGTTCAACAAATTAGAAGTTTGCACAATATTTGCAGGAACACATGTTACAGGTCCATGTACTCCATTTTGCCCCCCTTTAGGTAATGCTAACATCTTCATAAAGGGTATATGTAAAGCAATCAAATGTTGATCTAAGCTATTCAAACATGCCAATTCTGGTGGAATGGGATGAACCCTCAAATTGTTTGTCACACATTCAGGTGGCATTTCACCTTTATTAATTTTATAATGACACGTGTAACAAATCCATAGCTTGCCCCTAGGACTGTCCAACCACTGACATGGCATTACACAATTCTTATTACATTTGTGCAAATATTCTTCAGTTATACATTTATCTGAAATTGAAGCCATTGCTTTTCTGTTATAATAATCTGTAGCGAATCAGCTCAAAGGGGAAATATTAATAATTAATCATAACTAGTTATAATTAATTATAAATATTTAGATCCGCTGTAGTATTTACTTGGACATCTCAGGCAACTGTCTGTCAGGTTATAAGAACACGTAATTCCTGCATGATTAGGGACTCCAGTTATGTGCAAACAATGAACAACGTCAAGTGTGATACAAGTAAGACTTTATTAACTACATTCTAAAAAGTACACGTTAACTAGCAACATACGCACGCACACACACGTGCATACAGTTGGTATAGGAAAAGGAGTTAAAGTTTAGGCAGTAAAAAGAAGAGAAATAAAAATATGAAACTATGGTACCATTTGATATTCAGCAGATCTACCGCCTGAAGGAAACATCCGATTCTTAGTTCAAACACACCTTTGTAAAAAGGTGCAATTGATACCTAATATATCAATTAATAAGACTAAATTTGAATACTTGCAAGTCTCGTCTGTCTGAAAGAGAGGCTTGATGCAATCTGAAGACTCAAGTTGATCTTGCTGAAGTCGGTTGATGAAAAAGAACCAGTTTGAGACAGAGAATCCCGGTGAATGGAAAGTCAAGGCAGAAGCCTGGCGCGAACTTAGGGTGTCCTTAGGAGCGTTCTAGCTCACATCTTCTCAGAACCTAACAGAACCGCAGACTGGAGGCAGGTCACTGATGTGAGGCCTTTAAGGCCTGACAAGATTCACGCCTCTCAGGATGAGCTTGTCCAATGAGAAAGGCCGGAATCCCACGTGGGAGTTTTGAGATACTGGGGAGTTTTTATGACCCTTTGTGTGAGAGCATGGTATTTTGCATATGGAACTTGAATCAAAATACTAAAGATTCTCAGGACCCTAATATATTGCCTATGTACCAACATATAATATACACGCTTGTTTCGATCATAAGAAGACGAATTCATAGATACTAAACATGGTAGGTTTATATATATATACAGTGGGGAAAAAAAGTATTTAGTCAGCCAATTGTGCAAGTTCTCCCACTTAAAAGATGAGAGAGGCCTGTAATTTTCATCATAGGTATACCTCAACTATGAGAGACAAAATGAGAAAAAAAAAAATCCAGAAAATCACATTGTAGGATTTTTAAAGAATTAATTGGTAAATTCCTCGGTAAAATAAGTATTTGGTCACCTACAAACAAGCAAGATTTCTGGCCCTCACAGACCTGTAACTTCTTCTTTAAGAGGCTCCTCTGTTCTCCACTCGTTACCTGTATTAATGGCTTCTGTTTGAACTTGTTATCAGTATAAAGACACCTGTCCACAACCTCAAACAATCACACTCCAAACTCCACCATGGCCAAAACCAAAGAGCTCTCAAAGGACACCAGAAACAAAATTGTAAACCTGCACCAGGCTGGGAAGACTGAAACTGCAATAGGTAAGCAGCTTGGTGTGAAGAATCAACTGTGGGAGCAATTATTAGAAAATGGAAGACATACAAGACCACTGATAATCTCCCTCGATCTGGGGCTCCACGCAAGATCTCACCCCGTGGGGTCAAAATGATCACAAGAACTGTGAGCAAAAATCCAGAACCACACGGGGGGACCTAGTGAATGGCCTGCAGAGAGCTAGGACCAAAGTAACAAAGGCTACCCTCAGTAACACACTGCGCCGCCAGGGACTCAAATGCTGCAGTGCCAGACGTGTCCCCCTGCTTAAGCCAGTACATGTCCAGGCCGTCTGAAGTTTGCTAGAGAGCATTAGGATGATCCAGAAGAGGATTGGGAGAATGTCATATGGTCAGATGAAAACAAAATAGAACTTTTTGGTAAAAACTCAACTTGTCGTGTTTGGAGGAGAAAGAATGCTGAGTGGCATCCAAAGAACACCATACCTACTGTGAAGCATGGGGGTGGAAACATCATGCTTTGGGGCTGCTTTTCTGCAAAGGGACCAGGACGACTAATCCGTGTAAACGAAAGAATGAATGAGGCCATGTATCGTGAGATTTTGAGTGAAAACCCCTTCCATCAGCAAGGGCATTGAAGATGAAACGTGGCTGAGTCTTTCAGCATGACAATGATCCCAAAACACACCGCCCGGGCAACGAAGGAGAGGCTTCGTAAGAAGCATTTCAAGGTCATGGAGTGGCCTAGCCAGTCTCCAGATCTCAACCCATAGAAAATCTTTGGAGGGAGTTGAAAATTTTTTTTTCTCATTTTGTTGGGGTTGCCTGCGACAGCCCCAAAACATTACTGCTCTAGAGTAGATCTGCATGGAGGAATGGGCCAAACTACCAGCAACAGTGTGTGAAAACCTTGTGAAGACTTACAGAAAAACGTTTGACCTCTGTCATTGCCAAAAAAGGGTATATAAAAAAGTATGAGATGAAATTGTGTTATTGACCAAATACTTATGTTCCACCATAATTTGCCAATTAATTCTTTAAAAATCCTACATTGTGATTTTCTGGATTTTTTTTCTCATTTCGTCTCTCATAGTTGAGGTATACCTATAAAGAAAATTACAGGCCTCTCTCATCTTTAAGTGGGAGAACTTGCACAATTGATGGCTGACTAAATACTTTTTTGCCCCACTGTATATGTAAGATGACAGGAATGAGTGTTTCGATCATAAGTCTGCATAAAACAGTATACAATATAAAGGACAATATACAAGGACAGTAACAACACATACACAATGTCATGAGGAGATGTGTGTTCATTCACAGAAAGGTTTTCGTATGAATTAATTAGAGAACAGTCCATATCTCTGGGCATTGTGTGTCTTTCTCATGAGGAAAATGAGGGAGTTTCTCTGCCTGCATTCCTTTGGGCATTAAAACCAGTGATATCAGCATTGGTTGCCATGGAATCAGAGGCCTGTTCTGCCTTCCTGAGGTGTTAAGTTTCATTTCGAGGGAAGGGTCCATAGACCCTCATATGGCTTGTTAAATGAGGGGTGTTACAGAGTATTTGTTAAATATAACTAAAAAAAAAATTTATTATTTTTTTTTTTTTTTTTTTATATAGATTTATCTCTTTTCTTTCTTTATTATACTATTTTATATGATTATATTATTATATTGTTATTGATATTATTTTATTTTTTATGGTTATTATTTAATTATTTTTTATGAATAATTTATTCAATTGTTGTGTCAGGATTGGGCCCAGATCGCTACAAATCTCCATTACAATTTAAAACCTGATGTCGAAACAACAATCGTTGGCAAACACCCACACACAAAATCTGGCCCTGGATAACTAAATCCAAAAACCGTTGCATTACCAAAAACAAAAATGTCTGTTTTTACTTTAATTTCTTGCCTTTTAATTTTCATACCTGCTTTAACTCGCTTCTTATGCTCAGGGCTTCCATACTTTCTTGTACTAATAGCCTTTACATTCTGCCTGTGCAACCGATTTATCCTATATTTTCTTTTGCTCATGGCCTTTACCTTCTCCTTATGCAACACATTTTCCTGATATTTAATGTTTTTTTGTAAGGACCATTTCCTTTTATAATACTTAGAAAAGCAATTATTATGACTATTTGCAGTCATCTCTACATGTCTTTTTGAATTATTTTGAATTCTACACATGTACTGTGTCTCAGGCAAATTACCCACTTTGCACAAATTAAAGCAAACCTTCTTATAAACATCTTGGACACAAATTACGGGCTCAAAATGATTATTCTCACAATGTTTTAAGTAAATTCCATCACATCTCAGCATTGTCCTCATGCAACCATATTGCAACCATATTTTACCCATTTTCCACCATTACATATGAATCGATCCACTCCTAAAGCATTTGCTGTACCTTGAAATTCTATATCTGTAGCACAATAACCCACATATTTCATTTCTGACTTGGCAATATATTCTGATATTGAAGCATATTCTTTTCCTACTAACTTAATTTTTCTTCACTGTGATTTTCCATATACTTGACCACAGCAAGTCTTAACTTCCGATGACTCTTTTCAGAACCACTAATCACTTGAGCTACTGCTCTAAAAAACTATTACCATCCTTAACAACTTTGTCTTACAAACACTGCCTAAAGTTCTGTAAGCAATGGATACTTGTATATATTCTCTTTCAAAATTCTAATTGAATTCATTGCATATTGTTTGTGCAACTTCAGTAGATACAGGACTATATTTGTATGTCATTTGACCTGCATTTTCCACAATTTCAATCAGAATCACCCACAACTTCAACATCACAATCTACTATCATTCCTGCTGCACAGGTCTCATTTTGCACTGTTTTTAATATGTTTTGTTGTTGTTCAGTCCTAAACTGCATTTGCACTTCAAAATGCTGTTTCTGGTTTTCCCAAGCTAAAACATTATTGTCATTAATAATGACACATCTTAATGTGTGATCTAATATTGTACCCTGTAATATAAGATTCACTGGTTTTGCAATAACAACTCTGTAATTCAGGCTCA
The DNA here is from genome assembly GCA_018155175.1 of Sinocyclocheilus anophthalmus. Taxonomy (NCBI): domain Eukaryota; kingdom Metazoa; phylum Chordata; class Actinopteri; order Cypriniformes; family Cyprinidae; genus Sinocyclocheilus; species Sinocyclocheilus anophthalmus. The sequence continues at coordinate 43,163 of JADLZN010011007.1, forward strand.
TAAACACAAACTACAGTTTCATAATGGTTTCCATTACAGTTTTCTAAGTAGATACTCTGATCTGACAAAAGCTTTCTGTTGCAAGTGTATTTTAACCAACAGCCGTCAAATAATAATCCGTAAAACAAACGTCATCACTTGGTTTATATGTCATTGTGAAATCCAGTTAATTGCTAATCATTTCAGCAGTGACACAGATACCAGCTATTTCAAAAGGTTGCTCACTGAGCCCTGTAGATAAAAGGCCAATGTGATTTTACAAATCTTTAAGAGAAGAAAAATATACAACAACACTGCTTCCACTTTCATCAATCATGCCAAGAGCACTTCGTTCATGAGAGTCAACCAATGCATACTGTCCGTTTTGAGAGATGATTGCACACGTATTGCTACACACTGTCAAAAGACATGTGTCATACTGTGCAAAAACCTTTTCCAGTCCAAGTGATAGACTGCTGCAGGCACCACTCTCAATAAATTCACCTTCAACAACATTTACATCACCACTGACAAAGTCACTATACTGAAACAAGAAAGCTCTCCATCAACAACTGTCTCTTTTGGTAAATCATGAACACACAACAGATCGGACCACTGGCTAGTCCTATTGGTGTCTCGCAAAGCTGTGTACAACTCATCACCTAAAACTACAACTCTGTCAACATCTTTCGTCTGCCATGAAAAGACACTATGAACTTTATGTTTTGCTAGACTTACCAAAGCTATTGCCATACATTGAAGTCCTCTATATTTCAACTGGTCATTCCCCTGATGAAATTATCCTCTTATACTGTTTTTAAGTCTGACAGAAGTGCTTTTCTCAATGTTAGCTGAAACTTCAGTGCCACTATTGCTACTTTCAAACCTGACAGAACTTTCCTCCACCTCAGCTGCAACTTCAGTGGCAACATTGTTACTTTTAAGCCTGAAAAAACTGCTATCAAACTCAGCAGCACCTTCTATGTCAATATAATTGTCTGTAAACACTGTACCACTCTGCAGCTCAGAGTCTTCTTGACCCATCTTCACAGAAATGCTACTAACGGCATACCACTGTGCATCTAAAGACTTCCTTAGATTCCTGATATGAACCATCAGATCATTAAGGCATGTGTTAAAAACAGCCACAGATGTGCCAATAGCAGATGCCATCCCAAACACATCACGAGTGGCACAATCAACCACCACAAAATAATCTTTGTGATGAATGACGGCACTAACTGCGCTGTGAAGGTTTAGCAGACACATTCCATCTCTCAACAAATATTCTTGCAGCTTTTCATACATTACACTCTCCTCTTCTAAAGATCCAAAATCTCTGTACACTGGCAGACCAATTTCTACATTACATTTCTTGGCCATTGTGCTGTTCAATCAACTTACACAACTCCTTTTTACGGTCTCTTTTCTGGCTTGCCTCACCTACATATGTGGCTAGCTTACTCCCTTCCACACATATGTCATCAACATCGGTGTGTACCCATGTACATACAGGAGCAATGACATGTTTGATTGCTGCTACAACACTACATGCAATCAATGCATTCACATCACAATTCAGTGGTGCAGCTCGAATATCAGTCCAGCAACAACAGACAGCTGCAATTTTTCTGAACATATGCATGCATTATCATCACTCTTACTCTTGATGGATCTTGGAGCGCGTCGCATACGGAAAGCCCTTCTTCTTCGGCATCTACAATAAACAGAAAAAAAAACAATAGGACTCAAGTAAAAATGTTTTTATAACATTGTAATGAAAAAAAACTTTTTTTTTAAACAAATGTAAACAGTTATTTAAAAAAAAAAAAGAGATAAACATTTATATTTCCCTGAAATATTACTCACTCAAATTCTTTAAGCATTCTAGTAAACAAATAATTACAATATTTATCTTCATTGTTTCCCACTTATTTTCAGGGAGCATTATTTAACAAAATATTGAATAAAACCATTTTTGCATAAAGCCTCTGGAACTTTGACTTTTTCAATAAATGTAATACAAACTTTCCTATTATCCTATCAAAACACGTGAAAATTGTATAAATTTAAGACATGTGACGTTTATCTCTTACTATGCAATCACTTTTATTTATATATGAAAATGTTTATACAATACACATCAGGGTTTCCCATACATTGATTTATTCGTGGCAGCCCACCACAATATCAAAACTGACCGCCACAAATAGATTTTCCAAAAGGCTTTGACTCCGTTGCATAAACATGAGCACTGCACGTTTAAAAATTAAAATGCAGCGCGGGTGTTATATTCACTGTATTTCTGAAGGAAACTGAAAATGTTCTGAATACAGTCGGTCATTTTCATTTCTTCTTGCATGTAATGCCTGATAAAGCAGCGTTTGCGAGCGGAGTGCTACTTTGTGTACAGCCGTTACCAGGGAATCCTCGATCTCTTCCACTCCAACAGCGCCTCCTGCTGGCAAAAAATTAAGTTTCATATGTATATATGGGGCGGGGGAGTGCAGCCACAAATAGTGTAAGGCTGTGGGAAACACTAAAACCAGACAACTTTACACTAATCACAGGAAAAATACTTTGAAATACTCCATATAGAATGTCTCATGACTCAAAAAATGTCAAGATACCTGGTAGCTCCTTTGAGCTCTTGAGATTTTGGCAGCCCAAAAAAAAGACTAGGCCTATATTTTGTCTAAAATTGGACAGAAGTCAAAAAAGGTTAATCAAAAACACAAACAAAAAACACAAATATGCATTTATATACATGAAATGGTTGAACGTTTTAAATATCAGTTAATACCTTACTTGGCATATTCATTATAAATCAGGCATGTGATCAACTAGAGACAAAAAAGAAGAAAAATCTGACCACGTCTCAAGCCAAGCCCCCAGCATTTATTATTAAAAATAGGCTATATATTTTAGCACATTAAAATATATCATATATTGTAATAATACATACTATTGTCCTGTAAAAAATAAAAAGCAGCATTTAATAGTCATGATATAATAATAATCACCGGACTCTGTTTTAATCATTCTCGGGGACTTTAATAAAGCAAATCTCTCCCGTGAACTGCCAAAATACAGACAGCACATCACATGTCCCACCAGAGACAGTAATATAGTGGATCACTGTTACACCACAATAAAAAATGCATATCACTCTGTCCCACGAGCAAATTTGGGGCTCTCTGATCACTGCTTAGTTCATCTTATACCGACCTACAGGCAGAAACTGAAATCAGCTAAACCTGTATTAAGGACTGTAAAAAGATGGACTAATGAAGCAGAGCAGGATTTACAAGATTGTTTTGACCTCACTGATTGCAGCGTCTTTGAAGCTGCTGCCACCGAACTGGACGAGCTCACAGAGACTCATAACTTCATATATTAGTTTCTGTGAAGATATGTGCATTCCTACCAGGACTCAGTTAACCTACAACAACGACCAAACTTAAGCAGTTCGTTTCAGGCCAAAGAAGTTGCTTACAGGAAGGGGGATAATGTCTTGTTTAAACAGGCTAAATACACACTGGAAAGGAGATCAGAGTGGCAAAGAGGAAATATTCAGAAAAAATAAGGACTCAGTTCACTTCCAGCGACTCGGCATCAGTGTGGAAAAGTCTAAAGGAAATCACCAATTACAAGACACCATCACCCAGCACTGTGGAGAATCAACACCTAGCAGACGATCTGAACGAGTTCTACTACAGGTTTGAAAAAAAACAGCTACAAATCTGACCTCAGGAAGATACAGGGGTAGTCGGAATGATGAGCGAATCATTGGGTACAAACCTCCCTTCTCTCCAAGAACTGTACTTATCCAGAGTGATCAAAAGGGCTGGCAAAATCACTCTGGCCCCTCACATCCAGCACACTCCCTCTTTTAACTGTTGCCATCTGGTAGACGCTACAGATAACTATGCACCAGAAGGACCAGACACAGGAACAGTTTCTTCCCTCAGGCCATCCATCTCATGAACAATTGACAATAACTCTGGAACACACAACACTATTTATTCACTCATACACTTAATTATCTAACACACACACTCAGTCTACACCTCAAATTTGCACAAAATATACATTACCTGTACATACAAAAACTGTCTATTGTAATATACCTGCACATAAAACTGTCAATTTAATATTTTATCCTTATTACTTTTATCCTTTACATTATAATTATATTTTATTATCTGTGTTTTTGTTCTGTCACTGTCATTCTGTACACTGTGGAAGCTTCTGTCACGAAAAACAAATTCCTCGTATGTGTAAACATACCTGGCAAGAAAGCTCATTCTGATTCTGATTCTGATAATATATTATAATAAAGTACCTATTATAGGAAGGTATATAGAATTGTTATTATTATTAAAGCACCTGCCAAAAGGTTGGAAACATTACAATTATTAATGATAAATAAATATTAAAGAGAAATAAATATCTTGTGCTCATCAAGGCTGAATTTATTTGATCAAAATGAAGTAAAAACTTTAATATTGTGAAATATTATTACAAATTAAAAAAAAAAATTCAATTTTCAAGCGGGGTCATATGACGTTGCAAAAAGAAGATTATTTGGTGTAATGCAATGTGTTTATGCGGTTTAAAGTAAAAAAAACACATTATTTTACACATACTGTACATTATTGGTTCTCCTCTATGCCCTGCCTTTTTGAAACGCATCGATTTTTACAAAGCTGATCGGTCTGAAAAAGCAAGGTGTGCTGTGATTGGCCAGCTATCCAGTGCGTTGTGATTGGCTGAATACCTCAAGCGTGTGACGGAAATGTTACGCCCCTTAACATACTGTGATGCCGTCTCCCAGCAGGACGAGACTCAGTCCAGCTGCTCTGCTCGTGCACATCCCATCATCGGTTCTCTTTTAGCAGTTCAGTCAATGTACTGTTAGGAGTAACTGAATAACTCGGGATATTGGTTTATTTTGCGTCAGAGTGTCAGGCACGTTTATAAACCGAATAATTTAAGTAATTTGTGGATTAGTTTTTTATATGCGCTGAGACGCGAAAACCGTTCAAACCGATTCAGTTCGATTTGGTGAACTGGTTCGACCAGTTCACTAAGAAGATCCGGTTAAATAGAACGATTAGTTCGTGATCCGGACATCACTAGACGAGACAAAACCAATGAAACCCATTACAAACGAGGCATTTGTTGCATCCAGTAGGGACATAATTACTGATTATAATGACTTATACTGTCTTTTTATGCGTTGCATTGCATTGCGCCGTGTAAACATAAAACCATGTCTGCATTTGTGATTGGAGAAATGACAAACAACAAGCGCTACTCTACACGCTCAAAACTCAACGGTTGAAGACCTCAGTGGAAACTTTAAAATATAGAAAAACATACTTAAAGGCTGGAGTCAGAATCGCCAGATGTCCTTTGCGAAGTGGACCTGGGCCCCACTTATAAAAACAGCCTTTGTGCCATAGGATGCACTTTAGGCTACTGGTTCAGGAAACGTCTCATACATACTCCATAAAATGTGCTGCACACATATGAATATTTGGGTTGAAGTGTTCTGGGACAGTGTTGTAAATACAACTTAACCACTGATTTCTAGTCGTGTCCTCTTTTGGAAGACCAAACAAAGTAGTTTCACTTTCACAATGAAGCACAGCGACTCCACAACATGACAGCGGCGGCAGCAACAATACTACAGCGAGAATAAAAGTTACGCCCTAGAGATGCAACGATTATAGATTTTGTTGGTACGATTATTGTCTGAGGAATAATCACGGTTTTACGATTATGACGATTATTATGCATTTATTCGTTTCCCAACATTACTAATGTATAAAATCATATGAACACTCTTTAGATATTAAAGTGTTATTTATTGCTGGCTTTTGAAACAGAAATAACACAGTAACCAACAATACAGCACAAAATAATAATAAAAAAGACAAACAGAAGTCCATCTCTCCCATTGGAATTAAAAAAGGTGACCTCTGCTCTGTAAACATCCATAACCGTATCTCTCTTTTGAAAATAACTAATGGAAATAGATCACAGAAGTATTTAGTGTTTACATTTCTTTTGGACCTGGGGTAGAGACTTTGGAATCATGGTGAAAAAAAAAAATTGCTGGTTTTTACTTCTGAATAATACTACACCAGGGATAGTAAATAAAGTTAATGAAGTATTATTAATATACGACTAATATTAACTTTATTTGTCCCACAGGGGAAACTGTTACTAATGATGGAAATAAACAGAAATATTATTGTAATCAACTGTCATACATACATATTAATTTTAATAATCTTTATAATAATTCATATGATTTTACATGTGGCCTGAGAAAATCATGTCTATTATTTTGGTTTGTGAGATCGGAGATCGCGCTGCACACGTGTACAAACATTCAGGAGGACACAAACTTCTTGAGAATGCTGCCCCGTGACTTTTATTATCAATAAAATAGATTAAATAGCCTACCGGAGAGATGCACAGACGCACGGGGAGGTATTACACACAGGCAACTGTCCACAATCTCTCTCTCGAATAATTAATTAAAGTAGCTAAATGTTATAATTCATTAATTCTAATAAATGTGATCTTACCACACTATTTAACCTGTCTGATCTGAAGCGGGCAGAATGCGGAGCTAATGAGCTGTAGCTTCGCGTCAGGTGGTTCTTATCTTCACGTCGTGCATTAAAATCGTTCAGTGTACAGCTAGCCGTGTATTATCTCTTATGCATTCTCTCTTTAGCAGCAGTTTTTTATGGCAATATTTAAATGGCACCCTGGTCATTCTTGCTGTACCCAAAAAATGGGATTATGTTTGTGTGAAAAATGTAATTTTTCAAGAAACTTATGAAAATATAAATTGAAACTTAATAAAATGTCTTTGAAACTGAAATTTTTTTATTAAAAAAGTATTAAATATATATAAAAATTCCAGAGTTTTCGTTTACGCTTCTGAAGTTTTCGTTCGCCATTCTGACACAAATCTCTCGTGGGAGCGGGGGGGGGGCACGGGATAGCAGCAGGTGTTCTCCTTGGCTCTGGCTTTTGATTGACAGCTTCTGACCTGGAAAGTGAGCAGAGTGACAGTGTTGCCTGCCAGTGTGGAGTGTTAGCGCTCCATTTCTTTTAATTAGATAAAGTTAGGAGTTGTTTTTAATTCAATCTGTATTCTCTTGTTGCTTACTAATCGGTCCACATAAGCTTTTAGGAGAGCGAGGCATCAAACGCGAGAGAAAAAAGAAGGTCATGATTGAGGTTTAATTATAAACGTACGTATATAATATGGAAATATTCAAAACGTCAATGTTCTTGTAGGATATTGTGGTTATTGCTCATGATTCTTTTGCATTTGTAGGGTCTAATTAGTTACATTTGAATACTACATAGAGTGGGGCAAAAAAGTATTTAGGCAGCAGCAATTGTGCAAGTTCCCACTTAAAAAGATGAGAGGGCCTGTAATTTTCATCATAGGTATAACCTCAACTATGAGAGACAAAATGAGAAAAAAAAATCAGAAAATCACATTGTAGGATTTTTAAAGAATTAATTTGCAAATTATGGTGGAAAATAAGTATTGGTCAATAACAAAATTTCATCTCAATACTTTGTTATATACCCTTGTTGGCAATGACAGAGGTCAAACGTTTTCTGAAAGTCTTCACAAGGTTTTCACACACTACACTGTTGCTGGTATTTTGGCCCATACCTCCATGCAGATCTCCTCTAGAGCAATAATATTTTGGGGCTGTCGCTGGGCAACACACGGATTTTCAACTCCCTCCAAAGATTTTATATGGGGTTGAGATCTGGAGACTGGCTAGGCCCCTCCAGGTCCTTGAAATTCTTCTTACGAAGCCACTCCTTCGTTGTCCGGGTGGTGTTTTTGGGATCATTGTCATGCTGAAAGACCAGCCACGTTTCATCTTCAATGCCCTTGTTGATGGAAGGAGGTTTTCACTCAAAATTTCATGATACATGGCCCCATTCATTCTTTTGTCGTCCTGGTCCCTTTGCAGAAAAAACAGCCCCAAAGCATGATGTTTACACCCCCATGCTTCACAGTAGGTATGGTGGTCTTTGGATGCAACTCAGCATTCTTTCTGCTCCAAACACGACAAGTTGAGTTTTTACCAAAAAGTTCTATTTGGTTTCATCTGACCATATGACATACTCCCAATCCTCTTCTGGATCATCCAAAATGCTCTCTAGCAAACTTCAGACAGGCCTGGAAATGTACTGGCTTAAGCAGGGGGACACGTCTGGCACTGCAGGATTTGAGTCCTTGGTGGCGCAGTGTGTTACTGATGGTAGTCTTTGTTACTTTGGTCCCAGCTCTCTACAGGTCATTCACTAGGTCCCCCCGTGTGGTTATGGGATTTTTGCTCACAGTTCTTGTGATCATTTTGACCCCGCGGGGTGAGATCTTGCGGGAGCAGATCGGGGAGATTATCAGTGGTCTTGTCAGTCTTCCATTTCTAATAACTTGCTCAACAGTTGATTTCTTCACACCAAGAGCATTACCTATTGCAGATCAGTCTCCCAGACGTGGTCAGGTCTACAATTTTGTTTTGTGTCCTTTGACAGCTCTTTGGCTTGGCATGGTGGAGTTTGGGAGTGTGGCTGTTTGAGGTTTGGAAGGTGTCTTGGTACGATAAAGAGTGACAAACGATGACATTAATACGGTACGAAGTGGAGGACAGAGTAGCCTCTTAAAAGAGGTTACAGGTCTGTAGAGCCCAGAAATATTGCTTGTTTGTAAGGTGAACAACATATTATTTTACAGAGGAATGTACAAATTAATTTTTTAAAAATCATACAATGTGATTTTTTTGATTTTTTTTTTCTCATTTTGTCTCTTATAGTTAAGGTATACCTATGATGAAAATATTAGGCCTCTCTCATCTTTTTAAGTGGGTGTACTTGCACAATTGGTGGCTGACTAAAATTTTTGCCCCACTGTATATATATGTCTGGATATAGTTTCATACGTAAAGGAAAGTTCTTTAAAGCGCACCATTTTAGGAAATAGTACAAACACAGTGTTCTTTGTCACTGTCAATTGTATTGATCATGCTGGATAATTTTGTTTAGTGAACATTATTCGAAAGTTTAAAGTTGGATAAATACATTGTAACAATAATCAAACCTGAAAGTGTGAATTTGATAACCACAGTTTTATCGGAATGTAATGAAAATACTGCAATGAGTTAATAATAAAGGGACATCGGTATTGAAAGATAGCAGTATACAGAAAGGTATCATAAGTGGAAAATCTTGGATGACAATAATGTATGTGAAAGGAAAGACAGAATACACTGCCATTAGTATACATGTAATGAACAGTAGTAGAATAATGTATCTGATAAACAAATAGGCACAAGAAAATAATATACATGAATATTGTTAACCATGCATAAGATGTTGAAAATGCAGTGATCTTGGAACAGTTCCTGTTACAGTTAGTTACAGAAACCGTGAAGAGTGGTAATTGTTGGAGTGAAAGTATCCAGTCTTTACAGGAGAGTTCCACCAAAAAAATGAAATTCACGAATTACCTTCATGACATTCCAGATGTATATGACTTTCTTTCTTGAAATAAACACAAAGATTTTTAAGAAAATAATCCATCCCTGAGAATCCGCATAACACAAGTGAANATAAACATACATTTTTGAATTTGACAGATGATGCCATTGCAAAGGTAAAAAGAAAATGCCCTTGTAAATCACTTTGAGTCAAATATCACCTCATATTAGGAAGGCTATTTTTTTTTATCAGAATTTTGGATTATTGATCAGAATTTGCTCCTAAATTTTTTTTAATTAGGAGGGACAAGAGCTCCTAATTACAAGAAGAAAAAAAAATGCTTTTAAAATGTGTGTCTGACAGGTATGGCTGTGGAATGGGGTATGGCTGAGGAAAAATTCAGTCAAAAGATTTTTTATATTTTTTTGCTTTAACCCCTGTTTATGGCACCATTTCAAAAATTGTCCTATATGTTCTGTCAAAGACAGAACAAAGCGGCACTAATGATTGGGGGTGGAGATGGGGTATCCGAAAAGTCATGTCAGGCGGGTGTTGTTGTGTGTGCAGCCTTAGAGCTGTGAGGGATTGTTTTCTTAATCCTGCTCCTGCTGAATTTCTGACCATTACCGCCCACCCCCGCAGCGTGTGTCCCGCTCCCGCAAATATTCTAATGTATATTATTTTCCGCACATCAGGGAGCTGCTATCAATATGCAGGGTATTGAAATCACATTTGAATGAGCGCTCGCTGTTCACTTTCGCGATCATGCACACTCTGTGTAAAGGGAGCATAATAATCTACACATCTACAGTGCGTGCATAATTATTAGGCACGTTGATATTCTGATCATATTTTTTTCCAAGCAGATTTGACCAATTCTAAACCACATCAATCTTAATAACTACTATTATTTTTGTATTTAATCATTTAGAAGTGATATATAATTGTCCGTGAAGATTGGAAATGAAAAACTCCTTATTAAGGCGTGCAGAATTTTTAGGTAGGTTTTCTTTTACGGATGAAATAGCCAAAAAAAAAGGAGATTTAATTCAGACTGAGAAGTAAAAAATTATTAAATACCCATGAGAAATATTAAAAACAAATGCAATACAGAAACGTCAAAGTTAATGCATGACCGTTGGTCAGCAAAATGCTCATTGGGTCAGCAGGGTCAGAAAAAAACAGGTAGAGAAGAAAAGACAAACGTTAACTGCAAAAGAATTAAGAATTAATGTGAAGAATTAGGTGTGAAACCATCAGGAAGCATTTAGTCTCCAGCGCCACTATTTTCCAGAACTGCAACCTTGAGTCTCCAGAAGTACAAGGTGTCAGGTTCTCAGAGACTTTGCTTGGGTAAAAAATCCTTTAAAATGACCCCTACTTAATAAGAATATCATTCTGAAGTGTTGTGAAATACTTGAAGACTATTTTATAGGCTTTATGGACAGATAAGTTGAGAGTGACTCTTGAAGGACCAGCACCAAATCCTCTTGTACCACTGTTTGAAGAATGTATCTTCCAGAATCTGGCAGTAAGTTTTAGGATCTCATTTTTGTCAGTCTCTGCAAGACAGACTTCTCAGGATAGGAGATGGATTAAAAATGAACTCCCAAAACTTACTGCAACTTGGAGCTAAGGAGAAAATGTAGAACTTGAAAAATGGGAAAAACAGCTTAGTAAAAAGCGTTTACAGTTTAAAAGCAAACAGAAAGTCCTATTTTTTTTTCTTTATTTATTTATTTTTGCAGATTTGCACATGTACAAGGTTTAAAATGCTCATGAAATATTTTTTTTAAATATTGATGTTTTGAGCAGCTGCATGTTTGAGTAGCGCCTCCTCTCGTCAGGGCTGTCCAAACCTGTCCTGAGGTGCCGGGTTCGGTCCTGCAACGAGTTTGGTCCCACCCTAATTAAACACACCTGAACAGCTAATCAAGGTCTTACTAGGCATACTAAAAACTTGCAGTCAGGTGTGTTGGAGCTGGTTGGAGCTAAACTCTGCATGACACCGGCCCTCCAGGAACAGGTTTGGACACCCCTGGTCTAGACAAAGATGAAAATGGGATTTACAATAAAGAATTACAAATTCTATCCTCCTTGTTAGAGAGCCCCCTGGTGGATAGCTTGACAGAAGACTTGTGCTTGGTTTGTAATGTGATCATTTAGCACCTTTCTTGGTCTTGCCCACGTTGATGATTCCACAGTTCTAACTAGTTTTATTTTCTATATTTCTATCATGCATTCATGTAGCACTTTTCCTGTGAACAGATGGAGAACCTCACAGCAAACTGAGCTAAAGATATTTTCAATTGTTTATGACTGCACAGAGCGTTTGCTTTGTTTTGAATGTGTTTTTTGTGAAATGTTACATTTTAAGTGTTTTATGCTCACCAAGGCTGTATTTATTTTTATCAAAAAATACAGTAAACGAAGAGTACTCATAATCTAAATTCATTTGTTCATTTAAATTCCTGGTTTTGCTGTGTGTCACGCACCATTACTCGTCTTTCAGTGCACATTTGTCCTTCAGAAATCTGCTAATATGCTGATTGATGAAAAATAAACTTTTTTATCATTATCAATGTTTAAAAACTATTTGTGCTGACTTGATATTTTGTAGTGATTCATTTTTATCGGGATTCATTATCAGGCAATGAAATGTAAAAAAACCGATTTTATATCTTAGAATATAAATCGTTTTAAAACATTATAAATGTGTGCTTTACTGGTCCCTTCTTTTGATCAATTGAATGCATATTAGTTAAATTAAAGTATTAATTTCTAAAAATTACAAAAAATAAATAAAATAACCTTTGACCTCAAACCTCAAAATTTGAATGGCTGTGTGTTTTATTTACTATATTTCGTTTCTAGTTTTATACTAGGGTGAAATTCAGAATGCAATATTCAGCTGATGTGTGCTATCTGCTCATGTGATATCTGTAGGACATCCCTTTTTTCTTTGGTAGTTTGCTTAAGTTTATTGATTTACTCATTCATTGAAGTGGTTCAACTTGCTAAATGTATCATAGATAAGGCTAGTCTAACTTCAGTAATCATGTCTGTGTGTGTCTCTCAGAAAGCATACTGTGGCCACTGCAGCGAGAGGATATGGGGGTAATTGAGTGCAAGGTATCCCTCTTACAGGAATCTTCCACCACAAAATAAAATTCCTAATTATACTTCCTTCATGCCTGACCAGAATGTAATATGATCTTGCTTTCTTGACATAAACACAAAGAATTTTTAAGAAAATAAGCCAGCTTCAGTGAGAATCCATCACATACACAAGTTTAACCATGCACGTATGCCATTTGGATCGAAGTGGCATAGGCATAAGTTTAATTATTAGTGTTTTCTTATCTGTTTTTGCTTCACTTCAAAGATCCTGATTCACCCTTAAGGTCATGTGAGTACAAACCGACGGTTAGCTGTGTGGTGGTTTTTTTTCTCAAAGCATCTTTAGGACTCACAGAGAGGGCTTATTTGCCTAAAAATCTTAATTGTGTTTACCTGTCCATTCGAAAGAAGTAAGTGCATTTGGTGACAGCATGAGGGTGATAAAGATAGAGCATTTTTATTTTTGAGGGGGGGGGGTTAACTATCCTTAATTATTACCAATCATTTGCTGTTGTATCTAATCCACGATCAGCATAGACTAATACGAATAAAGTGCAACCTCTTGTGTACTTGTGAACTGGGTTTGAAATTAAAATATTTGCATAATATCAGGTGTCTGAAGATCAAGATCCCAGTCATTCAAAGGTGATGTGTCTGAACAAAGTAAGAATCGTGTCTGATGGGGCAATGCATCTCTGGAACTACCACCACATCCTCTGGGTCAGCATCAGAAGTGTGTTTATGGAAAAGTTGCTCCGCTCTCTGGAAATTAAGAAAGGACATGTATTATAGTCTAACAATACAAACTGCGTTGAACTCCCATTAAACATTTCAAACTTAAAATATTTCAAACAAATAAACACAATATATAAGTTATATATATTAGTATTAACTTAGTACTAAATACCTCAAAATGATGCACCATTTATCATCTGTAATACCCTTGTGTAACCATTAGATGGCTGTATAGCCCTATATATCCAGGACTGTGTATACCCTAGCTACTGGAAACTATTTTCAGTCATAATTATTTGCATGTATTAGGATTTGCCCGAAATACCCCAAAATATTAATCTGAACTGACCATTTTTGCATTATTATTACAGGCAAATCTGGACCCAGAAAAAGCATGGTAAAAAGGCTTTACATTGCTGAAGTTGACAGTGCAGTGATCGACAGCGCGCTTGTAAAATGGCATTGGTCATTGTCAAATACAGTACATTTAGTACTGTACATTATGTGCTGGGGGGAAATATGAACTAATCGAAGCAAATATGATCCAATTGAAGACTGTAACTGTGTGTAGATAACCAGGTCCTGTAATGATTGGGCTAAATCAAGAAAACTCAACAACGATGATTGATGATGATGATGATGAAATCATTCGTCTGTGCTATTCCTAAGAAATCATCTCAACAATGTAGTGTAGCAGCAGATACATACTGATAAAATAATAATAATAGAATATTTATATATATTTTTATATCATTAAAATGAAATTGGAAGCTGCTAAGAGATGCTCACATCCACACTGGCAAGGCAACACTGTCACTCTGCCTTCACGTCCAGGTCAAGAAGCTGTCAATCAAAAGCTCAGTAGCCAATGAGAACACACTGCTGCTAGCCCCGCTCCCACGAGAGATTTGTGTCAGAATGGCGAACGAAAACTTTAGAAGCGTAAATGAAAACTCCTGAAGCGCATTTGTAAGTACAGATCAGCTAATGAAAGAAGAGAAAACATGCAGTGTTTTAAAAACGAAGTCAAAGATTTTGCCTGTGATTTATTTTTTTCAGTTTTCAAAGACATTTTATTCATTTCATTTCAATTTATATTTTCATAAGTTTCTTGAAAAATTACATTCATTTTAATTGGCACAAAGGTAACCCCATACCAGAAATGGTCCGCACACTGGACAGGCATTTCTCTGGTGAAGTAAGCTTGCTGTTAGGTTGTCCCTGCTAGCAACAGTTCATACTAATTCATGTGCCTCGATGCCTCTGATAAGGCACCTCATTTTACGACTGGTGCACGCTCGTCGTGTACTTGTTTTTCCCGTGTTTGTGCGTTAACTGCAACATTACATGTTCACATGACACCGAAACACTCAGTTTAGGCTGGAACCTTTCCGATTAATAACGTTGATGTTTTACAACGGCGGGTTAATCGCTAAACGTTAATTGCTGCTTCCTAATTACGCCTTTCTGTCTTTGCGTGCCATTGGGGTGGTGTTATGCAATGTCCACATAGTGATGTAGACAGTGGGGCGTTTGAGAACGAGGCGTTTTTAGGTAGGTGGGGCTGACCTCTTAACCTTTTTTATAAGAATTTCCTTTGGATTGAGACTGTAGTCTTTGCAGCTTTATCATCTTCTTTATGCACCAGCGCGTGTAACACTCCAAGAGAGGAAAAAATTCGCTTTAATATATTGTAAAATGTAATGTTATTCATGTGATGCAAAGCTAAATTTTCTTCAGCATTACTCCAGTTTTCAGTGTCACATGATCTTTTAGAAATCATTACAATTTATTTGACTCAACAAACATTTCTGATTATTATCAAATAGTTCAAAATCATTTTGGGCTGCGTTCATCTTTTGTGTGTAAATGGTGACACAACTATTTTTTCTTATTTTTTTTGATAAATATAAAGTTTAATGAACAGCATTTATTTGCATTTATCAAATATATGAATTAAATTTGTTAATGCATTTATTAAATAGAAAACGTTCATGCATGCAATTATTAATTTCTCTCTCTTTTTTAAATCTTATACAAATGTTTGAGTGGTATCATTGTTTCCACAAAAATATTAAGCAGCAAAACAGTTTTTAACATTGATAATAATCAAATGTTTATTGAGCAGAAAATCTAAATATCAGAATGATTTCTGAAGGATTATTTACTTTGTAAACAACAACAGATTTATAAACGTTTCTAATGACGAATGTTGCATTTGGGAATGCGGCTCAAACTAAGAGCGAGCGTACTGTAGCTGCAGAATGAACCAGCTGTGAACCGCGTCTATTCTATCCGAGTTTGGGCATTTTGAATCGCTTGAACACTTTTAACTGTCCTGCAGATGGCGCCGCGAGCTCGTGCAGCGCCCTCAGGACCATTCCGTCCATTATGTTTTAGAAAACAATATTTTCGCAGCTTATTTAGGTAATAGCTTAAGGCCATTTACACGCTTTCAGTTATCATGCCGTAACCAACCGGGCCATTGTAATATATTTTGCTGTCAAGCAAAAAATAAACTCATGACTAACAGGGAAACCGCTTAGCACATACTCATCACCTCAATCACAAAAAACCCTCATAACTTATGCCCTCCACACATATAAACGCCAGAATCCTTAAAACAAAACAAAAAACCGATCAAAAACAGATCGTGAAGAAATAGCAGATTTGACGTCAATTCAAATCACATACTGTAACGTTAATCACAGCCTTAGCAGTTATTTTATCTCCTAATAACACTTCAATTAATACTCCATATTACAAACTCGTTATAGTAAGGAGCGTCTTTTAAACATTTAAATTAAGCCAATTAGACACGCCATAAAGAAAGTGTCTAATGATGGGAATCCCGGCTCTTTTTATGGAACCGGATCATTTGGCTCTGCTCAGTAATAAGATCCGACTCTTTCATCTCCCAAACGGCCTTCTTTAGTACCTCTTCTAGCTTTTTAAATTCAGTTAAATTTAGCCATGTTTGGCCTGTGATTAATATGCACATATTTCACTTAAATTATTCAATGTGATTAGGCTATAAACCTTAAATGTTTTACATGTTAATTAAAAAAACAGCTCATGTAAAACCAAACACTACTACACGTATTGAACATTATATTTACGGTATACTGAACTATCCACAATAAACCATTCTAAGAAAATCACACTTAAAACAGAATAGGCTACATAAGGTTGAAGGTTGCTCCCTGCTGATACAAGAGGGTCTGGGTTTGCACTTGCACTCTCAGACACTTGCGCTTCCGCTATTGATGTCACTTGCAGTCTTTATTTTTTATTTTGTTCTATTTAATTATTATTTTTTGTTTGAATCTCTCAACATTTTACAACAGTAGCCAGGTGGTGAAGACAAGACAAAGGAAACTAAATTACGAAATCACTTGCAATCTTCACTTCTGGCACTGCAGTCCGATGCTCGTGGAACGTCAACTTTGCAATCGGACACGAATCGTGCGTGTGCCAATGGAAGACGCACAGCTGTGTGTTCAAACAATTCAAGAAACTAATTTAGCATACCCGCGCGTACAGGTCCGCGATGTCAATCGTAGCATGAAAAAAGAGAAGACGCGCCACATCTTCGTGCGCCACAGACAACAGAAATGAAGCAATGTGCAAAGCTCTCGTAGCTTTTCCTCCTGTAACTGATAATACAAGTACTACACTTATGGAAGGAATACATATTAACCATGATCATTTTCTAATGTTTTTATTAAATTGTAACCACGTTAAATACAAATTCAGTCCCATTAGACATATTTTATTAGGCTACATGACACTCATGTCTGGTTCTTGCCTAAAAAGACAAGTTTATGATGTTTAATACATTTAACTGACTGCTTTTAGCCTTACCCTGGAGTTGATCCACCCCTCCCCCACCCCCCCCGGGGGTCCAAACGCCTATGTACTACAATATGTAACGCACACTCGATGGTGAGGCCAGAATAACGTAACATGCAAAGTTCACACATTACAGCATTTTTGCATAAAGAGTAACCTGTCTACAGTTTCTTTCATTGTCCTCCTTAGCTACATTACATGTTTATTATAATGATGACTTTATCAATTTATAATGATTTTCTATGGGAGGAAAATTTTTAACGTGCAATTTAATGCATTGCGTTTTGGGCTCGTCTGCTTGCCTGTACGGAGTAGATGCTTTTAATATCACTTAATGCGTTTCATAATGCACATTCATATTTGTTGGTCTTTATATACTTTGAGTCAACAACAAGACAAATAGGCTACTGTATTGTCTTTATCATCTTAGTCTGTTATTATGCCACATTAAGCGTTTTGCTGTATGGGAGGACAAGTGAAAGTTTGAGCATTGTGTTCATGGCCATCTGCTTGCCTTTGTAGTTAGTCTACATGAACTATATACTATATACAAACCCAATTCCAAAAAAGTTGGGACACTGTACAAATTGTGAGTTAAAAAAGGAATGGAATAATTTACAATTCTCATAAACTTATATTTTATTCACATATCAAATTTTAGATAACATATCAAATGTTGAAAGTGTGACATTTTGAAATGTCATGCCAAATATTGGCTCATTTTGAATTTCATGAGAGCTACACATTCCAAAAAAGTTGGGACAGGTAGCAATAAGAGGCCGGAAAAGTTAAATGTACATTTAAGGAACAGCTGGAGGACCAATTTGCAACTTATTAGGTCAATTTGGCAACATGATTGGGTATAAAAAGAGCCTCTCAGAGTGGCAGTGTCTCTCAGAATTCAAGATGGGCAGAGGATCACCAATTCCCCCAATGCTGCGGCGAAAAATAGTGGAGCAATATCAGAAATGAGTTTCTCAGAGAAAAATAGAGAGAGTTTGAAGTTATCATCATCTACATTGCATAATATCATTCAAAGATTCAGAGAATCTGGAACAATATCTGTGCGTAAGGGTCAAGGCTGGAAAACCATACTGGATGCCCGTGATCTTCGGGCCCTTAGACGGCACTGCATCACATACAGGAATGCTACTGTAATGGAAATCACAACAATGGGCTCAGGAATACTTCCAGAAAACATTGTCGGTGAACACAATCCACCGTGCCATTCGCCGTTGCCGGCTAAACTCTATAGGTCAAAAAAGAAGCCATATCTAAACAACAGAAAGCGCAGGCGTTTTCTCTGGGCCAAATGCTCTTTAAAATGGACTGTGGCAAGTAGAAACTGTTCTGTGTACAAGACGAATCAAATTTTGAAGTCTCTTTTGAAAACTGGGCGCCAGTCATCCGGACTAAGATGACAAGGACACCCAAGGGTGTATCAGTCGTCTCAGTTCGAAGCCTGCATCTCTGATGTATAGGGTATTGCATGAGTACGGTGTGGCAAGGGGGGGTGGGTCGGGATGGGGGGGGTGTGGGGTGGGCAGTTACCCATCTGGGAAGATCCCGCATCAATGCGACAGGGGTATACCATCTTTCTAGAACAACATATGCTCCCGTCCAGACGTTGTCTCTTTCAGGGAAGATCTTGCATTTTTCCAACATGACAATGCCAGACCATATACTGCATCAATTACATCATCATGGCTGCGTAGAAGGATCCGGTTACTGAAATGGCCAGCTTGCAGTCCAGATCTTTCACCCATAGAATACATTTGGCGCATCATAAAGAGGAAGGTGCGACAAAGAAGACCTAAGACAGTTTAGCAACTAGAAGCCTGTATTAGACAAAAATGGGACCACTTGTTCTTCCCTCAGTCCCCAGACGTTTGCAGACTTGTTATAAAAAGAAGAGGGGATGCCAAACAGTGGTAAACATGGCCTTGTCTCAACTTTTTTTTGAGATGTGTTGATGCCATGAATTTTAAAATCAACTTATTTTTCCCTTAAAATGATACATTTTTTCAGTTTAAACATTTGATATGTCATTTATGTTGTATTATGAATAAAATATTGAAATTTGATACTTCCACATCATTGTATTCTGTTTTATTCACAATTTGTACAGTGTTCCAACTTATTTGGAATTGGGTTTGTATATAAAATTTGATCTTTAATTGCCTTACTGAATCTTAATACATTAAGCCATCGTAGTGTTTGATTTTTCTACAGGAGGAAAACGCTAACGAAAGACGTGGTGCATCGTGTTTACATATCTGCTGTTCTTGACAGCCACGGACATGTCTGCGGGTCTTGATCTTTTTTTTCTCAGGGACCTGTACGTTACGGACTAATTATTTTATATTTAATCCCCTCTCCACAGCTTCTTGTCTCCATTGGCAACACAAACCATTTGTGTCGATTGCAAGTGACGTCGCAGGTATTGGAGAGTTGCAAGTTGAAAAGATTGTCAGCGACATTGTATTTTAGTTTGCTCTGAGAGTGCACGCCTGACAGTGCAATTCTGAGACGTGCAGTGGTCTGATGCAATCCTGAATGCAAAGTGCTAGATGCCAATCCTGAGAGTACAATTGTCTGAGAGGCAAGCTATATGCAGAGTTTCTGAGATCTGTGCAAGCCTGAGTGCAAGTGTCGAGATGCAGCCTTAAGAGTGAAAGTGTCCTGACGAGTGCAGCCTGAGAGTGCTAGTGTCTGAGAGTGCTAGTGTCTGAGAGTGCTAGTGTCTGAGAGTGCTAGTGTCTGAGAGTGCTAGTGTCTGAGAGTGCTAGTCTGAGAGTGCAAGTGTCTGAGAGTGCAAGTCTGAGAGTGCAAGTGTCTGAGAGTGCAAGTGTCTGAGAGTGCAAGCCTGAGAGTGCAAGTGTCTGAGAGTGCAAGCCTGAGAGTGCAAGTGCAAGTCTGAGAGTGCAAGTGTCTGAGAGTGCAAGTGTGCAAGTGTCTGAGAGTGCAAGTGTCTGAGAGTGCAAGCCTGAGAGTGCAAGCCTGAGAGTGCAAGTGTCTGAGAGTGCAAGTCTGAGAGTGCAAGTGTCTGAGAGTGCAAGTCTGAGAGTGTAAGTGCAATTCTGTAGCCAGACTCTTCTCGCTCGATATGATACTTTTACCTTACCAACCTTGCCTTAATGTTGTCTATTTTATTAAAATGCATCCAAATGCTATTTCGTTTGCGTGTTACTCATCTTGTTTTCTGACCTGATATTGAGGGCGATCTTTTCGCCACACTGCTCGACCACACGCACTCCATGCAGTGACTGTATGATAATGTGTAGCCATACTGTATTGTGACCACAGGACTGCGACGAATCAAGAGCGGCGGAGTAATGTCTTCACACGTGATCGCAAGCATATACACATCAGAGGATAATCATATTATTCTATCTTATATTAATATACAAAGAGTGAAAAGGGCTCTCAAACGGGAACAAGACTCACCGCTCACTGAAGGAGCCGGCTCGTATCCGACTCGCCAACGACACATCACCTGGCTGCGCAGGACGATTACAAAGACAGAAAGCATGAGAACCGCCACTGAATGACTATGTAAAGAATTTACTATGTTTCAAAAGTGTACTGTTTTCATATAATCGCCTGAATAGAAGACTGTTTTCATCAACTTACAGCATGCCCTTTATCCAGGCTACAAATAGGCCTACTTATTATTATGGTATTCCAATTCTTTACCACAAACTGGTTCGTTCATAAATTGCTTCAACGAATCACTAGTTCATTTACGTAATCATTTACGTAATCACACAATTAGCGTACTTCATGTATAGACAATTTTATTATGAAAACAACCATTAATGATATGTTTTGTCTAATGCATATAAAGTGACTAGTCTTAGTCAACTGACCTTTTTATACACACCCTGAGAAACCATAAAGAAACATTTCACTCCTGTTTCAAGTGAACGGCTTGATTGATCAGCTCAGCGATTCTCCACTGAATGAACTGTTTCTTCAGTTCTTATTTGAACGAGATATTTGGCCACTCTTTATGATAAAAGTTGTTGCAATTACAGTCATTTCTTAATTTCTGGCATGAGTGCAAAATCAGTAATCAATAATAATAGTATTACAAAGAAAAATAATTAGTCTATGATGTTACATTTGCAAAGAAATCCATCTCTTATTTACAATATTTCAGTTTCTCCCATTATTTCTAAACTACACACATACTCAAATTAAATAACCACAAGAAACATACCAATTAAAATGATCTTTATTTTCTAACTAAATCAAATGTATTTTATATGTTGATTAATTAATCCCCATTAGTTCTTAAGTTTCACTTTTAGTAAAGGCTTCTTCACTGATCTTCAGAGGGTCCGTCTGAGTTCCAGCTTCAGTCACATCTGCACACATATAGAAATACTAATGATTTATGACAATACCTTTTGTTTCACACTAGATCATGCAATCAACAACATCAACTCATATATAACACCATGTCTACAATCTATACACCAAGTGCCCACATTTTTAATAGTCAGTTGTCTGACTAGTACATAATACAAAAATATTACACAATTACAACATGACAATCATGTTAACATACAAAACAAAAGTAAATGCTTACCATCACCTGCACAGCTGAATGATGCCTGGGCAACCTCCAGCTGCTGTAGAGCATTTTCTAATTTGATCTTCGTACCCTGGAGCTCTTCTTTTAGAAAGAGCCACTTTTTGCTCTGCAGAACGCCTGACGGACCAGCAGCTCCATGGCCCTTTTATTCACTCGCAAAGTCTGGGAGTATACCTCCTGGCGAGGCATTGCAGTATCCAGGCATGCATACTGCAAATACAAACAAACATGAATAGACACTTTAGAAACATAACTATTTAAAGGGATAGTTCACCCAAAAGTTCAGGGGGGGGGGGGGGGAAAAAAAACCCACAGTACCATGACACACGCATGTGGCAGGGAACCATGCGACCAGATCCGGCGTGAGGACGTGAAAACTGCCCCATCTTGGCCGTGGCTCAACGTCATCACGCCGGATCTGGGTCAGTGCCGGCGCCGCCACATGCTCGCGTCACTTTGTCAATCATCTTGGTACTTTTCCGTACCTTGACTGTGGTAGTTCCCTTGCTGTCTATGGGAGGGTCAAAGAGCCCTCAGATTTCATCAAAAATATCTTAAATTGTGTTCCAAAGATAAAAGGTCTTGCGGGTTTGGAACAACACGAGGGTGTGTAATTAATTACAGAATTTTCATTTTTGGGTGAACTATCCCTTTAAAAAGTTACCAATATAACACCTGCAATAGTGACTGACAAATGAGTTGCAACTACACTGACTTAATTGTGACACAATCCTAAATAAATATCCTAATTTAGTGATATTTTAAAATAAATATAAATTAAACCCATTAAAGTTGGTAATATTTTTTCAAACATTATATAATGTTTGTAAAATGGTACAGTTTTTTAAACATCTGAAAGTACACTTAATATCAGTCAGTCAAGCATTATAATATGATAATCAAGTATTATTTAATAATAGAAGTTTAGTAATTGGAATTAAAACTTGGTAACCATGAATTTGGGACTGGTGCTGGTGCTTTTTTTGGTCATTCAGTGTTCCTGTAAAAAGGAAAAAAAATAAAATAAATAATATAATAATACTGATAAGAGATATAATTATATGAATTCTACTAATAAAAATATAAAAACGCACTAAGGATTAATGAGCTACTGGATTCATGAATATTAATCAGGTTGTGTGTGTGTTCACTCGAACCGATTCGCTGAAATCAAAACAGGGACGATAATAGGGGAGCACCAGCCAATGAGATTGCCTTTTGCGCATTAGTTCCGCCCACTACAGGAAAACCCAGCTGAAGAATTCCAAAGGAACTCCGTTATTTTTACAGGAAAATACAACAAAGTATATGGTTTACATGTAGCGCATCAATTCTGCATGTTATGTAAGACGCTCTCGCTCTTTGCTCGTGTGAGAGAAAGCGTCAGCGAGTCGTGCGCTTCACACTAGAGTTTACGTTACGCCAAGTACACAAACACAGGTGTGCTGCGCATCCATTCAGATGAACTGAAAAACAGCACAGATCGCTTGACGGAGAGTGAAACTCTGAAGTGCGCAGTCAGAGTGTTCTGTGAGTGAAAATATATCTGTGCTAATCATATACTCAGCCTCCAACTCACACACTGGCGAGTAAAATCGGAGAATTTATTAGCCATTGGCTAATATTAGACATCATTTAGTCAGCCAGAGTGAAGATTTAGTCGCATATGTGAGTGATTTACTCACAATGTAGAGGGTTGTATTGTATATTGCGCTAAGTCCCAAACTGCCCAAATCTAGTAAGGATGCGAAATAAATCTATAATGGGTCATTAACACTCGCATTTGTAAACCTTTTTTTTTGCATGATGCTCTATGCACACTTGTATGTCAGTAGTGGAAGTAAACTGGTCAACGCAAGATTCTCAGCTGTGGCATATACGTAAGCCTATTCATTTTTTATTTCAAACATTATTTTTAAACAAGCAATAAAACAAATAAAAGCCACATTTTATAATAAGCCACTCACATAATTTAAATTTATAAAGCCTTTAATAAACTGGCTTATTTCATTATAAAATTGTAGTTAACGTTAGGCCAATGAACCACAAGCAAGCATCAAGCATCTTTTGCAAAACTTCATGATTTTGTTTTCGCAGTATTTTTTTTTGATCAGTGTTTTCAATTAATCATCGATTTTTCGATGTTGACACAATTTCACTAATCACCAAATGTATTACTTACGGTTGACAACTGAAAATCATGTCGAACCGCCTCCACCTCTTCATCATTTATCCCAACAAACTTGCTCGGGGAAAAATCAGCCATTATCTGACATATAACACAGTACTCAGTTAATCAACTATAAACAATATTCACGCTTATACTTAATCAATAAACTAACACAAACCATACTTATCTTAACGAAAAAAGTTAAAACACGGCAATACGAACACTCCTGCTTACCTCGGCAATGCACCCTCCAATGAAAAAAAAAAAATCCTGCGTAATTCTCCCGCTCTGGCAACCTCTAGGAGGTCACCATGGTGGATCTGTCAGCTCTGGACGCCAAGGCGGATGAGAGACCACAGGAGGACATGGCGGAGTAGGGAACACAGGAGGACATGGCGGAGTAGGGAACACAGGAGGACATGGTGGTGCAGGCAGTTCAGGAGGTCATGGCGGAGCAGCCTTCGAGGCAGCGGCCTTAGCCCCCGCCTCTACGGCTGGAGCCATACCCCCCCCCCAAAAAAATACTACAGGTTCCAAGGCCTTCCGTGGGCCACGGCAGGGGACTGGAGCCCTCTCTGGGCTTACTTGCGGATCTTAAGCCCTCCCTGGGCTTAACTGGGGTCCGGCAGCCCCCCCTGGGACTTAATGGGGATCAGGAGCCACGCCTGGTCGGGAATAACTGGGGATCAGGAGCCCCGCCTGGGTCGGAATGGGGACGGGACCCTTCCTGGGCTCAGCGGTGGATTCTGGAGCCCTCGGGGCTATGCTTCGGGGCTGGCTGACACTGAACAAAACTTGGGGCCATAGCTTGACACCTTTCTCCTCACCCATAGCATCATCTTCTGGATTGGGGGGGGGGGGGGGGGTGGGGGGGGGGGGAAAGGTGTGGTTGGGGCCAACTGGACGAATCCTGGGGCCTGGGCGACATGGAGTGAGCTCTGGGGCTCGACCGAACAGGGGAGCGAGCTCTGGGGCTCGAGCGCACTGGAGTGAGTTTTGGGGCTTGAGCCGACACTGGAGCGAGCTCTGGGGCTGAAGCTGACACCCTTCTCCTCGCCCCTAGCATCCTCTTCTGGATTGGGGTTGGACAAGGCATGATCGGCAAACTGGAGTGCTGAACGTCTGGCGGGCTTGCCACATTAATGTCCGGAGGGCTTGCCATATGTGTGGCCAGCGGGCTTGAGATAGCCCCGGCTGACTGGCCTGCCATCGGCCTGGAGATAGCCCCGGCTGGCGGGCTTAACACACATTAATGTCCGGTGGGCTTGCCATATGCGGGGCCGGCGAATTTGACTTGGTGCGGTTGGCAAGCTTAACATCTGGGCGGTCAGTAGGCTAGTCTTTGGCGTGGCCGGCAGCTGGGGAATAGCCACGGCTGGCGGGCAGGACAACGGCGCGGCCGGCACGCTTCACAGCTCGGCGGTCTTCTTACCGCGGGGACAAACAGGGGAGAAAAAGGAAAACAAAAGACTGTTCAAAAACGAAAATAAAACACGGGAGAAGGAGCGCCGCTTACTGTTTTGGGTCAGTCGTTCTGTCTCGCTTCACACACACGAGGACCACGGGAATGGAGGAGCGAGGAGACACGGAGTAAAGTAACTCAAAAGGCTTTACTGAACAACGGCTTGGGATCACAGGGCTCAACACATCAGGATGACATTTAACGACCGACAAGAACTAGAACACACTTTAAATACACAGGAACTGATGAGGGGAAGACAAGGGACACCTGGAACTCATAAGACTATTAACATTGGAAACACCTGGGAACAATGAACTCCAAACATGAGACAGAGAAACTAGATGACGGAGCACATAGGGAGCAAAGACACACACAAAACCTGGCCCAGAGTCTGACAGTATGTGTCAGACAGTCACACTTGAAATAACCACACATATTTTAAAAGTACATTTTTAAAGAATACAAAGTACTTTGTTAAATTACTTTTACACAAATCATTCCCTCCCTATATAATTCTCTGAAAAAATAGATGACATTTCTTTTAAACACCGCAAATTCTATGGCGTTATGCAAGCATTCACCAAAATATAAATGATCTTGACTAAAACTACATGCTACAAAATCATTGTTAAAAATATTTACAGTGATGACTACTGTATGAATAAAAACAGTATTATATAGCCAACACATTACACTGAATAACTGTAATATTATTCAAATTTAAAATCTGAAATATAGATTCAGTGTTAACTATTTGTGCTGTGCACAACACCAAAGTGAATATAAAGCAAATATAAAAATCTAAATTACTATTTGAAACATTTACAAACTGTTCAGAAAGCAGCAGCTGCTTTGTTTACGTGGTTACCGGGGTAGCGGATTAATTTGAGTTCAATCAGCGCCCTCTACGGTCTTGCATTTTCAGTCAAAGTGGACTAATTCGTGTTTCTAGTACGTTGTTTAAATTAAATCGTCATCCTTTTAAAGTTCAGTAAACATTAGTCTGTATCTATGTTTTTACATCCCTCAATTAAAACGTTTCTTATAAGCTACCATTTACTCACCCATGCACCTAAATACAATTTTCAATTCGCACACATCTATTTTTAATCGTAAATTCCAGTAAAATACCCGCACTGGCGATTTTATCTTCTTGGGCGGGTCGCAATTTTATATATCATGCATCACATGGCTATGATGAGTAAATCATAGACTAATTTTCATTTTAAAGTAAACTAAATCTTCAAAAGGCTTTTTTTTTTTCAAAGGAGGAACTGTAAATTTGTCCCGACTTGACAGTGCAAATGACATTGACAATTCAAGTGGCTGTGCATTTATTTGTATTTTTAACTGGATGGGAGCGAAATGAAACTGTCTGAACCCGAAGCTGTGTGTGTTGTCTTTCTCCCCTCTTCCCCCTCCGCTCCGCACCACGCCCACTTTCTTTAGCGTTTTTTAAACCTGTGGTGAGAACTAATCAATGCTGAAATAGGGGGTCATGACCCTTTAACTCCACCTCTTACTGTTGACTCCTACTTTAACGTCTAAAAGCCAACCGTACATAGATTTATCTAAAGGTTACCTTTCTCACCGCTCATGCTTCTTCTGATGCATCCTAAAGGCAACTATGGAACAACAGGTAACTTAACATAACAATACCATTTCATACAGCCTCTCTGAAAATATACATACTGTTCCTCTCATATAACCTTCTTTGTCTCTCTATAGAAGAAACATCACTAACATCTACAATCAACAAAAGAACTTTCCACGTACCCCAAGGTAAGCAATACATATTTGCACTAGTAACATCAGGGCTCTACTCTTACTTTTATTTTTAGGAGCTCTTGTGTTTAGGAGAAAAAAAATCCCCTTCTGATCAATAACAAAAAGTAGCCTTCCCATTACAAGATAATAAATAATAAATTAAATTAAAAACTTTCTAATGGCATATTATTGAAAGTATGTCATCTTGTGTCAAATTCAAAAGTGTATATTTACAAGCTTTTTTCAAATTTTCTAATTAAAACAATAGAATAAGTTAGGCTACTGATCAAAAACAATCAGGATTAACAAAACTCATTTGCACAGACGTGCATGGCACAGAAGAACACAAAAGTGGCTAGTAGGTATATTTTCAGACGTTTAATGAGGCTCAGAGGTCGCATGAGTGCAATTAAATTCATAAATCCATGTTGAGATTAATATTTTAAATATAAAAATTTGAAATGATTTAAATAACTTAAATGATACTTTAAAAATGAAAAGTCACTGTGTTATTACTGAATCATTCATTCAATTGATTCGTTCAAACGACTGATTCATTCAGGAACAAAGCAAGTGACTGTCTTTATGAACGGGTAGTTGAATTAGCCTTTTTCACACGCAACCGGAAACTACGTCACGCAGGGTAAACTTATTTCTGCCACAGCTGAAACTACGGCGTTTCCATAACATGGAGCGTTATTTTACTGCTTCTCTCTCAACGCTGCGGCGACTCAGGTTCGAGGATGTTGAAAGAATAGTTGGACAGCATTCAACAACTAAAGAAGTAAGGCTGAGTAAGGGCTATAAATTCTTTGTTGAGGAGTTTATACACAATTATCAAGGTAAGTTGACAACTAGCTGGCACTAGCACTTGCTACGTTATATGAATGCTAACCATTTCGTATGTGTTCAGTTTCAAATGTTGTTGATCGGAAGGTGGTAGTGAGAGCTAGGTGTTGTCGTTCTATGAGGAAAAATGAGGAGCCCCACACACTTGAGGTTATATGTAACTAATATGCCTGTTGGAGTTCATCAGATCAGCTATTATTGTTCTGATAGCAAGTTACTCCAGTTAGTTAAAATAATGCAGTTGCAGATTTAATTGCCCTTTCTTCCACTTTTTCACTGTCTAACGTTTTTAATATATATAATTATATATTTATATATTTTTTTCTTTTGTTTTTTAGTAAGTCTCTTTGAAATCTTCTGCGGTTGCAGACTATATCTATATTTCTTGCTTTTGCTGCTGTTTGCAGTTTTCAATGAAAAGCACTTAATGTAGCTGACAGCACAGAATTACAATTCATTAGCTAAACAATTGTCTTCTCAAACAGATATATGTGCAGCTGGTAAAGGATTTTGCAACCATGATTTACAAGCCGTCCCACCACCACTGGCCTGCACAAGTGAGCCACAGAGATGGCATCGTCCAAGAACACAGGCATGTATTTTTCTTTTCTTCACTTGGGAAGAACACTATTAACTCAAAGAAAGTATATGTCAACATTAAAATATTATAGACTAATAATGAACAAGAGTGCAGATTAAGTAACAAATATATAAATGAAGATCACCCAAGATCAATAAACAACTGTTAACTATAACTGTTCATTTTAACACTGCATTTGTTTGTTTTATTCAAAGGGAGTACATCCAGAGGCAGTGAGTGAACTTCGTGTCCTGAAACCAAAATCAGTTGGGAAGACTGGAATCAAGTCTACCCTATACAAGGCTTACACAGGTAATTCACAACTCTGTGTGTGTGTGTGTATGTGTGTGTTTGTTTGTTTTGTTTGTGTGTGTGTGTGTGCACGCACAGCTACAGCTTAATGTCTTCATGACTGATCATCCAAATCCTGATGTCTTGGCTTCTGGTGCAAAACTGAGTCAGATTAATCCCAGCGATAACTTGTTCCCGCAGTCCAGCAGCTACCCGACAGCAGTTAATGAACAGTTCATCTATGAGCTGGATTTTCCGTGCAGGGCTAGGGCTTGGGAACGCTTCCTGCCCCATCCTCTGTGCCTTGGTCCAGTACACCAGATTGCTGGCAGATGGACAAATAGACTCTAACTTCTTGTGAGGGAAACTTTGTGTAATATTAAATATTAAAATTAGTAACCTTCAAACTATATTACTAAAGTAGAGTGAGAATGTTGATAGTATGTAACAGAATTGACAATCATACACAGAGAGAAACACACACATACATAACTCAATTCAACAAGAAATCATGATTCCAGCTACAGTATATAAGACACTGTTTACAGAAAATATATTGTTATGGCCTTTTACATCCTGTGATCAATGACGATGAGAAAATTATAAAATAATTAGTAATAACTATTTGGAAAAGGCTGAAAAAATGACACCAAAAGTACCTGCAATTATAGAATCACCAATAAGCAAAAGTTAACGTAAATGCTTACAGGCAGGTGGGCGTGCCGCGTAATCATGTTCTTCAACATGACTGGATTCATTAGGTGCATCTTCTAATACCGCCGGCTGCTCCTGACGTACATCCACGCCAAGTCGAACGGCAGCTCTCTCAAAAGCTGACAGCCTTTGAGGGGGTGCATGGAAATTGTTCCATGGGAAACGACTGGGAATGGCACCAACTTTCAGCCGCGAACTTCCTGTAACGTAATCGGCAGCGGTAAAATGCTGACTTTGATTGGTTGGATCAGGTGTGTTTAATTAGGGTTGAATCTAAACTCTGCAGGGCTCCGGCCCTCGAGGAACTGAGTTTGACAACCCTGGTTTAAAGGATACCCGTGAAAACTCAAATATGGTCGTTTTTGTTTAGAATTGGTGCACTGAGGGAGGCTACAGCAACACTTATTCTTAGACTCCGCCATAGTTATCAGAAGTAACTTTAACCTGTGTTGGTGAACGCCGGAAACACAAAACCCGGAAGTGTGAAAAAGGCTAATCATTGACTCACTAGATTCATTTAAAAAGGCAGGTTCATTCATAAACAAAACACCAGTTTTTGCTTAGAGATGCACTGCGGATTAGCTGTGACTTTCTTCAAACTATTTTCATTCACAAAATAGAACAAAATCAGGCAATAATGTTGTAGTCAGACAATATAACTCACTTAATATTAAATTCCTCTTTATACACCTTGAAGTTTATTTTATTAAATCAATATCATATTTACAAACTCCAGTGAATCTCTTATTTACATCATGTGTTTGTTATCATAAAAGGATTCGTGAACTTGCATATCTCAGCACTGTACAAAACAGTGTTCTGAGCAGTGAGTGAATTCCGATTGACTTTACATTCAAGGAATCAACAGGTCTGATACATTACTCAACGCTGCAAAAACACATTGTAAGTAGAAACCGTTGAAACTCCTCGAGCACAAACACAAATATGCTGATCGGGTCAGTCGCACTGGTGCTCCTAAATATTGTTTCACATTCACACACACAGTAGCTTTTAGTTACAAATGCGACTGAAATGGTCACACTGTAGACCAGGGGTTTTCAACCTTTTAGGACACGCGCCCCTCCAAGTTTGTCTAATTTCACTCGCTCGCATGATTCAATGTGATGGCTGAGCTTGTTTCTGAGATAACATGCCAATCCGTGGTTGGATTTCCGACACGGCTAACCGTAAATCATCTTACACTGTCAATAAGCGTGACTGATGCTCGAGGCGCAGGTTGAAAACCCTGCTGTAGATCCCTGAAATTTATACAATTAAAATCTTGCTTCATTTTACATTTCATAACACATTTTTTTCTTTTCTCCTACAGGACTGGAAGTCTGCTTGCTAACAGACTCCATGTGTCGAGATATTGAGGACTACCTACCAACTGCAAAATGCTGGGTACACCCAGGCACTACCCTTGTAAGATCCACTATGCAACACATAAACCACTTTAAGACAGTACTCGGCAACAGCATTGTTATCCTCCACATTGGAACAAATGACATTGCAAGTGGAGCATCCTGCATCAGTAGTCATGCAACGCATGAAAACTCTGATAACAAGAATCTCCCTCACATTCTTTACTTTGGAATCAGTGCTGTCTTACCACGTCCGACAGATGACTCTACAACTAAGAGCACAGTTAAAGAGTTCAACAACTTGCTCCGCTACTGGACTGAACAAACAACAGATACAATTTTTCTGAATACAAACAAACCATTCCTCAAAAATTGAAAAATACTCCACCTTTACAAACAAGCTGGCCTACACCTCACTCCACAAGGAAAACAAAGACTTTTTTGCCTACTTCCAGCATTTCCACTGGCATTTTTGCCACTTTCCATCATCCTTAAAACATGTATTACTATGTAACATGGAAAAGTTTCAGAGCTGACTTGTTCCTTTTAATTACCCTTGACTTATTACCTCTTCCTGAAAAATAAACTCATTTTCTATTTACAACACATCTGCCTTTTTCTTGAATTTCATTTTGCCTCCTAAGTAATCACTAAATCTCTACAACTATCAAATACAAGCTTAAAAATACACAACTTCACTATCTTTAATATATACGGTATAATTCCTTTCATCCACTACAACACATCACTTGCATATCAAGCCATGTCAAAACACACACACAAAAGTAGTAATAAATAAAACAATTCACCAAAATAATGTTTCGCTATGAAAAAGGAAGTTGCTCTAACTCAAACATACAATGTCCAATCTGCCCCAAACTTCACATATTTAGTAAGATTTCTGGCCTGAAGACATCTAAAGGCCAATATTCAGATGTAATCATAGTGCCACCTGTTGACAACAGGATACGTCATGCTTTACACCAACTCAAACATACCATGTTCAGTCTCCACCGAACTTCATTTGTTTGATAAAAGTGCTGGTCTGAAGACATCTACATGTCAATGTGCAGTTATAGACAGTGCCACCAGCTGGCAGCACAAAGTTTGGCACATATAAATTACTTTGACATATTCTGTTTATATTTGCCTCTTTAAATATTTACATTTAGTCATTTTGCAGACGCTTTTAATCCAAAGCGACTTACAATTGGGGGATACATAAAGCGATTCTTCTTAAAGAGGCAAACAGATACAGGAAGTGCTTGTAATACCAAGATCATAGACAGACCTGAGATCCAAAGTTGATAGTCCAGTATCCAGAGCACAAGTCCAATAGGCAGGCAGCAAACAACACGAGAAGAAGGCAGGCAGAGGTAATAACAGAAGGCAGTCCAATGTAACCGGAATAACGCTCAGAAATGTACACCAAGGCCAAAAAAAAAGACTTTGCAGAGAATCTGGGTGAAAGAGCTCATTAAACAGTCTAACGTAATGGGGAACAGGTGTAATAGTCAGAGACAGGTGCAGGGCTGATGGGAAATGTAGTGCGGGAAGGAAACTAGTACTCTGGTGATGGGGCCCTCTGGTGGCCCGAAGGGAGAGTAACAGGAGTGCTCTCCGTGACAGAGCCCCCCCCCCCCCTGCGAACGGCTCCGGAAGTGAGGAGGTGGTCGACGCCGGGGTCTTCCGCGTGGTCTGGGGGCCGGTCTCTCCGGATGGTCTCGGTGGTACTTCTCCATAAGGCTGGGATCTAGAATGTCATCTGCATTCACCCAGGACCTCTCCTCTGGACCGTAACCCTCCCAGTCGACCAGATATTGGAGAGTTCTCCCCTGGCGTCTGGAGTCGAGCAGTTCTCGCACCTGATAGATCTCCTCGCCCTCCACCGTTAAGGGTTGGGGACCCTGGTCCTCGGGTGCCTCCTCTCCTCCCTCACCGGGACCAGCAGCGGGCTTCAACAAGGAGACATGAAATGTGGGAGAAACACAGAAGTGATTAGGTAAGGCCAATTCAAAAGATACAGGGGTAATTTGTCGAACAATTTGGAAAGGACCTACGTACCTGGTTACGGCATGGCAAACGGAGACGGAGGTCACGAGTGGATAACCATACCCACTGGCCAACACTATATTCTGGGCTGGGACGGCGATGCCGATCAGCCCAAATCCGCTGACGTCTTACAGCCTGCTGTAAATGACGATGAGCCTGATTCCAAGTCTCCTCACTTCTCTGAATCCAGTCATTGACGGTGGGATTGTTCGACAGTTCTCCTGACCAGGGAAACAGGGGTGGTTGATATCCCAGAATACACTGAAATGGAGTTAACCCTGTAGAGGGCTTGATATAACGACTCCAATCCTGTTGATTTTGACTACAATATGAACAAAGGAACCGGGAAAGCTCCTGGTTGAGTCTCTCTACCTGACCATTGGATTGTGGGTGGTAGCCCGAGGTGAGGCTTACATTGATCTCCAGTGCCTTGAAGAAAGCGGCCCACAGACGGGAGGTAAACTGGGGACCCCGGTCGGAAACGATATTCTCCGGTAAACCATAGAAGCGGAAGACTAGATTACATAAGTGTTCAGCCGTCTCCAGAGCGGTAGGTAACTTCGGCAAGGGGATGAGGCGACAGGCCTTAGAGAAACGGTCAATTACAGAAAGGATTGTAGTATGGCCATTGGAACTAGGTAGGTCGGTGACGAAATCTATGGCAATGTGTGACCAGGGACGCTGTGGGATGGGTAGCGGGTGAAGGAGTCCTGCTGGTAGTAGGTGGGATGGATTCTGTGTGTTGCAAACCCTGCATTCATGAATCAGACGAATAGTATCCCTTCTCAGTGAAGGCCACCAGAACCGGTTCTGAAGTAGTTGGATGGTTGCATTAATACCTGGATGTCCTGAGCTGAGCGAAGCATGAACGTGTGTGATCGT
Source organism: Sinocyclocheilus anophthalmus (assembly GCA_018155175.1). Classification (NCBI taxonomy): domain Eukaryota; kingdom Metazoa; phylum Chordata; class Actinopteri; order Cypriniformes; family Cyprinidae; genus Sinocyclocheilus; species Sinocyclocheilus anophthalmus. Next base: position 77,117 of record JADLZN010011007.1, read on the forward strand.
TCTCTCTCGAAGTGGTACGGGGACAAATAACTTATCCTGGGGGCATTCGGCAGGGACATTGTGTTCGGTATTAGCCTGCTCAATCTCAGTAATGATGTCCCACTGGATAGGTGACACGATAAGAGCCGGGGAGATTACATGTTCAGGCCCGTTGGAGTCAGAATCTCTCTCGAACTGCCGTGACAGGGCGTCTGCCTTTGTGTTCTTGGAACCTGGCTGGTAGGTAACAGAGAAATCAAACCTGGAGAAGAACAGAGACCACCTAGCCTGTCGTGGATTGAGTCTCTTAGCCGTTCTCAAGTACTCCAGGTTACGATGGTCGGTTAGAACCGTGAATGAATGTTTTGCCCCTTCCAGCCAATGACGCCATTCCTCGGCAGCAGCTTTAATGGCCAACAACTCCCTGTCACCAACATCATAATTTCTCTCCGCTGGGCTTTTGCGTGAATAATAAGCACATGGAAACATCTTTGCAGGTGAGCCCCGACGTTGTGACAGCACTGCCCCGAGTCCGATATTGGAAGCATCAACCTCTACTATGAATGGAAAACTGGGGTCAGGGTGGTGTAAGATGGGAGCGGTGGTGAATCGTTGCTTCAATTCCTGAAAGGCCTCGCGGGCAGCAGGTGACCAGTGAAGACGACTAGAACCCCTCTTTGTCATAATTGTGAGAGGAGCAGCTACGGAGCTGAAACCTCTGATGAAGCGATGATAGAAGCTGGCGAATCCCAGGAAACATTGCAGCTCCTTAATGGTAGATGGTAGTGGCCATTTTAGGACTGCATTGACCTTGTTCTCATCCATGGCCACTCCCTCCTGACTAATCACGTAGCCCAGGAAAGAGAGGGATGTCAGATGAAACTCGCACTTCTCTGCTTTGGCGTACAGTTGGTGCTGGATTAGACGTTTGAGAACAGACCTGACATGTTGTATATGCTCCTCAAGGGTTTCAGAATAAACTAGAATATCGTCAATGTATACGATGACATTACTGTTGAGCATATCCCTGAAGACGTCACTGATGAATGATTGGAAGATAGATGGACTGTTGACTAGGCCAAAGGGAATAACCCGATATTCATAGTGCCCAGTGGTCATGGAGAACGCAGTTTTCCATTCATCACCCATCCGAATCCGAATGAGATTATATGCACTGCATAAAATCCAGCTTGGTGAAGAGTTTGGCAGTTCTCAGCTGTTCCAGTGCAGAGGGTACTAAGGGTAGTGGGTAACGAAATTTAACAGTCATTTCATTGAGGCCACGATAATCGATGCAAGTACGGAGACCGCCCTCCTTCTTCTTAACGAAGAAAAACCCCACGGATGCTGGTGGAGGGTTGGATGAAGCCCTTAGCCAGTTCCTCCTGAATGTAGTTGTTCATGGCTTCGGATTCTGGTTGTGACAGGGGAAATATATACGGCCCTTCGGGGGGCTAGAGTCGGCCAGAAGATCGATAGCGCAGTCGGAGGGTCTGTGAGGAGGCAGTTGAGAGGCTCTGAATTTGCTGAAGGATTCCCCTAGATCATGGTAGACAGTAGGGAGCCCCGGGCAGTCAGTATCTGTAACGTTAACAGCTAGAAGATGAAGAGGAGTGATGTTCTGAACACAGCGGGGAAAACAGTTCTCATTCCAGCTGATTATCTGAGATTCCTGCCAGGAGATGTGTGGGTTATGCCTGCGGAGCCACGGCAGTCCTAGAATGATAGGTGCATGAGAAGTTGAAATAATGTAAAATTGAATGGTCTCCTGATGAAGAATTCCCGTTGCCATACTAAGTTTCGTTGTCATACGAGTTATCTTTCCTGTGCCCAGTGGTCGTCCGTCGACCGCCTCAACTGCCAAAGGAGAAAGACATTCTATTAGAGCTATCCGATATTCTTGAGCAAAATCCAATGACATAAAATTTCCAGCCGCCCCCGAGTCTAGCATGGTGCGTGCGGAGACAGTTCTTGTAGAGAGAGTGATGGTGACAGGAACAGTAATGCAGTTATCAACATTGAGAGCTAGAATGGGAACACTTACCCGAGTAGTGGGGTCTCTGCGAGAGCGAGAGGGGCAAGACAGTCTCATGTGGCCTGGCTCACCACAATAGAGGCAGAGACGGTGATTAATGCGACGATCTCTCTCCTCAGGCGAGAGGTGATAGGTGTCGACCTGCATGGGTTCGTGGGTGTCAGAAACAGTCCTAGTAGTTGTTCTTGTTGAGGGGCGTCGTGATCTGAGAAGATTGTCAATCTGAATAGAGAGCGCCATAAACTGATTTAAAGTTCTCCCCTCATCTCGGCATGCTAGTTCCGTCTGTAATTCGGGACTTAAACCTCTCCTGAAGTGTACCTTCAGAGGATCCTCGGTCCATGTTGTTTGTGCGGCGAGCATACGAAAAGACAAAGCATATTCCGCAGCCGTTCTCCTCCCCCTGCGTCAGTGTGAGCAACTGTTCATCTGCACTCCGACCATCCCTTGAATGATCAAAGACCTCCCGGAAATGTTGAAGAAAGATTGTAAATGAGGGGAAAGGAGATCTGTCCTCCCTCCATACTGTTGTCATCCACTCCAGCACTTTACCAGTGAGAAGAGAACAAACAAAAGAAATCCTCCCCTCCTCTGTTGCATACAGGGCTGGTTGTTGGTTAACGAACAGGGTGCATTGGAGAAGAAACCCCTTGCACTGAGCTGGATTACCGTCATACTTCTCAGGGAAAGCTAAGCGGGGAGTAACGTTGGAAGCTTGCGCTGAGGTGACCGCTAGAGCAGTGTTAGTTGGAGGCACCGAGAGCTCGGGTGGAGAAACGTGCAGTGTCTGTAATGTCTTGACTAATTCCTCTGTGAGTGCAGTCAACTTCTGCAGCTGATGATGATGAGTGGCTAGTTGTGTCGCTTGTGCAGACAGCTCTGAAGAGAGTTGATAGATCGCTGCTGGATCATGTTGTGGCGAAGTCTTCTGTAATGATTCATCAACACGGCTGGGATCCATTTGCATTTTTATTTGAAACTTAATCAAACAAGCAGAGGTCAAGACACAGATAAGGCAGTATCGTAGGGTAGACAGAATCGTGATCATAGATAGACCTGAGATCGGGGCAGGCAGAAATCGTTCGGAAACTGGGGCAGTCATAGGTCAGGGGAGGCGGCAATCCAAAGTTGATAGTCCAGTATCCAGAGCACAAGTCCAATAGGCAGGCAGCAAACAACACGAGAAGAAGGCAGGCAGAGGTAATAACAGAAGGCAGTCCAATGTAACCGGAATAACGCTCAGAGATGTTCACCAAGGCAAAACAAGACTTCGCAGTGAACCTGGGTGAAAGAGCTCATTAAATAGCCTAACGAAATGGGGAACAGGTGTAGGGGAATAATCAGTGACAGGTGCAGGGCTGATGGGAAATGTAGTGCGGGAAGGAAACTAGTACTCTGGTGATGGTGCCCTCTGGTTGCCCGAAGGGAGAGTAACAGGAGCGCTCTCCGTGACACCCAGACTGTCCTTGCAAAGTTGGAATTGCCCCACTTTATAGAAACATTGTAGTCTACTCTCCCAGGATCAGGAAATAGTCCTCCATAAAATGTGCTGCACACATATGAATATTTGGGTTGAAGTGTTCTGGAACAGTGTTGTAAATTCACAACAAAACACACAGCGCCTTCACGACATGGCGGCGGCTGCAACAATACTACAGCGAGAATAAAGTTACGCCTTCTTTCTTTGCGTGAACATTTGGGCGGCGTTATGCAAATCTTCCAACATCGTGACGTAGATATGTGGAGGCGTGTTAGAACGAGGCATTTTAGGGGGGTGTGGCTGACTCTTAACTTTTATAAAGAATATCTCTTTGGATTTGAGGCATTCTATCACCGATGGAGTATTGGTTCCTTGCTGCTGTCGCCTCTGTCTTGCTTAGTTGGGAACACTTCATTTCCAGCGTATCGTGACTGATTGCAATAATGATTGAACAGAGACTATTTAACATGAACTGAGATGGGGGTGACATCACATCTGAATTCAATGATGAACTGTCTTTACCTGAAAAATTAGTGTTTACTATTGTCATTTTGCCTTATTGACACTATTTTCCTAATTAATGCTGTTCAGTTGCTTTGACACAATCTGTATTGTTAAAGTGCTATATAAATAAAGGTGACTTGACTTTAGTCTTTGCAACTTTACAGATCTTCTTTATGCACCAAGAGCTTGTAATACTCCAAAGAGAAAGGAAAACTTGAAATGGCATCATATGACCCCTTTAAATGTTCCCTGTGCAAAAAGCCCATCGAGTCTGTCCTGTGTTCATCTATAACTGTTTGGTTTGGTTCAGCTACCAAATCAGACATCAGATAAACTGTACTCATTTAAATAACATATTTGTACATTAATAAATGTGTATTATATATTTGTCCAATAATTTTATTACTGAATTATTAGATTTAAATTTTTGTCTTTATGAATAATATTTTTGTTATATTTTATTGCCTAATTCCTATGTTTGCCTGCACTTTGTCTGTGCTTTCCTCTGCATTGCTCCAGTCACCAAGACAAATTCCTTATGTGTGTACTTGGCAAATAAAGCATTCTGATTCTAATTCTCAGAGCCGATTAGGGCTGAGACGATTCCTCGAATACCTTGAGTAACTCGAATACAAAAAATCATAGAGGCAAATTATTTGCCTCGAGGCTTCGTTTAGTCCATTTACTGTTCCCCCCTTCCCCCACCGCCCATTATTACTGATGCACAACCTGATAAATGCTGGACCACAGACTGTACATATTTAAGATCGTAAATCAATATGGTGGCTAGTTATGCTGTCCCTGCGTTTGCTATGTTTTATGAATGACTAAGCGCCATTGTGCATAAAAACACCACAGAAAGAAAGGTAGTCAATATCACACGAAGAGTGCCAGTTTTCACCTCTAAAATCAGCATGACTACAAATGTGATTTTATTCAACAGTTCAATAAACAAGAAGGTAATATTAAGAGACTTACGTTTTAGACACTATATTGCCTGATTTTGCAAAAAAAAAAAACAAACAAAAAAAATCACAAACATTCACAGCGCTGTTTGCGTCGCGCAACATGACAGCGTTTTGTTTCTGAATGAATCAACTGTTTAAATGATTCAGTTCAATCGCAATGACTCAATTCTTAACAGTGACTTGCTGCCACCTGCTGGTGGTTTTAATTTCACATTTAAAGTATCTTTTCATTTTTAAAATAATTTTAGTATTCAATATTTTTATGTTTAAAATAACAAAATATTATTTATGCATTTGTAACTGCAGGTTAAATGCATTCATGTCCCTCTGTGTGGGAAATGCATCCCATGCAGCTTTCTGTGTTTCCTCTGCACTGCAAAGATGAATTTTGATACTGATATCATTTGTTTGGTAACCACCCAAAATGTCTTTTATTCTAATTGACTGATTAAATATAAGAATTTGACTTAAAAGATAATGCACACTTTTAGAAAAAAGGCTTTATAAAGATAAAAATGCCCATAAAATGTAAAAATCTATTGGAACAGATTAATTGCTCTATCACTGCTGTGAACTGACCAGTACACAGAATATGAAGGATATCAAAAACAAGTTTTACACACACACCAGTACGTAAAGAGACATTTAAGAGGGTTTATTCTCCAAATAACTAATTTCATGTTGCAGAAAAATGTGTTTAAAAATTGTGTATGGTCTCTTGTTCTTGTTCCAAGTTACCTTCCTGTCCACTGATTTTTGCCTCTCACAAAAGCCACAAAGCCTTATGTCATGCTTGAGCTTTAGTTAGGCTGAAACTTGAAAGTTAAGTTGCACGACATAAATGCAATGTTTAGGTATTATTAATATTTTTATTACTATTATTTTGATTTATGCCTTGGTTTTAGTTTGTACTGTTTACCTTTTTTAAAGTAATGTGAAATTGATTTTTGTTTTTTATTTATATATTTGTATTTGCATTTTGAATGTAATTTGGCAATTAAATGCATTAAATGGGTTTAGTTTTCACGGTTATTAATAATGTATGCAATTTCATCAATAAAAATGCTAATTTTTCTAAAAAGAAACAAATTAGTTGTTTATTTTAAGAGATCTGTCTTATTATCTCTTGTATATTTAGTATTGCTCTTTAATAAAGAAAAATGACTTTTTATCCGATTACTCGATTACTAAAATAATCGATAGCTACAGCCCTAGAGCAGATTATGCAGGTGCTCGATAAGAATGATTGAAGCGTGGATACACTGTTGTCAAAGAATGTTGGGAGCAGCCTATTGTCAGACTGCCCGTTCCCGTCTAAAATACACCAGAGTTACTGACTTATTCCGAAGTTTATAATCACGCTGCAAGAAATCTGATCAGGAGAGCCACAGGAAAGCAAACCTCTAATTGGATGCACCTGTCCTTGCCCATGAGTTTGTGCCTTCTCCTGGTAAGCTTAGTGGAAGTGGTAAGATATTATCAAAAACTACTGAAGAAAAGAGGGTATGTTTACACTTTATATAAACTGTTGCCAGTTTGATATCCCAAATGAAATAAGTGGTATTTATTTACAGTATGCTAAAAAAAATCAAAGTACCAAAAAACCCCAAACCACAGGGAGAGGTTTTAGTTGGAATGCAGTGGGAGCAGTGTTTTGTCCTGCGATGCTAAACAAATCGCGATTCAGTTAGGGGTAGGAGTTTATATGAATGTATGTCTGAGGGAAACTTACTGCCTTTCGATGGTATTTTTCTTTTCATCTTGCCTCTGTATAAAGCATATTAAATTTCATAAGTGCAGCGCTACTTTGTTTACAGCGGAAACCAGGAAACGCTTTAAGCGCCACCTGCTGCAGAGCGTGCATCTGCGTCTCATTCAGCTCATCTGCTTTTTCTGTTTCATGCAGATATTTTTTATGCATAATGTCACAAACTGAAGTCAACACCATTCTGTTTTTCAAAAAAACCCCATTCGAAAGTATAAAATCTAATTTATGATAAAAAATGCTCGGTTGATGTATGCAGCATCTGTTGTTTGGATCGTGATTAAAATGAGAGGTTGCCTCTAATTTTAAATGAAAAGAGCACAGACAAAGCCTTAGTTTGTTTATATGAAGAGATTTATTTTATTTGTGTTACTTATTTATTTGATATGGGGCTTGTTTTAAAATTTCAACAAAAAAAATTAGTTTTGTTATTTACATTTACATTACATTTAAATGTTGTTATTTAGCAAACGCTTTTATCCAAAGCAATTAGCAAATGAGGACATTAGAAGCAATCAAAACCAACAAAAGAGCAATAAATTACAAGTGCTATATTAGTATATTATTTTAGTTATATTTAAATTTCACAAAGAAACATACAGTATTTTGTCCAAGCAATGATAAAAGGACACATTTAATTTATAATTTGTCTTAAATCTCATTTTGTTAAAGAAAAATCGTGAATCGAATCGTGAGTTGAGTGAATCGTTACATCCCTACACCTTACAGTCACCCAATCGCCCTGCTGCATGGGCTCTACAACCAGAACCAAACAATGTACGGGCTTGCTAAGCTAGTCACATGCAAAGTCAAATGGAAAGCACTTGGTATCGTCAATAAAAGTTTGGATGCATGTCTCTAGTTCTGAAACCTTCTCTGACATCCTAATTATTTCCCTGCATTTAACACATGTGAATCCCTCGCCACTGACAGAGAAGGCTACACTAAACTTGTGGCAAGCAGTGCAAGTGAAAATAACTGATGTCATGACTCACTGTGATTGTTAGTTGATTCTGACTTACCAGCTGATGATACTAAGCTCTGATTTCTTCATGACGAAACAACATAACCAATTCACAAAAATAATGGAATGCATAGTTGATAAAAAATTTAAATGACTAGTAATTTCCTACTGTCACGGATTCTGTTAGTTTGGACTTTGTTTGCCTGTCTAGTTTTGTTCTTTGAACTAGTTTCTGTCTCCCCTTTGATTACGTTAGTTCACCTGTGTCTTGTTAATTATCCTCATTTGGTCTGTGTATTTTAGTTACTGTCCGTTCAGTTTGAGTTTGTCAGTTATTATTGTTTGTACCAAACATTCTGCTGTTTGTGGATTACCTGTTCTTTAGTGTTTGTGGAATAGATACCCTATTTGCATTTGCCTTCTTCATGCCCCTTCAATCTCGCAGCACCGTGACAGAATAACCGACCAAGAAGAAAGTAAAGCGGCGTGATTTACCCGATTATTTTTCCATTTAGTTTTTTCCATCACTTCATGGATCACTTTGCCGTCGTTTGCCTGCTTTACATGGAGCAGGAGAACCGTTCCCTCGAAGAGCATATGGAAGAATTGCTTGGTCTCACCCATCTAACCACCTTCCCGGATGACTACCTGTGCATGTTCTTACATGCTGGACGGAACACTGCTACACGTAAGCAGTTGTCCAGGGAGGGCCCTCAAGGGAGCTTTATGGACTACGTAGAGTGGGTGCTGGTATCATGCGGTTCATCCCTGACCGTTGGACCAGCGGACGACGACACCAGCTCCACTCCGGACCCAGAGTCCAGCCAACCATCACTCCGCTGTGCCGAGCATCAGCCAGAGCCCACCGCAACCGACGAGCCATCGCCAGAAAGAGCAACAGAGCTGAGGATCATCCCGGAGCCAGAGCCTCATCAATCGTCTGACCAGGTGCGAGAGCCGGCAACAACGCACATAATGGTGGATGAAACAGTGAAGAACAAGGGCATGGAGGAAAGCCCACTGTACCACCACTGAGGGTGAGCTGAGGACTCGATAGACTTGAGGATTTGATAGACTTCTGTTATCCCCAAACTTCCGTCATCATCTGAAATCTCTGCCTGTCCTGTTATGGCCAAGGAGGCGGTTTATGAACTCCCTGTCTGTCCTGAAACGACCATGGATGTCTGTTTTAAACTGTTTGTCTACCTGGAACTATCTGCCTGTCATGTCACAACCACGGAGGTTGTTCCCCTGTTTGTGGCACTCCCTGTCATGGGTGTCACCATTTGGTGTGTGTGGGCAGCACACACCATCCCAGAACCCAGTCCCATTATCCCGAATTCCCGACCAGCCTCCCTCTCCCACTTCCTCTTATGACTCGTCAGCTATCTTCTGCCCCTTTGCCGCTGCATCCTGCCAGCCCCTCAGCTCACCCTCAGTCTGTGTTGTGGGTTTGCCGCGGGTCTGCCAGTCTCCATCAGCGTCGTGGCTGGAGGATTCCTTGTCTCCGCCTCTGAGTCCCAGACTTCACCTTGGCCCATCGACCCAGTGGCTCCACCATGGCTCCTATCTTCCTCCTCTCCGCTGTGGCCCATCAGTCCACCAGCTCTGTCGGGCTCCCTCGTCCCTCCGGTTCTGCCTTGGTCAGTCATCGACCTTCCTCCGCTATGGGATTCCATTCCTCTGGCTTCGCCTCGTCCCTCTGGCTCCGTTGGACTCCTCACTCCATTCAGCTCCACCTTGGTGCTCTGTCACTCCGGCTCCAACGCGTCCTTCCAGAACCCCGTCAGTGCCTCGGTCGCCTGAGCCATCTGCTCCACCTTGGCCCTCCTGATCCTCTGTGTTGCCCTGACTCAACAGCCCTCAGTCTCCGCCCTGGGCTCCCTTACCACCGGCTCCGCCTCCGGAACTTGGCCCCCTGGAGTCGTCAGCCCTTCCTCCGCTTCTTGCTGTGGTCTGGTCCAACCGGCTCCTCCTGCTCCAGTTCCCTCCTGTTTTCTCAATGGCTCCTCCCTCTGTTTGATCCACCCTGGCTCCTCCTGTCTCCGTCTTGGCTCCTCCCTCCGTCTGCTCCTCCCTGGTCTTCTCCTCCACCTGCACCTCCATGGACTTTGTTTGTTGTCCTGCTCCTGGTCGACTGTCCACCTCCTAAACCTCCTCCTGCATCTCTCCACCGGGGTGCTATCCCTATGCCAGCCCCTTTCACCATCCGTTCGCTATCTCTTCATCCTCCTCTCTTTATGGCATGAGGTCGCGCCTTCCAGGAGGGGATATTCAGTCACGGTTTCTGTTAGTTTCGACTTTGTTTGCCAGTCTAGTTTTGTTCTTTGACCTAGTTTCTGTCTCCCCTTTGATTACGTTAGTTCACCTGTGTCTTAATTATCCTCGTTTGGTCTGAATATTTTAGTTCCTGTCTGTTCAGCAGAGGTGGGGGACTCGAGTCACATGACTTGACTCGAGTCAAACTTCAGTCGCAAATTTTAGGACTTGAGACTTGCTTGACAAATATTCATAAAAGACCTGACTTGAATTTGACTTGATATTCATGACTTGAGACTTGACTCAGACTTGACTTGAGTTAAATGACTCGAAATAACTTATTTTTTACGTTTGTTTTTGAACGCACCGCAACCTAACCAAGTGACGCAGCAGGCAAGCAGAGAGAGCTAAAGTAAGAGCATACGCAGTGTTGCCAACTTAGTGACTTTGCACGCTAGATTTAGCGCCTTTTTTCCAAAGGTTTAGGGACAAATCTAGCAACTTCTTGGACAAACCTTATTTGTTTTTGGAGACTCGCCGGTACTGCCGCACGAGCGCGAGGTTTTGCTTTCCCAGCGCGCACACACCTCTCTTCATCTGCTCTGTTCATCGAGATGCTAAGAGTAGCAGCGCTTTAGGTCAAACAAGAAATTCTGTCACTTCTAACTCTATTTTACATGCAAATATAGCCGAAATCACAGCACATGAATTGTCTTTGTCTTGTTTTATCTTATGTGTATTTGATTTCATTAGACGACATCGTGATTATGAATCAGGATTTTTGTGCATATTAACATCTAAGGGAGAGCTGGTTATCTAGTCTTAATGGGCTGCGTTTCAGTCACTATTTCATATTCATCCCATTGTCTTACAACAGAAACAGAAAAATATACCAGTGAAAACAGTTTTATTGAGAATTTGGCTGCATTAAAATACAGTTTGTGAGCACTATCAAATTGATTTTTTTGCAAGTGGAATGCATTGTAAATGGTTATTCACTGTTCATAAGGAAATGTCAGCTTTTTTTGGCAGTAGCACTTAGTATATGCATGTTTCCGTACAGTAGTCAATAGTTGGTCTTTCATTGTTGAACTTTGAGTGAAAGCTATGGATAGTTTATGGGGATAAATTACCTATGAATGGTCAACACGTGAGCGAAACGTTTGCCTTGTTTCATTCAGTAAATAGCTTATATTGTTCTCATCTCGCTTGTGATGCTTTGATGTTTGAGTGGGCAGACTTTTTTCAAGCTCTTCACCTTTGGGTAACCTTTTTTGGTCTATGCACCTCAGTTAGATTTTTTTGAAGGCCCGGTGAGTCTCTGGCTGCTTCTTAGTTTATGGGGATGCATAAAAGAAAAAAAATCATACAGTTGCGAACCCAACCATGCAGACACAAACAAACAAAAAAAACTAAACTCCAAACTTGCAAGCACGACGGCACCACACCATCACACACAAATATTACTAAATCCACCCATCACTCAAATACCCTCTCTCTCTCCTCCTCTCACTCACGTCATCACTCACCGACCACCACCCACGAGTAATAATGTCCAATTATAAACAGGGTGCAAGGTTTGTGTGATTCGATGATTAATCTTTTTCTTGCTGTTGTTATTATTTTGTTAAAAAGGAAGGATCTAACTTAAGGATGTGTTCATATCCCATAAAGGTGATGCCTGTTTGAAGAATGCCATTTGGTGGCATAGAAACCATTGTACTTGATTTGTTTAATACTTTTTCATGGCCATTGAAACGGCTGTATCTAAATACTTTTCATGCTTTTATGTTGGACTAATTTCAGTTACATTTACATCTTATGCTATGTAGTTTTCATTTTTATTTATTTATTTATTTGATATTTTTATTGTATTAACAACTCAGATGTATGTGGACACTTTTTGAGTAGAAGTGCATATTGCAATTTTTTTTGTTGCAAATAAATCTCCCATAGTCCATAACTACTGTAGTTTTGGTTATTTTAATATATAAATTCAGTTAAATCATCAGACATTTGTATGACTGGACAGTGACTTACTTGACCCAAGCTACGACTTGAATTGCTTGACATAAAGCAGTGACTTGACTTGACATGACTTGCTTGATTCTCACAAAAATTGACTTGAGACTTGAAGGTTAATACTTGAGACTTACTGTGACTTGCACGTGACTTTCTCCCACCTCTGCTAAAAACAGTCCAAGTCAGGTTATCAGTAATCCCATTTCCAATCCGTAGTTTTACTCTCTTGTGTGCAAACCTTCTCTTTTGCGCGTGCAACGTTTCACTAGCTTGCTCACCTGATGCCCCCCCCCTGGCTCGCTAAACGCTAACAGCTCGCGTGCTCAACACAACCCAGCGTTCCAATGTGCCATAATTCCAGCCAATCAGAGACCGAGGCTGCTAAATTCTGATTGGCTGCTTTGACAACCAATCACAACATTTCTTGCATTACCTCGACAGCAAAAGAGGACAAATACAGTGCATGCATAATTATTATGCAAGTTGATATTCTGATTCTATTTTTTTCCAAGCATATTTTACCAATAATTATAACTACTATTAATCTTGTATTTAATCAGTTATAACCTATATATTGTTGTTCATGAAGGCTGGAAGTGAAAGACGCCTTATATTCAGGTGTGCATAATTATTAAGCAGGTTATCTTCTACAGATAAAATCTCGAGATGGACTAAAAATGAACTCCCAAAACTTACTGCCAGATTCTGGAAGATCAATTCTTCAAACAGTGGTACAAGAGGATGTGGTGCTGGTCCTTCAAGAGTCACTCTCAGCTTATCTGTCTATAAAGCCTATAAAAATCAGTCTTCATGTATTTTACTACACTTCAGTATGTGATTTTTATTAAGTAGGGGTAATTTTTTTAGGATTCTATACTTAACCTAAGTCTCTGAGAACCTTAATGGAAATGGTTGCGCTGGAGACTAAATGGTTCCTGGTGATTTCACACCTAATTATTTTGCAGTTAACATGCATCTTTTCTTCTCTACATGTTTCTGACTGACCCTGCTGACCCACTGAGCATTTTGCTGTCCAATGGTTATGCATTAATTTTGCAATTTCTAGTATTGTATTAGTTTTTAATATTTCTTATGGGCATTTAATAATTTTTTACTTTCAGTCTGAGTTAAATCTCTTTTTTGGCTCATTTTATCTGTAAAAGAAAATCTGCTTAATAATTATGCACACCTGAATCTAAGACATTTTTCACTTCAGCCTTCATGAATAATTATATATCAATATAAATTATTAAATACACGATTAATAGTAGTTATTAAGATTGATGTTGTTTGGAATTGGTAAAATGTTCTTGGAAAAAAATATAATCAGAATATCAACTTGCATAATAATTATGCATGCACTGTATTTTTCCTCTTCTGCTGTCGAGGTAATGCAAGAAATGTTGTGATTGGTTGTCAAGGCAGCCAATCAGAATTTAGCAGCCTCAACTCTGATTGGCTGGAATTATGGCATATTGTAACGCTGGGTTGTGTTGAGCAAGCGAGCTGTTGGCATTTAGCGAGCACTGAGGGGGGCATCAGGTGAGCAAGCTAGTGAAACGTTGCACGCGCAAAAGAGAAGGTCTGCCCACATCCAAAAACTTATTTTACATGCAACATTGATTTTCGTAGCGATTTTGCGAGACACACATTTCTCCACACAATCGTTCGCGCAATCGCGTGCAAAAACACACTTTTTTTGAATTTGAACTTTCAGAATGTAATCCCATGCTGACGTGCTAGGATTTCGACAACGCATCACTCTCCGTGATTTACCCTGTTCCCCGCTCACACACACACCCGAACGCATTACTCTGCTCTGCGCAAACTAAACAGTCAATAGCAAATACTTAAACTAATAACAAAACATACTTACAGTCGCTGATTCAGAAGCGCCAGATTGTCATAGCAAAGTCGGAATTTACCCTTTTTTTTTTTTTTTTTAGAAATAGCCTTTGTGCACAGGCAGCCTTGTACTCTTCTAGGTTCAAAAAACCGTCCATAAAATGCGTTGCACAAATTCGAATCTGGGTTGTGCTGTTCTGTTGTAAATGAATCTTAACCAATGATTCCTAATTGCATCTACTTCCGGAAGGCCAAATAAAGTGCTTTTGCTTTCGCACTGAAACACACAGCGTCTCCCTGACATGCTGCTTCAACACTAACTGCGGTTACTGAAACCACGCCTTCTTTCTTTGCGTGAACATTTGGGCGGCATTATGCAAATATTTCCACATAATGAGATAGATATGTGGGGGCGTGTTAGAACGAGCCGTTTTAGGGGGGCGTGGCAGACTCTTAACTTTGAAGAATATCTTTTTGGTTTTGAGACTTTCGTCTTTGCAACTTTACAGATCTTCCTTTATGCACCAAGAGCTTGTACACTCCAAAGAGAAAGGAAGAATTGAAATCGCATCATATGACCCCTTTAATATATGGCACTTCCTTACGGCGAAGCGCACATTCGCCCTCTTGGGATTACGATAAGCAGCATGGAGCCTTGGTGGAGCTTGACTGAGAGGAGCCGCAGACACCAAGTGACACTGCATAATTTAATAAATACAAATGTTTACGCATTTTTCACCTCATGTTTCAATCACAAAATCCTGGCAGGACTGATTATTGGATATCGGATTTAAAAAACTACTTTAAACCTTTACCATCAAACAAATTATAAGTGTTTACCTTGGGTCAAACCCTGAGTTGAACTCTAAACTGATCTAAATTGGGTTGGATTTGTCTGCTCTGAAAGTCAGAGCTTGTTCAAGTAACTTCATACAACAGGCCTCCTGAAGACCTGTACGTAACTGTCTACATTATGTCTGAAACGGTATAATGAATTCTTGTTACATTATTGCCAGATTATGTCATATGGTAACCACAATTGCTTACCTTATTCATTCAAAATGTGAGCATGTGCATTTAAATGATCAATTCATTCATGTTGAAGAAGAACATTTTGTCCACCAGTATGTCTGCAGGCTCCTTGATATATTGTGGCATCAAGATAAAGTCACCCAAGTCAATCATTTCAAAGAGACAAGTTTAACACACACGCACACACAAAGAATCACAGTTTCTTTGAATTACATTTATTTCTCGGATTGGCTTCCAGCAAACTAGCACACTGTACATGTATCACATACAACGACCTTCAATAAAGATATCTCGAGTAAATCAGCTGACCTATTGCACAAATGCTCTTCATCTGTTTCTGAAGTTTGTGAAGTGAGATTTTCTCTTCTAGTGGTGATGTCTGAGGTCTGAATTAGGGAAGAAGTGTGAGAAGCCAACATTAAAGCTTCATCATAATAGAGTTTATACGGCCTCAGTCATTCAGTGTCTTGCTAAATATACAAGTGAAGCGTATCTGTCTAAAGACATCCTGAAGAAGTGGAAAGAATGGAGTCACACATTCATCCGGCGGAGCTTACAGGATCCTGCAGGGAAAGATCACACGGCTCTTCATTCTGTCATCCCGACTGGCTGATCAGGATTTTGTGAGAGAAATCAGAGCTGTGATTGGTCAGAGCCTTTGGCAGAATAACGGAAGCATTTGGGGTGTTTTAGAACCGCAGCATCTGTGAATCCCAGCAATTTTTCATCCCAATCATTTTTGATGCGAAAACAAATACAATTGGAGGTAGTCAGTACTTGAATATAATATGTATCAAAATCTACATGATGACACACACACTGTTATATGTGAATCTAGGAGTGTGTATTTGCGCATACACATTCACAATAGTTAACTGTCTTTAAGGCTCAGCAAGACTAAAGGGAAGTTATTTGTAGTTCTCTCCTGTATTATAATGCAAGCAATATAGATGTGTGTATTCAAATATCTACTGTACGTGAGGGTTCATTTACAACCTATGAGCGGTTTTCTTACTAAACAGACAAACATGCAACAGTGAGATACATGAGACGGGATACATAATATGACTCTGCATGAATGATATATCCCATACAATATAAGACGCTACAGAGCCAAGAAGTCTAGGAGTGAAAGTTCTGGAGCTCTACGAAGATGGCGAGGGCTGGATGGCTGCATGCAGACAACTGGAATATCTGGAAAAGCGGGACAAAATAAGAATCTGCAGAGCGCTCTGATGAAAACAGTAGTTTCTTATCTCTTTATATGCATATGTGCTGGCTTACATTAAACGATTAACTGGCTGCAGTCTCCTGTTGCATGATGTAGATTCGTGAAGCATCGTCCACCATGCTGCCACAGTGAACATCGCTCCTGAAACACAGAAGCAGTGAGGGTAAACGTACTCGACGCAGTTAAATGCACGTAAACGCAAGATGATGGAAACTTATATTTCACAATTAAAATTCTCTGTTTAGACTTCAATTGAGTCTAAAATCTCAAATCAGTCAATACACATCGTCACAATATATATCGAGTTCACTTACCTGTTATCATTAATATCTGTACTGTTTCCTGAAAAGCATGAAGGAAGAGAATGAAAGGTTACTACTGCTACAAGCAAACACATACACTGTATCCTCCTGATTTTTTAACGCAAGAGTGTGTGTGGCCATTTGAAACGTAAATCTGTGAGGTTTTCGGTGTCATCCACTTCAGGTTATTTTAGCTATACACAAAAACAGTCTGCTCTATGCTGTTTTATATTTTCAAACTGGTATTTGTAATCATATTATTTATTTGTCGCACGAATACAGAGTTCTGGCATGAAACTCTAGATGGCGCAGTCTGATAGGTCTAACGCAATCTGACCTAATGACATCATTATCACATGGTACAGCTGATTGGTTCTTTCCTGTATCGGTAGTCAATGAGCTCGTGCTCACCATTCAAATATATGACTAGGGTTTGTCGTATCAGTTGCAGCTTGCTTCAGAACAGCGAAATCAACAGCTAAGATAAGTGAATGCTCTTCCAGTCCATATCGCTGTGTGTATTGCGTGGTCTGCCTAATTTATAATCAGTTAAACTAGTGTCAGTTGCAAGTTTGCAAAAACTGGGGGTATGCGGAGCGACATAGTAGGCAGATTAAACAGCAGCATTAGCATCGTTGTTTATCAGCTGGCGCAAAACGCGTTTAAGCCTATGTAATCAGTCTGAGGACACGCCGATAGTAACGGACATGAAACAGGTTAAATGAAATAGCATTCTTGTGTATGCATTTCAACAGGGGTTCGCCATATACATCAGCGATTATCCCAGTGTTCACATCATTATTTCTAAGGTCGATGTTTTCATTGTGATGAGTGTGTGGTTCAGCTCCCTGCAGTGTCAGAAGCATGCGCTTACTGGTCTACCACGCGTGGCTACTAGCGTTAAGCCGGTCGGCGTGGTAACCCAGGCACACATATCAAATCCACCACTATTGTTTGAGCCGTCGCTTGGTGCCAGCATACAAAGTCAGAGCCCACTAGTGTTAAGCCGGTCGGCTTGTTTAGCCCCATGCATCATAATAGTAATACATGTGGTTCACATGGCTCTTCGGAGCAGCATCAGTACGCAAGTATGTCTTGGCGATATATCTACTTGTTGGGGCGTGTTTTGTTCTTGTCTTGGCGGAATTGTCCGCTTCTATGTCTCCTGCTTGGTGGTAGGTTAGTTCATGTATGATATATTTCCGCACAATGATTTTTTCTTAACACACATTGCTCCACAGCATCTGTTGTGGAGGTATTGGCCGTAGCAAGTCTCGGTAGCACATCTATTCCGCCAAGACCAAATACATTTACATTGTCATGTACATTACAATGCCAGTCCCTCCGAGATTTGTCATGACAGAAATAGTTTTATCATTTACTACACTGTTTTCTTCCAGTTATTTACCTATAGTGGCTACTGAATAGGAAGTCTCGCACTTTCATAGACAATAGCTTACTTTGGCGTCGAAAAAATAAAACGGTTAAAAAAACTGGTTCTGGGATTGAAATAATGGCTCTGCATCAGCTCTTTAAACCTGCTGCTCCTGAACGTCTGAGGCCCAAAGACAAGGTACGTCTATACCAAAAAAATAGTTTACAATGACAAGATCCCCGGGTAAACTGACACAGAACAAAACTAGATCACCCCTACTATAAGTTCCTCATTTCTGGTCCTGAGAGCCACTGTCCTGCAGAAATGAGGTCCAGTGTGTTTCAAAACACCTGGCTGGTGGAATTTTTTAAAACAAGAAATTACAGCTATTAATGTTGAAGATTGAAGTATAGGGGTAAAATGGTTTTATTTCCAACTACCAAATTGATATGTACAAGTTATCAATAAACCTCTAAACTTTGTTATATCAAAGACATTTGTGAACTGGATTGAATTAAATACTTAAACTAGGTGACAGTCATAAATACCTGAATGCATCATGATTGTTTGTGGGCTGCTCGTGTAGTAACGTGATCCGTTACATCACTGATGCTCACAGATCCCCTGGCCAAGTACCAGCAACATGTGTAGTGGACAAATGGTTTTAGTGCAGTCAAAGCACACACACACACACTTACCGTTCTCCACGTCGAGCGGACAGGAGCTCGGTATGTCTGAGGATCTCACAGTGCTGTATCCGACACTGAAATAAACAAACAGCAGGTGAGAGGAGGAGACAGCAGACAGGAGCTGGACAGGGAGGACAGACACTCACGTGTTGGTTTTCTGAAGCGCAGCTTTCTCCTCTTGCTGGAAGAAAGTGTTGCTGTAGGATGTGGCAGGTTTACTCGCGCGCGTGGAGGTGTAGGAGAAGCTGCTGGGAGACGTGGCTGCAACATGGTGTCCGGGTCTCACTGGCTTAGCTGTCAGCGGTCACACACATAACACAACCAAAAATAGTATTTATATAATCTCTGTTGTCTGCTACTTCCTCACGGAGTTTTTGTTCTCTTCCACTTTTTTCGCGTGTGGCTTAACTTTTTCCCCGCCATTGACGAGTTATCTCGTCTTTCACAAGAAACGCTTCTATTCTCCGCTAAAGACGGGTTTTTATGTTTTTCCGTGTTTTCACTGTTACACACTCAGGGGCGCTATTATTAAGTCACAAAACCATCCGCTTGAACAAAAACAAACGTGACCAGGAGAGAAACCAGGCCATCTCTGGTGTAACAATGCATAGGAGAAAATAATTGATCATCACAATAGACATGCATATAACATGAAACTGCATTACAGTCGCTCCTACTTGAGCTGGCCACCGGTTATCAGGGTTATCCCTCGCTTAAAGTTGATCTAGTTAAGTGTATATGTCTGCTCGGCCCAGCTTGCTAGGTGTCTTGCGCCTGGGAATTTGATGTTACTGATTAGTGTCTTTGATACTCTTAACTGACTATTACGCACACTGCATCTAGTAGTGGTTTTGAAGAGAAATGATGATTCTTCTTCCCTTTTGTACCTCAACATAATGCAATTTTTTTATGACAACACACTACGTCACCTCACGCTTTCTCTAGCGGGGCTTGCATGGTAAAGCCGAGTCTTCTGAACATCGCTCCTCCCGGCCTACAATCAACACTCACATAACACACCCACCACACTTGTGCATTTTTTATTTTTGTTGTCACTGGCAGTAGGGCTCTGTCTTTATTTCAGCTGGTATTGCATAACGGTCAAAAGTATTCACACAAAGCACTATACCGGAGGCATCAGATTTTTGTTTAAATCTGGAAGATCGCTGGCGGATGGCTGGCACTTGAAAAACACATAACATAAAACTGCTGGTATGGAAAGAGTTAAAACCGATTCATATTCAGGTAAAGTGTATTGATTGACCTGTACTTGATCTATGAAACAAGATCGCCTGAAAACGTCCTTATTTTTGAAAATTTTAATTAGATCGCTTTCTAGTCGAAATTGGGGGGGGGAAGGAATTATACGGAATGTAATTTCTCTATTTTTTTTAGAAGACGTTTGTGAATTACGATATTATTCCTCTTCATTACTGAAAGTGTTTTTTGGGGGAGCCATATTATCGGTATAGTCTTGCCGCGTATAAAAAGTAAATGTGATGTACATGACAGAATTGGTATTTACTTATATATTAGTGTGTATAAACGCTCGGCACTAACTTTATAACGGTTCTCTCTAGCGTTATTTGTAGAGTTCGACACCACACAGAAAATGCACTGAATCTCAGCGGAGGTGCAGTACCGATCTGAGCGGCGTTGGATCGTCGCGGAGGATAGCGCAGGCGCATGGCGTCACGGATGCGCTCCACCTCCTGCTGGTAGCGCCGGCGGTCCTTCATAGCTCCTTCTTTGGCTTCTGTCAGCGCGCCCTCCAGCGCTCGAACCCGATCCGCCGTGGAGCGAAGACGCTTCTCCAGCTTCGGAAGCTCACAGCGCAGATCTGCATTATCACGTACCAGCTGCAAAAACATTTGCAGAGCAGGCCATTAGTAACTAAAATGATCATCAATTACAAATAAAGGGATACAATATTATGAAATGCAATTGCTTATACTCTGTTCCTGCTCAAAACCAAAAACATCAATGTCAATCATACGAAGACTGATGCTATCCATATGTTTCCATATGCGCTAATGATGTGCTTTTTTAAAATTGTTGGTCTATATATCAATGCTGTGTATTTTGCTCACTCTTACATGATGGGAAAGAAGGAAAGCACACATTAAGAACTTGACGTGTTAAATCTGTGATAGATTGAAGCTCTTGACGTGTTAAATCTGTGATAGATTGAAGCTCATCTATGCATGCCTGTTCCAGTCGCCATTTAGCATAGTTTGATGAGCTCTATCTGCATGCATTGATCAAAGTTTGTGTGAATAAAAGCCTAAATTAGATCTGTTCATCATATAAAGAGACTGTGTCTCTTCAAAAGACTTATGGATTACTTTCACAATGTCTTTAAGAGCCAACAACAAATTTGATTGCATGGACTTCCAATGGCTGGACAAAAATGATAACAGAATATTAAAATTTGTGTTCAAATGATGAACAAAAGTGGATTTGGAATGACATGAAGGTGAATAAACGATGACAGCATTTTGTCAGCTTTTTTTTAAGAACGTTGTGCAAGATAAAGAATAAAAGACTGGAAATGCCAAACAATGCCTGAATCTCATCTGGAAAGGCTAAGCGGTTTGTATTTTATATAAATACTTTGCTCAACAGAAAAAGGGTAAATCCATTCTGTCACATTTAATTAACAATTTAAGACTGAATTGAGACAGAAAATGTACTCTGCACAGAATACACATCCTCACCTGTTTATGGACCTTTGTAAGCTGATCCAGGTTGTTCTCAAGAAAGGAAATCTTCTGTTTCTGGGTGTTAGACCCCCCACTATCATCAGGTCCAATTTCTGTACTCTGTGTGAGGAGAACAAGTCAGAAAGACACACAGCAGCCGAATATTTGTGAAGCCAGATCTCCGTGTTCACATGTGGCGCTCACGTTTTTAACAAAAACAAGAGGACGCCCCGTAAAGGGAAAACAAAAAAAAAAAAAAAAAAAAAAACAAAAAAAAAATATAAAATAAAAAAACAAAAAAAAAAAATAAAAAAAAAACCAAAAAAACAAAAAAAAAAAAAAAAAAAAAAAAAATAAATAAAAAAAATCAAAAAACAACATAAAAAAAAAAAAAAAAATAAATAACAAAAAAAAAAAAAAAAAATTTTTTGGAAAAAAAAAAAAAAAAAAAAAAACAAACGAAAAAAAAAAAACAAAAAAAAAAAAAAAAAAAACAAACATACGCAAAACAACGAGGAAACAAAAAAAAAAAAAAAAAAAAAAAAAAAAAAAAACAACTACAAAAAAAAAAAAAAAAAAAAAAAAAAAAAAAACCAACAAAAAAAAAAAATAAAAATAACAAAAAAAAAAACACCCGACGTACGTGAGGTCTTGACGAACAGCTTAGCCGCAGGTTGTGAGGATCTGAGTTCACGGGCCTAAGACAGAGAGAGAAACAGCTCCATAAGACCTCAAACGAGAGCATAAGAGTCAAAAACCTGTTTTGGTTATTACTAACATGCAGTATTAGCAGTGAAATTCTTCATTTTCAGGACATGGCCCTATTGATGATTCACGATCATCAATGAAAACATATGTTGAATGTTTCACACCTAAGCACATGTATGTGAAGCAGCAACCTAACTACAAGAGCTGGGTCTGTTGTTTTAACAGTTAACTCTATATTTCTGGGTTACGGCATTGAATGTGTTCTTTAAAAACAGCCTTAAACCCTTTTGAAGATAGTTATTTGGAAGCATTAGCAGCCTTTCCGGTTTCACCTGTTTCCTCTGAAATAAGCTTTGCTACAGAAACATGATTAATAAATCAAAGGTAAAATTTCCAAGTATCTCACATTAATTCCCATTAAACAGGAATAAATATAAACACTCATTAAACACACTTCATGTTACCAGCACCTGTCACTGTCGCATTAGCAGTTTCTCAGGCCTGACACTGTAGAAGATTTTTATTAATCAAAATATCAAGTTAATCAAGTATAATAAATGTGAATATAGCCATGTTTGTAATCTACTATTATGACCATGTGTTTCTTGTATGTAGGGAAGCCTGCAGGAGAGTGTAGTGTGTGTAATCAAGTTATTATGAACATGTGTTTCCTCCTGTACGTAAGGAGGCCTGCAGGACAGTAATCATGTTATTCTACGATTATGATAATGTTTCCTGTGTGACTTAACAGATTCTCTGCAGAGTTTCTCAGCTTCATTGTCTCTGGTAATAAAGTCTATATTCTGGCACCAAAACCTCAAGGCTTCGAGAGCGATTTCTCACAGAAGCGGCAGGAGCCACCACAACATTTATAAGGTCACGCTATGCTGTAAGAGACTTTCTGCTCTTTGAACATTCATTGAAACATCAGGCCGTGAACAAACTTGTCAGAAATTCTTCAGCATTTTGTCAAAGTAAATATTTTGTGGCTTAACCTATTCGATCTAGATCTGGTCTCACTAGTACTGTGTACATTTTCTCAGGTATTCTGGTATTTGCTGTGGTATGTGGTCATGAAAATGTAACATTTGCATGTGTTTTTAAGCATTGCTGTTTAAAAACAAGTGATTATAAAGCGGATAGTTCCGGTGCTTGACTCTGATTGGCCGAGCCGCGTTCGAAGCTGTTGTAAATTAATCTACAAACATACACCTTTGTTCACTTCTGTGTGTTGCTCGGCAACCACTTTGTTTGCACTTCTGAGGAACTACATTTTTGGTGCAAAATAATATTTTTTTAAATGGGTCATATGATGCGATTTAATTTTTCCTTTCTTTTTGGAGTGTTTCAAGCTCTTGGTGCATAAAGAATATCTGTAAAGCTGCAAATTCTCCAAATCCAAAGAGATATTCTTTATAAAAGTTAAGAGTCAGCCCCCCTAAAACGGCTCGTTCTAACAAACCCCCACATATCTACCTCACTATGTGGAAGAAACGGTTCACCAGCAAGAAAGAGGCTAACTGTATTCCTTCAGCTGTAGTATCTGTTTGCCGGGCAAGGGCCGCCATTTCCTGACCTCTGTGTTTTCAATTTTGAACGCGAAACCTTTAGTTTGGTCTTCAAAGAGAACGATAGGCTTCTTCGTGCATCCTGGAGCTGATCCGGGCTAACGGGCTCGCAGTGAGGCAATACTTCAACTTTCAACCGTGGTGACGAAGGGGAATGCCGCCCGGTGCGGGGGGATGTCAGGTTCACACTTGAGGTTGCGTCGCCGCTCAGAGTCTACCTCTTTTCTGTGGTTGACTGCGTCTTGTTTCGACTTTGGGCAATGTACGAATCTATATTACATACGGTCCAGAACAGTTCACCCCACATATTTCAGATGTGCTGCAAGCCACCAGTTATGGAGGGATGTCTCCTGATCCGGGTGCTCGCCGCGCGCCCCTCCCGTTAGACTACAATGCTGGCTGTTCTGACTGTAAGTACGTTTTTTATATTAAAGGATTTGCCACTCACGATTCAAACACGAGTTTTGAGCAGAGTAGAGTAGCGCTTGTAGTTTGTAATTTCTCCAATCACAAATGCAGACATAATTTTATGTTTACACGGCACGATGCAAAGCAACGCATAAAAAGACAGTATAAGTCATTAGAATCAGTAAATTATGTCCCCACACTGATGCAACAAATGCCGGTTTATAATGGGTTTTAATGTGTGTGTGTTTGTCTCGTCGCTCCGCCCGGACACGGCATCAACAGTATGGGGAGGCATAACATTTCCGTCTCACGCTTGAGGTATTCCGCCAATCACAATGCAACTGGATAGCTGGCCAATCCCAGCACACCTCGCTTTTTCAGACCGAAGAGCTTCGTAAAAATCGACGTGTTTCAAAAAGGCATAGAGGGAAACACTAATTTCCAGTATGTGGAAAATATTAGTTTGTTAACCTTAACCAGCATTAAACACATTCCATTACACCAACTACACACAATAATTTTCTGTTTTAGCACCATCATATGACCCTTTATAGCTTACACTTTTTTTGCTCTGTTTTATTTTGTGAAACCTTATTATGTATATGGAATAACCATTTTATAAAGCAATAACCCCCGTGAGCCTGGTTTACAGTGAATTTATAACAGTTAAGAGTTTTAGGCACTCCGCTTCGCATCGTACCTAACAACACCCCTTAGCTGTTATAAAATCACTGTAAACCACAGCTTCACGGTGCTTATTGCTTTTATTTTAAGCCATTGAAAGCAATCAGCATTGAAGGGAACTACTTGGGCTAGATGTATCTCACACTTATACTGTGTGCTCATGAGAGCGCGAGGAAAGACTGAACGGAGTTAGGATTTTGGCAATTGGTAGGGGGCGCTAATCAAGCACATGTTAACGAGAGTTCATACAGCACGTTGGGTACTACCGACGTCAAGCCAGGATCGTTTTTCATTATCGCGTGCCGTATCGATCAATTTGCTACGCGACGATGAGGGTCGATATCACAGAATTAGGGGGAGCGGTGCCGACTGACTAATCAGTAGTCAACATTAGACTGACTATTCCGGGCAGCTCTTGAACAGACACATACACTTCACGGTGGGGTAGAGCAAACACAGTCAGGTAGTAATAACTACTCTGCACTGGACTCTGTAGAAACCGAAGATGGCATCACTTCTGTACACATATCATTCACTAGCGAGATCTGTAGTGATATTTATAACATTGCCGCCCCCAGAAATATGCAGTGGTATTTTTATACATTGATTACTTTTCAAGTAATGATCATGTCCTGTGTGTCACTTAAACTTTGTGAAATTCACATCTATTAAAGTTTTCAATAACGTTGTAATTCTTGTATCTTAGTAGTCTTAACGGGTTATTTTCATTTTCAGTTTTGATTTATGTATGCATTTCTTGTTTCTGTACACTACATCCTGTGTGAAACCGTGTTTTGTAACAGATTAATTAAACTGGCCTCGCGGTCAGGTCTTCATGAATAAAAAGCTATTTTTCGTCACTGCTTAAATCACACATCTTTTCATAACAGAGGTCAACAAGTTCACATATTTTATGTTGTTATAAATGCCTAATCCGAAAAGTATTATGTTGATAAATAGATCATTTTGTGCCCTGGACCACAAAATCAGTCTTAAGTTGCTTGGGTATATTTGTAGCAATAACCAAAAAATCACTGCATGGGTCAAATGATCGATTTTTCTTTTATGCCATAAATCATTAGGATATTAAGTAAAGATCATGTTCCATGAAGATATTTTGTAAATTTCCTACCATAAATATATAAAAACTTAATTTTTGATTATTAATATGCAACTTAATTTGGACAACTTTAAAGATAATTTTCAAATATTTAACGATTTTTTTGCACCTCAGATTCAGACTTTCATAGCTGTAATCTTGGCCCAATATTGTCGAGAATATGGACTCCTTATGTCTGGTTTTGTGGCCCAGGGTCACATATTATTAGCACCAAAGCTCTACTTCATAGACTCGTCTGTTATGCAGAACCACATATTTTGTGGGTTGTGTGAATGCTGCGAGATGTTAATATTGGAGCTTAAATGAATATATGCTGCTTATACATATAACATCCGACAGGGACAGATACGTGCTTCAAATAAGCGCTCTGAAATGACATCATCACATGGTGCAGAGATTCACTGTAGAATAAGAGGAGGAGTGCGTATGAGAAACTTACAACAGTCTCCTCCAGGCGCTTGAGATCCTGTTTGGACTGCTCGTTTCTCTCCTGCTGAAACCTGATGAGAAACCATTGTTAACACACACTACACACATTCATTACACACTATAGCCTCCCTTTACACTCATCACACCATCATGCAAACGGCTGATTTACAATCTCAGTGTATTTATGCAGTAGTGAAAGAAAACGTACGACAGCTGCTCCAGGCAGGCGCTCTTGGTGTCGTCCTGCCGTTTGAGGTTACTGAGACTGGACCGGACGTGAGCCAGCTCCAGCTCCAGAGCCTGATTCTTACTGCAAGACAGGTGGTGACAGCATTAGCACCTTAGTTACCACATCCAGTGATCATGCTAGGCTTTCACTCTCATCTACACAGGAGGACTGACTCGGTAAGCTCGTCGATGAGTCGCTGCTTCTCGTTGATTTCATCCCGCAGGTGGCTGAGCTGGGTCTGACGAGACTCCGCGTGGAGAGATGGACGACTAGAGCCCTTCTACACAAACACACACAAATAAACACCTGCACTGACTCGTGTCACAATAACCGTGTCATATTTGACCTAACCCATGACCCCATCATGTACACCATCTCTCTTGTCATAATGTATGTATGCATGTGTTTCTTACACTAATCACAGGACTGTTTATGTATTAAATACTAGATCCATGTTTGTTCTACTTACTTTCCCATCAGCCTCTCTGTCTGCCTTCTCTCCTCCATCCACTTCTGCCACGTGACTCTCTGATATAAACACATGTACATAATCATTAATATAGCAGTACAGCGTAGAGCAGCAGTCCAGAAGTGAGCTCAACCTCAATCTGGAATCTTACGTTCTCACTTCATTTGACAGTCTAGAGGGGTTTTGGGGAATTTGAATGTCCAATATAGCAAACCTGTAAGACCAATCATTTAGAAAAGATACAGCATGCTAAGTCTGCACAGATCTTCAGACAGTTCTGAGTTTGAATATAGCTTGAAATTGGTGCAATTATTAATTTAGAAGAAGTCTTAAAGGTGCAGTATGTAAATAATATAATAATAATACTCATATTGTACAAGTCTTATGATCAGGCTTTATATCACTCCTGTATCTCACCTGAGTTCTGCAGCATGAAGAATTCTTCACTGAGAGCATCATAATTATCCTCCAGCTGTCGCTTTTTTTGCTCCACGTTCTGCATGTATTCTGTGAGAGAGCGAATCTTTGCCTCGTGCTGCTCAGACACACACAGACACAAAGAATATGCAGCATCACTCCACCTGTAGATCTGGGCCACGTGAACCACACGTCATGCACTAGCTCACTAGCATCAGATAGATTCATGATGGAGCTACTATCACTATTAAAAATGTTTTAAAATAGATGTAAAATGATGTGGACAGAGACGTATTTGCACTAAACCCAAAACAACAGCAATCTTATAATTAGTTAAATATGTTAAAATAATCATAACTAGCAAATTATGAGAGACCTAAAAGAAAGTGAGCTAAACGGTCCAGTGCTTAGCATAAGTTCCCTTTCAGTCGGTCACTCTCGACGTCACGTCGGTAATGACTGACGAATTGGGATCTCGCCAGAGAGGCCAATCCACTTTGAATGTAACTAAACGAGCCAATGGACATTGGCATGTGAATTTCGCATCTGACTGCCCCATCCCGCAGCGCGGGTATAAAAGGCAGCAGGTGCATTGCATTAATTCATCCTTTCGCTTCGGAGCCGAGCGGTGGTGCATCACTACTGCTCTCTTGTTCCTCGAGTGATTGCAGAACGAGTGCGGGCATTACGGCACAGCAGCGGTGGTCACGGTCTCACGAAAAAAGATCATCTTCGTGCAGACAGCCACACCAGGAGTGTGCAGTGGCCAGCTCTCCTGCGTGCTTCAGCACAAAAGAGCAATCTCTAAAAGAGCAACATGGGTGATCGCATCTTTTTAAAGATGTCTTATCACCTGTGCATTTCTGGATGTGGTCGTTTCCCTGGGTGCCCTCACAGATGTCCCGATCGCTGCTCACGGGGTTCCCCCCCCCCCCCCCACGGGCATTGAGCACTCTGAGGAGCCTTCGTGGATGGTGCATGGTCTCTTTGTGGGGCATGACCATCTCAGAGTTGCATAAAGACTCCGTTACGTCCAACGTGGCGGGGTCCCTCTGCCCTGTTGCGATCCGAGCGTTCGTTCCCGGCAACCGGGCGGCCTGCTTCCGTGAGTCATAGGTTATTTGAGGATCACGGTTGACGGCTTCTCCAGAGGGGTTCGTCACCCTCACGCACTCTGCAGCGAGAGCAGGCGCACTCACCCATATCCCTCCGTGCTCCTTCTGACACCAATGTCGAGCGCTGCATCGGAGGGCGCGCCGCTGCGTTGCCCGCTTCTGGTGTGGTAGCGTTGTCTGAGCCAGACCCGGAGATGACGGCTATGCTTTCCCGGGCCGCAGAGAATGTCAGGTTCGTGTGGAATCATCCAACCCGTCCCGATCCTTCAAGGCTGGATGAATGGTTTCTAGGTGGGGGTCGCGCTGGTTCTCAACGCCCCCCTCCTGTGCCATTCTTCCTGGAGGAGCATGAGGAGCTCACAAGATTGTGGAAGGCACCTTTTACTGCCCGAAACAAATCTTGTAGCTCCTCCGCTCTCACCACCCTCGATGGTGGAGCTGCTTTGGGGTACATGGGCATTCCCTCTGTGGAGCGGTCTGTGGCCATGCAACTATGTCCAACAGCCGCTACCACTCTGCGGGGTGACCCGTGTCTCCCCTCACGGGCCTGTAAGTATTCGTCAGGTCTACCTGGCAGTGCTTACAGAGCTTGTGGGAAGGCGGCTTCTGCCCTCCACGCCATGGCGTTACTGCAGATCCATCAGGCCAAAGCCCTGAAGGACCTGCACAAGGGTGGTCATGACCTGCGTGTCTACATGAACTCCATGCGCGACGACCTCACGCTTCGAGCGACTAGGTGACAGCCCAGTCCTCTGGGTCGTGCAATGTCCCACGGTGTGTTAGGAGCGCCAGGAGTGTTTGCTAGTGTCTGGCCGCCATGAAGTAGCATGAATAAGGTCAGTTGCCTGAATGTGCGGCATTTTCCCTCCGCTGTCGAGAGCTTTGCCCAGCAGTTCTCGTCTGCACAGAAGCAGACTGAGGCTCTCAAACACATCATGCACTGGAGGAAACCTGCCACTTCACACCCAGACTCTGCCCTCTGCCGTAACAGGCCCCAGGCCGGGTCCCTGTGTTCCACCACGCCACTGGTACGTCTTTGGTTCTGTTGGTTCCACTGGCATGGTCTCTCGGAGCCTGGTTAGTGCTTCCCCGTCCGTGTCGGTGGCTCTTGCGGACCATCAGACTCGGCTATGCGAATCAGTTCGCTCGGCGACCCCCCAAGTTCAGATGCATCCGGTTCACATCAGTCAAAGCTGTCGATGCCCCTGTCTTGCGAGCAGAAATCGCAGTCCTGCTGGCGAAGGAAGCGATAGAGCCAGTCCCTCCAGCCAATATGAAGACAGGGATTTACAACCCTACTTCATTGTACCAAAGAAAGGCGGTGGGTTACAACCAATATTGGATCTGCATGTCTTGAACCGGGCCCTTCACAAGCTACCGTTCAAAATGTTGACGCACAAACGCATTGAGTGCATCCGTCCACCGTTACTTTCATGTCCGATCCTCCCAACGGCACACGCCATGCCCTGTGTTACGCTTGGAGGGTCGGCATACAGTAACCAGGTGCCCTCAATTCTTATCAGAGCAGGATGGTGGTCCCACTGAAATTGTTTCAGAGGCTTCTGGGGCAAATGGCTGCAGCCGCTGTGGTAGTTCCGCTTGGTCTGCTCCATATGAGACCACTTCAGCACTGGCTCCATGGCCGAGTCCCGAGGTGGGTGTGGTGACGCGGTACTCACCGGGTTCAGATTACACCGGCCTGCCGCAGAACCTTCAGCCCGTGGTCAGATCCCTCGTCCCCTTCGGCCCCATGCTCACCGCATGTTGCAACTCGCCCGCCACCTCCTTCTTTGGAGTCAGAAGCATCTGAGGTCCCTTCGTGCCATCCACATCTCAGGAGTGTTCAATCGGGCAGCCGACAAGCTGTCTCGAGTGGCACTTCCAGGGGAGTGGAGACTCCACCCCCAGGCGGTTCAGCTGATCTGGAGATGGTTCGGAGTTGCTCGGGTAGATCTGTTTGCATCTCCAGAAGCCACCCACTGCCAGTGGTTCTACTCCCTAACTGAGGCAATGCTCAGCACAGATGCACTGGTACACAGCTGGCCCTGGGGCCTGCGCAAATATGCGTTCCCCCCTGTGAGCCTGCTCACATAGACACTGTGCAAGATCAGGGAGGACGAGGAGCAGGTCTTGTTAGTGGCTCCGTATTGGCCCACTCGGACCTGGTTCCCAGAACTAATGCTTCTCATGAAAGCCTCTCCTTGGCCGATTCCTCTGAGAAAGGATCTGCTTTCTTAGAGATGGGGCACCCGTGTCCAGACCTGTAGAAACTCCATGTGTGGTCCCTGGACGGGACGCGGAGGTTCTAGGTGACCTACCCCTGGAGGTAGCTCTCACTATCGCTTCAGCGCGTGCTCCGTCCACGAGACAGGTTTATGCCCTGAAGTGGAACCCGTTCGTCGAATGGTGATCCTCCCACCAGGAGGACCCCCGGAGATGTTCTATCAGAGCCGTGCTTTCCTTCTTGCAGCAAGGGTTGAAGCGTAGGCTGTCCCCCTGCACTCTTAAGGTTTACGTTGCTGCTATTTCTGCCCATCACGACCCCATAGAGGGGAGGTCGGTGGGGAAGCATGATCTGGTCGTCAGGTTTCTTAGGGGGACCAGTAGGTTAAATCCTCCTAGGCCTCCTTTCCTACCCTTTTGGGATTTTGCATTGGTGCTAAGTGCCCTACAATTTGCCCCCTTTGAGCCTTTGCAGTCAGTCGAGTAGAAGTTTCTTTCTATGAAAACCCTACTCCTGATTGCATTGGCCTCGATCAAGAGGGTGGGGGACCAGCAGGCATTTTTGGTCGACGAATCGTGCCTTGAGTTTGGGCCGGCTGACTCCAGTACAACACGGCTACATGTCCAAGTTTCCTACCACTCCCTTCAGGGACCAGGTGGTGAACCTGCAAGCACTGCCCCTGGAGGAGGCAGACCCAGCCCTAGCTTTGGTCTGTCCAGTACGCGAACTGCGACAGTACGTGGGTATGGACTGCAGGCTTTATGTCCTCGAACTCTTCTTTGTCTTTTACGGAGGCCGGCAGAAGGGGAAGGCTTTCTCTAATCAGAGGATGGCCCACTGGATAGTTGATGCCATCACCTTGGCCTACGAAGCACAAGGTGTGCCCTGCCCGCTCAGGCTGCGTGCTCACTCCTCTAGGGGTGTCGCATCATCCTGGGCACTAGCTCGTAGTGCCTCGCTAGCAGACATTTGTAGAGCTGTGGGCTGGGCGACTCCTAACACGTTCGCTAGGTTCTATAGCCTGCGTGTCAAACCAGTTTCCTCCTGTGTTCTCACCTCAAACATGTAGAAGCACTGATAGCTCGTTTCAGATTCGGCTTGCGGTGGTCCTGGACCCTAGTTTTTCCAGAGAGTCCCCTGAACCGGGCAGACCCTATCTAGTCCCCCAGCACTCGGCGGCCAGCGTGCGGAGTTCGAGGCCAGGCCTTTCAGCCAAGATTTCTGAAAGTCTGGTGTGAGTCTAGTGCCCATATGATTGACCCGTGGGATCCCATAGGTGTATTTCCTGGTGTACAGTTACAGGTCCGATGTTTCCCCTGTCAGACCACGTTCTGGCCGTCTCTAACATGATGCCGCCCATTAGCCTCTCCGAGGTTCCCAGGTCAGTATGGCCCTCTCGGGGTTACACCACAAGAGCTAAAATTGCACTTACCCCCCCCTGGAGGAGGGCTCGAGGGTTTCCTCTTCCAATTGTAGAGCACGCTTTTCCCATGTTTCCAAGTCCTAATTTTGGGTTGCGAGGACAGCGTAGTCGGGCGCTTCTCTGTATAGAGCCCCGTCCTATCGTCTGCCTTATAGGAAGATCGGAACCTACACATGCACTGGGGGGGCAGCACCTGTGTCTGGTCAAGTCAGTCAGTCTGCTTTATTGTCAATTCTTTCACATGTACAGCACATACATGCAGAGAATTGAAATTGTGTTACTCTCTGACCCTTGGTGCATACAGATAACATAAATACAGATAGGTACAGATTAAATACAAAATACAAATACAACTATACAAATATACAAATAAGTATAAATGATAAATATATATAATAATATATATATATAGATAGATAGATAAAGCACAAGGCATATGGCAGATCGAGTGCAAACCAGTAAAGTAAACAACTGTGCAGATATAATGATTTGTAGTGCAAAAACAATGATTTGTAGTGCAAAGGAGCTTATTCCGACTGATTAAAGTGACAGTGTGTGTGTGTATTTGGGAGTGGGAGAGTCCGTTAGAGGGTCAGAGTTCAGTGGTGCGTGGGGCAAGAGAGGGGAGGGGGGGCATGGTCGGGGGGGAGTTCAGCTTCCTGACAGCTTGAGGGATGAAGCTGTCCTTCAGTCTGCTGGGCCTGGCCTGGAGACTCCGCAGTCTCCTCCCTTATGGCAGCAGACTGAAGAAGCTGTGTTTTGGGTGGGTGGGATCACCTGCAATGCAAAGGGCTTTGCGGGTGAGACGGGTGTTGTAAATGTCCGGAAGGGAGGGGAGAGAGGCACCAACGATCTTCTCAGCTGCTCTCACTATGCGTTGAAGTGACTTGCGGCAGGATGCGTTGTAGGCGCCATATCACACAGTGATGCAGCTGGTCAGGATGCTCTCGATGGTGCCTCTGTGGAAGGTGCACATGATGGGGGCCGGGGATCTGGCTCTTCTCAGTTTGTGGAGGAATTAGAGACGCTGCTGTGCTTTCTTGGCTAGTGCTGCGGTGTTGTCAGTCCAGGATAGATCCTCTGTGATGTGCACACCCAGTAACTTGGTGCTGCTCACCCTCTCCACGGTCACTCCATTGACGGACAGAGGAGCATGCTGTGTGTGCACTCTCCTGAAGTCAACAACGATCTCCTTCGTCTTCTCCACATTCAGTGAGAGATTGTTGTCACTGCACCACCCAGCCAGGTGGTTCACCTCGCTCCTGTAGTTTGTCTCATTTCTGTTGCTAATGAGACCCACTACAGTCGTGTCATCCGCAAACTTGATAAGGAGGTTGGAGTTGTGTGACGGTGTGCAGTCGTGGGTCAGCAGAGTGAAGAGGAGGGGGCTCAGCACACATCCTTGGGGGGGCCCCAGTGTTCAGTGTGATGGTGCTGGATGTGTTGCTGCTGACCCGTACTGCCTGAGGTCTTCCAGTCAGGAAGTCCAACAGCCAGTTGCACAGCGAAGTGTTGAGCCCCAGCTTGACCAGTTTGTGAATGAGCTGTTGAGGGATGATTGTGTTGAATGCTGAACTGAAGTCTATGAACAGCATTCTGACGTATGAGTCTTTTTTGTCCAGGTGTGTGAGTGCTGAGTGGAGGGTAGTGGCGATGGCGTCATCGGTCGAGCGTTTGGACCGATATGCAAACTGGAAGGGGTCCAGGGAGGAGGGGAGGACAGACTTGATGTGGTGCATGACTAGCCGTTCAAAGCACTTCATGAGGATGGGGGTAAGTGCAATTGGACGGTAGTCATTGAAGCAGGATGGAGACGGCTTCTTTGGGACTGGAATGATGGTGGTAGCTTTGAAGCATGTGGGGACAACAGCCTGACTTAGCGAGATGTTGAAAATGTCTGTGAAGACATCGGTGAGTTCCACTGCACAGTCTCTCAGTACACGCCCAGGAATGTTGTCAGGACCCGGAGCTTTGCGTGCGTTGATCCTGCTGAGGGATCTCCTCACGCTGTCCGGGGACAGCGTCATCACTCGGGGGGTCACCGTGGAGAGTGGAGTCTTCTGTGCATTGGTGCTGTTTTGTGCCTCAAAGCGAGCTAAGAAGACGTTCAGCTCGTTCAGCAGTGAGATGGTGCTGTCACAGGTGCGTGGTGGGGGCTTGTAGTCCGTAATGGTCTGTATCCCGTGCCACAGGTTCAGAGTGTCTCTGCTGTCGCTGAAACGATGGGCTATCCTCCTGGAGTACTGTCTCTTAGCCTCTCTGATGCCGCGGGAAAGGTTGGCCCTAGCTGTCTTCAAGCCCACCTCATCTCCAGCTCTGAAGGCAGCGTTCCGCGTCATCAGGAGTCCGTAGACCTCCCCTGTTAGCCACGGCTTCTGGTTGTCCCGAGTGATGTCTTTGAGACTGTTTACATCATCAATGCACTTGGTGAGGTAGGCAGTGACAGTCTCTGAGTACTCCTGGAGGTCTGTGGTGTTATTGTATGTGGCAGCCTGCTTAAACATATTCCAGTCAGTGGTGTTAAAACAGTCTTGAAGAGCCTCTGACGACCCTTCCGGCCACACTTGTATTTGTTTGAGAACTGGTTTGGTGACTTTAACGAGCGGTCTGTATGCAGGCATTAGCATGACAGTGATGTGGTCTGAGGCACCGAGGTGGGGGAGGGGGAGGGCCTTGTAAGCTCCTCTCTGGGTGGTGTAAACAAAGTCTAGAGTGTTGTTTCCCCGTGTTGGAAAGTCTATGTTTTGGTGTATTTTTGGGAACACACTCTTTGCATGATTGAATCCCCAGCCAAGATGAGAAAAGCATTGGGGTGGGCTGTCTGCTGTTCACTGATGTGCTGGTACAGTTCATTTAGTGCCTCGCTCCTGTTGCTGTTGTTGGAGCTGGGAGGGATGTATACAGCAACGAGCAGTATGGCTGTATATTCCCTCGGTAGATAGAACGGCCGGCACTTAATAATCATAAACTCCACCAGGGGTGAGCAGTGTTTGCAGACCACAACAGCATCGCGGCACCACGCATCATTGATGTAAACACAAAGCCCTCCGCCGCGGGTCTTACCTCCCTCAACGCGAGCTCTGTCCGCTCGATAGCATGTCAGCTGATCGAGATGAATAGCGCAGTCCGGAACTCTGTTGTTGAGCCATGTTTCCGTGAACACAAAAACACAACAGTCTCTTACAGTCCTCTGAGTTGAGCGTAGTAGTCGGATGTAGTCCAGTTTATTGTCCAAAGAGCGTACGTTAGCCAGTACGATGGTGGGGATAGCCGGCTTGTGTGGGTTAGCCGCTAGCCTAGCCCAGATACCTCCGCGCTTACCCCTCTTCTGCTTCCTCTCACGCCGCTTGTGGCGCCTCCGTTGTGGGCGAGATGCAGTAGTGGGGGTCGGTGATGGTGTGGGCCTCCGGAGCAGACCGAGATCCCGCAGCTCTTCAGCGTGCGCATAGTTTAACTCTAAAAATGTGGTTCTGCAGACATCGAGCAGAAACTCACGACTATATGCGCGCTTGGAAACAATAGACGCGACGAATACATGCAAAAACACTGCGACTCACAAGACAAAAAACACGAAAACACCTTTCTGTCGGGAGAGAGAGAAGCCGCAGCGTGTGAACGCGCCGCCATCTTGGTTAATATCACAATAGTGTTGGTAGGGATTAGGGATGTACCCATACCGATACTGGTATCGGTATCGGGCTCGATACTGAGCTCCTGTACTCGTACTCGTTAAAAAGTTTGTGTTTTTGCTTGCTTGAGTGTTTCTGCATTTATATGAGTGGCTTTGGAATATAAATTGCAGCATGTTTCAGATGAAAAAACGCGACTTCTATTTCTGAAAATATCACAGTTAAGAGATTTATAATTAGTGGTTCCCTGCATTATTACAGTAAAGTGCGTGATTACAGTACTAAGCCACTGCAGTGGAGCAGCTCTAATGTTATTAAATTAAAGATGATGTACCATAGTGCAAAACAATGAACAGTGAAAGTAACAAAAACTTGTCAAATACATTTTAATGGGCATAATTAAGTGTGAAAATAAAAGGTTATACAGTCAAACCAAAAATTATTCAGAGACCAGATATCATTTTTTTATATTTTTTTTAGTGGGTGCAGGACACCATAGTTCATTTATGTAATGAGGATAGCAAAATAAAGTAAACTGACAAATCACACCCAAAAATTCTTCATACAGTGGACTACCAGAAAATTGATACAAATTTGGACCGAAACATTATTCAGACCGAGTCTGGGAAGTTCAGGTTTGCATGAAGCTGGATGACAGCATGCCCAGGAGACTACAGGCGGTCACTGAGGCTAAGTGCTGCTCGACTAAGTATTGATAGTTGTGTAAATAATACTGTCATACTAACAGTTGTGTGAATTATTTTTGGTTGATTGTAATCTATTACATACCTTTCTATCAAAGTTATCTAACATTATCAAGCTGAATTTGTTCTGACTCCGTTTACCTCTGAGTTCTTGTCATATTTTATTACAATTTTCTAAACTATAGCAAATAAACTGTGATAATTTGAGAAATGTTGAAGGTGTCTGAATACATTTTTATTTGAATGTATCTGTTTGATAAATTAAGTTAACCAACTAACGTTATACATACTCTTTTTGTTTCTGTACCCAATATTTAAAAAATGCGATGAGAGTGACCTGACTTCAAGGAACGGTCTCTGTGACCGTATGTAACCCTCGTTCCCTGAAGGAGGGAACGGAGACGTCACGTCCCGTTGCCACAGTTGCTGTACCACCGCTGAGCTGCCGGGTCACCGGCTCGGCTCCTCAGCGAAAACATGAATTAATGCGATGCACCTGCTGCCTTTTATACCCTCCTATATAGATTTTATAGTGTAATTATTATATTCAAATTCATTTTCAAGGGAATGGATGCATGTTGCTTTATGCTATGGTAAGTTGTTTGGTTTTAAATATTTAAAGAAATGTTTTGCTACAAGCTGAATGCTTTAAATCTAAAGATAATATGAAAAGAAAGTATGATTAGAAGCAACTAATTTAAATACTGAGATGAACCATTATTAATTAATTTATTCTATTTCTATCCCTTATTTAAACATACATTTTAGAAGTATGTGGAATATGTGTTGCAAAATATAAGCTTGTTTCCTCATGGGGACCAAAACAATGTCAAAAGTTACTTTTATTACTATCCATGTGTGTATATTTGGCCCACTACTTATTGAATACCGTCACTCATTTCACTCACTCACTCACACACACACACCTGAGAGATGAGCAGCTGGCAGGAGGACAGCTCTCGGCTGGTTTCCTCCATCTTGCGATGGCACTCCAGTTGCAAGTTCTCCAGCTGTCTGCAGCGCTTCACCATCGACTTCACCTCCGACTTGATCTTACTGATGTACAGCCGCGCCACAGTGAACTCCTCCTCGATCGCACCGCTGATCTCCACCGGCTACACATACCGCACAGATTATAAAAATATTTTTTTCTTAAAAAATAAATAAACCTACTGACTCCAAATTTTTGAACAGTAGTGTACATCAAACTCTACTTGCTAAGCTTATCAAAAGCCCTAAGTAGACAATAAATGATCTATAAATGCCCTAATCTATTATTTATACATCTTAGCAAAATTCACTCTTAATAAAAATAAAGGTTCCAAAAGGGGCTTTACAGAACAACCTGACATATTAAAGAACCTTCTCTCATTTTTATAGTTCCTTAGAGGTTATCAATGTTCTGGTGCTACAAACAAAGCCCAGGAGGGCTTTTCCTCAGTGAATGGATGATATCAAGGACAAATATACTGATTTGAAGAATGTATAATGTAACATCAAGAACTTTTTCTCCAAAGAACAATACAGCATCTCATGTAGCCAAGAGTCTTAATTGAAAGAAATTCTACAAATAACCTCTGAAGGACCTTTATTTTTACTCAAGCATAGATCCTTGTCATTCTGCATATGTAAGGTAAGGTAATCATCCTAACCTGATTCTCCTCGTGGGTCACCCGCATCTGTTCTTTAAGGATTGAAGTGCGCGCTGCCTCCTCTTTCCTCATCACGCGTTCTTTCTTCAGCTCGGGGCTCCAGAAGCTCTTGATGCTGTTGGTGGAAGAGCCCAGCTTGCTGTCCTTAAGGTCCAGCTCCCTCCGAAGTAGCTCGTTTTCCCTGTGCATGTCCAGGAGCTGCGCCTGGAGCTCCAAAAGTTCACCTCCACCACCCCTGACCGCCTGTCGCAGCAGGGCCGACGGTGTCCCCTGGTGGTGGAGCATAGACAGCGAGCCCAGGTCGCCATAAGACAGCAGGTCGGCGTGATGGAGTCCCGCCGTTGCGATATTAGGGGTGCTGCCCATGGCTGTGACCCGACCACCGTACATTGCTCGACTCGTGGCCCGACCGAGCGTCATGGTGCCTTTAGGGTAAGTAGCAGTGGATCCGATGGCTTCATGGTCACTTAGGTACATTGGGCCAGATGTTGCGTAGGCAGCATTGAGGGACTGGATGTTCTCCATGGATAAGGTCTTGCCGCTCGAACTGCCACTGTTGGCTCGACGGTGGCCTAACCGAGGAGAGCGGGGCAGCCGCGGGGAACGAGCAGGGCTGCCCTCGATGTGGCTGACGGCGCGCGCGCTACCATACATCTCCCAAGGTTCTGTAACACTGAGAGTCTGTAAGAAAAGCCCCTTCACGGATTGACAAGGGTGTTTACTGCATCCTAGAGAAGAGAAGAAAAGTCGCACACTTCAAAATGCAGTCAAACACTTCAAAATATCTGCAACAAAGCGGCTTGTGTGCTGCCAACTATTGTCTGGAACAATTCTTCGCTTTCATTTACAACAGCCTAGAGCTAATCAAAATGCAAATACGTATTAAGTTCCATTGCGAGACATTGTATTCTTTTTCATTTCAGAGACAACGTAACTTCCTTTAAATTTCTGCCTGAGGTGGGTTCTATTCATCAGAAAGATGAGTCAAAATAAAAAGTGCCCCGCAGTTTTTCTCGGAGGTGGGGACAACATGCTGCTCACAGGGATGATGCTGATGCTGTGGAGAGGGTTGCTATGGCAACAGTGACTGAGATGATGGAGGAGAGTGCACCTGTTTTCACTCGTATGAAATGTGAGGATGTGTGGGCATTCACGGGCGTGTGAGAGAGAGAGAGAGAGTGAGAAATGTACATTTATGCTGACTTTAAATGAAGCCGGTCTGTAGATGGCCTGGTCATCTGTACACTTCCGTGCCAGAGACAGGACACATTCGGCCTTCATCTTTCCATCCGGACAGAGACCATATATAGCACACCATACTGGACAAACGGGGGGAGGGCTTCACCCGAATGCCAAGATTTTTACATCTTCTGGTGCTTGCCTGTGCAAAACTCACAGTTTTCTGGGTGGTTGCTTACTGGTATGAGTCAAAAGAACTCTCCAATAAGTCACTGTAAAGAAATATACTGTTAAATTTACAGTAAAAAAAAACGGCAACCAGAAATGATGAGAGTGTTTCCAGTATTATTGGCTTGCATACTGGATGAGCTATGCCCAGAAGTTAGTTCAAACTCCTAAATCTTGGCATGAGCTATCAAATGATGTTTGCCTCAGGAAACAACACTAACTAAACTATACATTCTGAAGCTTCATTTCCTGTTCCAACACCAAGGTCATGGGTTTGATTTCCACGGAACACGTGATAAGATGTACACCTTGAATGCACTGTAAGTCATTTTGGATGAAAGTATCTGCCAACAGCATAAATTAAACAAGCAATTCTGCTTTTGGTCTCAACTGAAGTAGCTAACAGAGACTGAGTTAATTAATGTCAGCAGAGAAACTTCTGAATGAGAAATTAATGACGGAATGAGCTTTTTTTTGGTCAGTAATATATAGAAGCCAGCTGCTCTCCAGCATAAATGGCTTAATCAAGGTGGCAGGGTGCATATCACGAGCCACTGACTCTCTCTCTGCCACCCACTCTGACGCTAAAAACAGTGTGTGCATAGAGCCACAAAGGGCAAATTACCCAGACTTCAATAATGCATGTTAAAAGAGAAACTGGCCAAGCGATACATCTGTTGCATGGAATGCGGCTTAACCAAGACATTTATGTTCAGTGCATTATTTAAACCCAGAATTCAATTTAACTCAAGTCAATCATTTGTACAAGGATACTTTTTTTCACAGACCCTACCCTGGTAAAATATCTTATTAGCAGTCTATCATCACAAATCGAAGCAGATTGGCATATGTAATAAAAGAAAAAACAGATGCTGAAAGTACAACTTCTCCAAAGTTCATTCGTTTAACCTTAAAAATGCAAAGATGCATTTCTAGTCAATTAATGTTGCAGATCTGTGCATATCTATACAAAATGTTTATTCACTACATACTAAATTCAACCCAAATTTCCAAGTATAAATCAAGCTGATGTTTCTCTTCTAACTTATATCTTAATAAAATATAAAATAAAAGGATTTTAAAGCAATAGTGACTGTTTACACTATAAAAAACCATTGCTTCCACATGTCTGTAGGGTCACATTGAGACAAAATATCACATACTGTCCGTTTTAATCAAGGGTTGCCAGAAACACTGTTCAAACACCAATAAATTCTTTGATATTTTGAAGATCAGACAGAAGCCCCATGTGAAAGCCCTCCCTCATCCTTCAACCACTGGCTGTGCAGGATAACATCTGTCTGCTGATTGGCTTTCACCAATGTCAATCATCCCCAAAAATCACTCCTACAGGCTGACAGGTCATACATGCCCATGTTTTTCCTAAACAAGAAGAAATCAATGAGAAAACCACCAAACGCAATCTACATTTGAAAATGCAATGCACATAAATTAAGATAAAAAAGATAGGTTTATTCAATAATATTAAGTGGCATTTCTAACATTAACATTGCATAATTCTGATTTAGACAATTAGACCGCAGACAGAAACATCCATGCAGAAAATATCACCCGTTTGTGAAGATAAACTAACGAATATCAAGCCAGAATTGAATATGCATTGATCCTGAAGCAAATGCTTTTGAAACAGCATCGAGCGACGCTTCATCTCGTTCATACTACAGCGGATTTAAGCTCATTTTCCATCATTCAAAAATAATATAATTAGCTCAAATCGATGAATCCGACCTACATTTCGATCCTTTAATATAAACCCTACCTAACTGGGGTGAATGGATGCCAGTGTGTCGTTAGATCACGTTTCGTTACCTTCAGCGTCGTCGCCGCTCCATCACTGTGCGGGTCCCCCAGCATCAGCATCAGCGTCCCACGTCCTGCATCCACTCCAGTATCAGCATTCCGCTCTCTGATTGGACACACGAACACAAACCCCGCCCTCGAACGCATAAATGAGCGTCAGATTTAAAGGGCCAGCGCATAATAGTGACAGGCGTCGACCACATGAGGCGTTTTCATGCATGTAGCCTATGTTGTATTGCACCGCATTGTCACTTCTTCGCCTGAAAAGATTGAATTAACACAACGGTTAAAACAACGTTAAGTTATGAAGACGTGTGTGTGTGTGTGTGTGTGTGTGTGTTGTGTGTGTTGTGTGTGTGTGGGGGTGTGTGTGTGTGTGTGTGTGTGGTGTGTGTAGTGTGTACCTGGTATTTGCACGTTATGGGGACCAAAGGTCCCCACAAGGATAGTAATACTAGTAAGTTTTGACCT
>JADLZN010011008.1:0-172500 GCA_018155175.1 Sinocyclocheilus anophthalmus
GTATGGTCCAGAGGAGAGATGCTGGGTGCCGTTCTGGGACATTTTGGACCGTTCGTTGATCGAGGACTTCCGTCGGCGCAAGGTGGGCCTCCTCCTGGGGCGCCTGGTGGCGCTCCTGGGAGGGGGGTACTGTCGGGTCTCGGGTCTGATCACCTGTCTCTGTGTTTGTATCTGTGTTTGGGTGTTGTGCATGACTTGTTTTGACAGCTCGCCACGTGAGCATTTCAGCATGATCGTTGTCCCCGCCCTCCGTGTTTCACACCTGGTTCTGGTCATCTCATTAGCTTACCCTTATAGCTCCTCGTGTTTCTCTGTATGTTGTCAGTTCGTTGTGATTATTTCCCCTGCTCTGACTGTCCGTGTATTATCGCTCACCAGTTCTGTCTTGTCTCGCTCCAGGCTACCAAATTAAAGGGAAATCGGTGCTCGTAGCAGTCAGTTTATGTG
The DNA here is from genome assembly GCA_018155175.1 of Sinocyclocheilus anophthalmus. Classification (NCBI taxonomy): domain Eukaryota; kingdom Metazoa; phylum Chordata; class Actinopteri; order Cypriniformes; family Cyprinidae; genus Sinocyclocheilus; species Sinocyclocheilus anophthalmus. Next base: position 448 of record JADLZN010011008.1, read on the forward strand.
TCTCGCACCTCTCTGTGCGTTCAGGAACCGTGGGCTACCACCGGCATCCGCCTACCCTGGGACTCCGCAGTCTCGTTGTTGGGCTTCTCAGCCTCACGCTCGGATTAGCGAGCTGCCCCTCCAGCTCCGTCTCCTCTGCCGCTGTTGCGGCTTGTTCCAGCCACTGCTCTCCCCCCCATCGGTGTGGCTGGGGTTTCCACGACCACACGAACTGTCTGCGAAGGCGCTTACTGCCCGCGGTGATATCTCAGCACAATAAAGCACCTTTTGAACCCGCACCTGAATCCAGCCTCGTTGTTCCCTGACACCCGGAAATGTGGAAAAAGTCAATTTTACAATAACTTTGTACGTGGTTCATCCAATCAGAATTTAGAGTCAGAAGTCTCATTTTATAATGTTTTAGCTCAAGTGTAAGACTACGTGAAGTTGTTTTTGCACTGATGTCTATCGTTTATTATTCTTTTTATTTCAGACTATCATTTAGTTATCAGAAATAACCTGATCGTTTGGTTTGTGTCCAAGTTCTAAAACAGAAAATAAATCAAAATCAGTAACTAATAATAACAACAATAATTATATATATACATATTATAAATTCAGCCCAGGGCCTATTACAGTAAGTTAATTTGAGAAGGAGTAAGAGGATAGTCAGTTTAAAGAATAATAGTTGCACAATCCCTTTTCCGATTTTATTATTACCAAGATGTAACATATAATTTATTTATGGCAAACTGCTTTTCAAAGCTTTTTGTCAGGTTTGAAAAATAGTTGTTTGTGTACATCATGATTATATTAAATAGAATATATAATATAATTTTGTGGCACCCCATTGTAGAGGAGTATTGTCGGAACAGGCATGGTATGTTAAATACCGGATATGTGTACTGTTTGTTAAAATATTATTACTGTCAGTTTTGTCCAATGTTACTGCAACCCTTGTCAAATCAACACGTATTGTTTTCGATTTTTTGGTGGGTTTACGTCTTACATTACGTGTTTGTATTATAGTTCAGAATATCGAGGGGAGTCAATACCATAGTGCATGGAGTATTAGTCAATTTAAAGAGTGGCGACATGTCTCTGAAAGAACTTTTTACTGAAAAGTGAAAGCAACCACTAGTCATTTCAGACTAGTTCATGAAAGGCCCTCTTTTCTGTACGGGCCATTACTGTGAGTAGTTCTTATGCGCAACTGTTTGCTGACGCTGTCACTCATCCAATTTTACCAGGGCATTTTCGTCTGCTAATCTACCTCATTCCTATTAACTTGTTTAGTTTTCTCTCCCAGCATGGGCCACCATGTGAGCCAAACCGTGTTCAGGGGGTGTTTAGCACGGTTCCCCAAGCCCTGGGAGGCAACATTGCGCGTGGACCTCACAGAACGACCATCCCTGCTCTGCCCAGAAACCTTTGCAAGTAGGCAGGTATAGTCTCATTATTTCACTCCCCACATGGGCCGTGCGATGGGTGCTGTTTTCCTTACGCTTTACAAGCTCCTGTGGACCCCAACACTACTGCTTTTGGCGGTCAATACGCAGGCTCCTGGAGCGGTGATGCGTCGGACACATAAAGAGGTGGGTTACTGCAAAGATAAGTGTGTTACAATAGAGCGGGTGTCGGGGGGAGACCTACAGGTTCTAATTAGACCCCGGGGGGGGACGGGAAGACACGTGTGGACGCTGAGAAAATGGCACTATCCAGCCAGGACGCCTGTACATTAAGGATAAGAACATTAATAAACTTTTTACTTGTGTGGAGAAGCTTCTCTAAGTGTCATCTATTTTAAAGGCAGGCTCTTTACGGCGAACTGCGGGTTTTTACAGTCGTGTGTTACATCACAACTACAGCTGTGTTTGGGAACTAAAGTGAGAAGTGATTATGATTCTGAATATAAGAGCAGAGCAAGCTCTGGCAACGTGAGGGTACATAATTGTACTAACTTACCATTTTATCAGTTTAAAGATGGGAGGACACGTATACTACTGTGTCAGGCGGAGGAATCAAAGTAACATACTATGAGAACACGTTACAGTCCCTGCTAAACTGCAGCTAGGAGACTCTCACTTTTGCCAGGATGAAGGGGGCGAGAAAATCTGCCCAGGTGAACTGACATAAAACTGATCCAATAGGGCTATGTGATTATTCCCAATGCAACGCCTGTGCTTTAATTAAAACAAATATATGCACTGTGTGTTCAGAAGTAAATGTTTATTTATTAGTTTTAGTGTTTTTTTTTGTTTGTCTGGTTCAGAGCGGTTCAGTTCGCAGTAAATGCTGCTCCACAAAAACTTAATCTCTGCATCTGCAGTTTGGGTTACTTTAACATGCAAACAAACAAACAAGCAAATAAATAAATAAAGTTTCATTGATTTAAAGTGTTTTTGAAATTTAAGACAATATGAATATGTATTTTGTCAATGGAAGTAAAAGAAATTTATGAATATTATGATTTAGTAATATTTTTTTTTGACTACCCAATTTCTTGTTCCAGGAAAATATTATTTTATATTATTTTGTTTATATTTTTAGATTATTATTATTAATATTTATATTATTATTATGAAATTATTTATTATATTAATTATTATATTATATTATATGATTTAGAGGCAATATCCAATAAACACAACAGCTTGGTCAAATAGTGCACACTACAAAGGGAGCTAAGCATAACTGATTTATTTATTTATTATCAAATCACAACTTTTATCTGAAATTAATGCTGGTTCCATATGGTACAGTATGATGTATGATTATGATTGAGAAATTAAATTGTTTGTGTCGCTTGGATAACAGCAATAGAATGGTTTAAACGGTTTGTTTCTTATATAGATTTCTATTTATACAACCCCAGAGCGAGCACACAAAGTTATGCAGGAAACTTTAGCTGGTGCGAGTCCCATAGATCTGAACTCAGAAAAGTATTGAAAGCAATGGCATCATTAATGCACATGTCACAGCTAAGTGTTTATCTCACTGAATGTAGGAATGGAGCAACTCGAGCGGTCAAACATGCAAAATCCTTGGTAGTGTTGTGTAGCAGTTGCAGCTGAGGGTTGTTCATGAACCCTCCAACTTCCCCAGCGCCACTGTATAGATCTTAGCGACGGGGGGTAGATCCATGATGCTATGGGCTATGTTGAGTCAGGTTATATGTGCAGCTGGAGTTGGGGAAGCGTCATGAAATTGCTTGTAGCCGATGTACAGATAACGATACTGATACATTGAACTTCGATACGGTTTGCTGAAAGAATAATTGTTTTTTCTTCGATACCATTATTAAAGGAACTCGAATTGTAACCCGATTACAGAGGTTACTCCCTGTCAGACAAAAAAAGAACCTTGGTTTTATTTTTCAGTTGTTGAGTATAAGAAAACTCACAAAGACTCATACTCTGAGGTCTTCGAGGTTTACACATCTGCTTAGTGGCACATTATACATAGTTCGTGTTGTTTTGAAACGCATAAGGTTGCTCAGACAGAATCATCATTTCTGTTCATTTTCCACTGATTTACTGATGAGCATTAGCAGATTCCAGCGCTGTCTGCCTGTGTTCTCTCATCCATGATCGCTGCTCTGACTCAGATAATAACATATTTAATTTCAGCAACAATACATGACCAAAACACACACGGCAATCAGACGTTATTACAGAAAACTTGATGGTGGTTTAAAGTGAGTTTTAAGTAAAAGCGGAATATAAATCTTATTCATTGTTTTATGTAGCATGATGCTACAGTTTGCATAGATGGGGGGGAGAACATAACATGAGCTTTGGGGGTGGTCGGGCATGTAACGATTACGTATGAAGGCAATCTGCCCTATATGATCGAACTACGAGCAGGCATCCCGCGATACTCCCATGGGAAATAATGACAGAATGACGGCGGCACGATCCGAGCGCTTGTTGTTTGTTGGAGACGGGCAGCTAGTGAACAGCCGGCCTTGAAACGGGGCGTGGAAACCCCGAGTAGTGACGTAGGATGCATGTTTAATGGTGTTTACAAACAACCGCACAGTGTAAATGTAGCCTTACATCTAAGGGTGCTGGGACGCATTCGCACTACAGCCTCTCGTGTGCGTCACATCTCTGAGTGTAACTGGTGTAAACTAATAGGTGTGTTCGACTTGACACACACCGACCGTGCAGACCGATCGGTGTATTACAGTACCAAGAGAGCAGACTGCTCTGTGCGCTTTCAAATCGCTCTCGCGGATGTCAAACACTAATCGATCTGTCGTGTGTTGAAGGCTTATTGGCTCACTGACGCTGATGAGATTAACCCCTTAGGTAGCCAGCAGTCTTTCTTAAGCTTACAGCAGAATGTTGTGGATGTATTGGCAGTAGCAATTCTCGGTACTTGCTCTGCTGCAGCAGTGTAGCAGATCTATTCCGCAATATATATATATAATATCATGTAATCGTGGTAAATAGTATGAGAGTTGTCATCAAATCATTATCAAATGTATGTGTTAAACCGGATATGTGTGTAATTCGCCATCATAATGAAAGGATATGTTAATTGGGCAATAAGCAGGTGAAAGTATCTCATGTAGATAGAGTCACATAAAATTGGAAAATGTCATAGATTAAGGGCTTTAAAAACAAACCTTGTATGGATATTACTGACTTCATATTCGGGTCTTTAAAAGTTTACAAAACATAAGGATACACCACGCCCACCATAAAAATGCAATATGTGGTTTAACAAACCACCTACCACGTGGAGCCTAAACTTATGGAACCGAGCCCATCACAGGAAAGAAAGGAATCTGAAAAGGAATGAAAAACCTCACATTGGTATAGAGTCTAGTACTTATTAACTACAGTTTATAAAGTATGAATTAACTATTAATAGTTTGCAAATGATTTGTAAGTATTTTATTAGTATATACATTATAGTTTTACCTATATATATACAGTATATATATATAATATAGGCTTTGGCCGAGCCTCGATGTATAAGCTCTGTTATCGTAATGCCTAAAAATAAGCTAGTTTTAATCTCAAGGAGTGGCATGTAAAAACTGCATAACAAAAACCCCACAGCAGTTATCCTAACTGCAGTGCCTGAATTAAAAGCCTTGTAAAACGGTGATTCAACTTTAGTTCAGAAGAACTAAAGAGTCTTTCTTCTCAAAGCGCTGGAATCAGAGAAGCTGAGATATATCAACAAAGAGCTGCAATTCATCAAAGGCGCTTCAGTGAATGTGCCTCAACTGGACAAGTGAGACGACAGAATTATGAAGACATAAAAAAATATGTGCAGCCATTTCAATGCAAATGCAGCTCCACTCCATAAATAAGAGCGTTCTGTAGCTGTTATTTACGGATACAGGAACCTTCCATGACAGTGTGAAAGGATTCACTCACACTGCATCAGTTCAAAGACACACACACACAAAATCCACTCTGAAACAAAAGTGAAAGGACATTCATTTAACAATGAGTACACCATACTGTGTCTCAGGCGCCAGGCCAAAGCTTTTGTTCCTTTGCCCACTTAGTTACATCAATCAGTACACTATATTCGGGGCCAGTGGCATCAGTGCTTTCTGCCAGTATCGGCTCTTGACTGGTTCATTCCTCCAGTGCAAAGATCCGTCAAACTAGTCAATGATATGGCTGCCGAATGTCTCAGCTTTTATCTCTTTATTTAAAAAAAAAAAAAAGTAAGTTGGACATCTGTGCTTTTGTTCCAATCCTTAAGTATATAAAATTGATAAAATGGATACAATTATTTTGCATATGCTAACAAAATATTCTGCAAAGTGGAAGAATGTTTTATTGTGATTAATATTACATTTCATTTGTTATAATCATTGTTGTATAATAAATAAATGTTATTAATTGTATTCAGTATTTTTTGGTTTACATCATTGATAGCCATTTAAGTGTGAATCTTCTTGAAACAAGATGATTAGTAGTGTAGTCTTTTAATTTATTACACTTATATTATTAATACTAACTAAAATCAATCAATCTTGCTGTTATATGATAGTGCTGCGAGAAAAAAAAAAAATCTTGAAAACAGACTGCTTGGGCTTGAACCTTTATTATTATTATTATTATATTATATATTATACTCAACATTAATATTAGTAGATTTAATTAGGGGTAATACATTATAATAAAAAGACTTAAATACATGAAATCACTATGTTGCAACACTTGCTAATTGGTATTTACTTTCTTAATATCAATTACGGGGAATATTACAATATTAGCTTTTTTGTTACATTTAAAAATTTTATTTAATAATAATAATAATAATAGTAATGATAATAATAATAATAACATGCAGCCATACTGATATACAGTATAAACTAAATTTTGACCAAATTGATCTGGCCAGCATTTAAAATAAAATAAATAATAAAATAAATAAATAATACAGAAAGGTTTGATTAAAACCAGTTAAACAGTAAATATTAAAATGGTCGTTACCCATATTTGGTGTTGTGTATATGAATCTGAAGTCACTGTGAATTCTTAGAAACAAATCCCATCGATATTAAATTTGGGACATAACTGGTCACACACCAAATCCATTTATGCAACTTTTTGAGGAGAGATGTGCTAGTACTTTTCTAAATGATCACACGCACAATTTTTGTCCTGCAGAAAAAAAGAACACCCTAGAAACGCCTCAGGACAACCGCATGACAACACCCTGCTATCATGACGCCACCACTCACACACGTCTTCAGAACATGTACAAATCTAGTTTTGTGCGTGTGTGTTTTGGTGGTTTTGAGGTGTTGAAGTTGTGTGCTTGTGGCCAGGCTGATGCAGGGATTGGTGGAGCCGTTTCCCAGGCTCTGAATCCTCTGACGCAGGGCCGCTCCGCTCATTTGCATGTCGATGGCGGGCAGATTAGCGACATTCCGCTGCACACAAAAAGCCAGCCACAGCGACACACACTGAAGCACAAAATCTCACCCGATTTCACTCTCGCCCCCTTCAGCTTCCCCAGTCAATGCATTCCCCAGCCGCAGCCTATTGACAGCGAGCCTCTGGAACAATACCAAGACGCAATGTAGGATCAATCCTGCTGTTTGCTCCTTCTCCCCAGAGCGAACAAAGACTGCAAAGAAAGGGCCGATCCCCACCGTTAAAAAAAGGTGGGGAGAGAGGGGAGGCGTTCGGCAGAGCAGAAGCAGGGGGTGATGGGTAAGCATTAGGGAAAATGGGCTTGACGGGCAGCTGGAAAGAGTAAGCTCATTTAGAAAATCGACATCCCCAGCTGAGATAAAACCAATGATGATTTGTACTGTATCTTCAGGGGATAAAAGCACTTCTATAGGATTTCATAGCACCCAGCATGAAAGAGGTGGCTGGGGGAAGAGAGTGCTACATTTCCCTGTGAGCGAGAGGCCTTGAATTCCCATAATAAGTAGGAGAGTTAAACACTGGTGCTGAGCGAGGCTGCTTTGCTCGGTTGGCTCTCTGCTTGACTCCGCCATATCGGAGCACTTTCAACTTCACTGTGCCACTTGAATTCATACAGATTTACAGGACGCCACTCCATCCCGAAGATGACCGACTGACTGACTGCCTGGGCCTGCAGTCCAAAAACAATCGGGGAAAAGAATTCACAGGAATCCTTATGAAATATTAAGCAGTGATAATGACTGTCAAATTTAATGCAGAATAACACGGCTGATGAATAAAGTGATCTTTTATGATAGCAGATTTGTCAAGCTCTGAAATCGGAATGGAAGAATGACATTTCAAGTCGTTCAAAATCAGTAAAAATGCAGTTAGATTTATTTATTCGAGTCAAACTAAAAATAAAATAAAATAATTCAAATTAAAAAATAGTTTGTTCAATTGTTCAGTAAGTTCAGTTCTGTGATCCTATCCGTTGCCATAAATTGAACAAAATGTGATTCAACTATTTATATATTTTATATTGGTGCATTTAAATGAAAATTACTAAACATATTTTTACCATAATTTATAAAAAAATACAGAAAACATGTTTTGATTTGTTTTAACTACATTTTCACTCCAATTTTACTTCCCACATTTACTTGTTTTAACATAAGGTCTGTATCTCTTCTCTATACTTGAGGTGTAGTCTCTGGTTTTGTTTGTCTGTTTGGTTGACACTGTTAGTAAGTGATATGTAACACAAATAAATGTAGTAAAAAGTAAGTAAATCAGTGAGTGGAGTACATAGCACGGTAACTACATAAATAAATAAATAAATGTATTTTTCCATGTAAGTTCATTTAGTCCGTGTGTTTAATATTTTGCAAACATTGCGGTTTGGTTGTTTGAAACTGTTATTAGTAAGTAAACATGTAAAGAAACGTAAGTAAATAATAAATAGATAAATAAATCGGTAAGTAAATAAGTGGTAAAGTACAATGTATTTTCATTTAAAGTGTACTTCTTGGTTAAACGTTTTGCAACAATTGCTGTTTGGCTGAAATTTTCATCCAGTGATCAAACAAGTAATTAAATAAGTAAATCAGTAAGTAAATATGCAAGTAGGTTAGTACATAAGTAAATAAATAAATCTGAAAGTAACTTAAGTAAATAAATGATAAATGATGTCCTGATGATATCTTAAGAGGTGACTATATATATATATATATATATATATATATACAGTGGGTACGGAAAGTATTCCAGACCCCCTTAAATTTTCACTCTTTGTTATATTGCAGCCAATTGCTAAAATCATTTAAGTTAATTTTTTACCCTCATTAATGTACACACAGCACCCCATATGACAGAAAAACACAGAATTGTTGACATTTTTGCAGATTTATGAAAAAAGAAAAACTGAAATATCACATGGTCTAAGTATTCAGACCCTTTGCTCAGTATTAGTAGAAGCACCCTTTTGATCTAATACAGCATGAGTCTTTTTGGGAAAGATGCAACAAGTTTTCACACCTGGATTTGGGGATCCTCTGCCATTCCTCCTTGCAGATCCTCTCCAGTTCGGTCAGGCTGGATGGTAAACGTTGGTGGACATCCATTTTTAGGTCTCTCCAGAGATGCACAATTGAGTTTAAGTCAGGGCTCTGGCTGGGCCATTCAAAAACAGTCACAGAGATGTTGTGAAGCCACTCCTTCGTTATTTTAGATTGTGTGCTTAGGGTCATTTGTCTTGTTGGAAGGTAAACCTTCGGCTCAGTCTGAGGTCTTGAGCACTCTGGAGAAGGTTTTCGTCCAGGATCTCCCTGTACTTGACCGCATTCATCTTCCCCTCGATTGCAACCAGTATGGCCATATGAAGGACACAATGAACAAGTAAAAAACACCACAGCATGATGCTGCCCACCCCAGCTGCCCGTGTTGGGACGTATATTGGCCGGTGATGCGCAGGGCCTGGGTTTTTTTCGACACATACCGCTTAGAATAGGCCAAAAAGTTCTATCTTGGTCTGATGAGAATTTATTTCTCACCATCTTGGAGTCCTGCAGGTTGTTTTTTAGCAAACTCCATGCGGGCATTCATGTGTCTTGCACTGAGGAGAGGCTTTCCGTCGGGCCACTCTGCCATAAAGCCCCGAATGGGGGAGGGCTGCAGTGATGGTTGACTTTCTACAATTTTCTCCAATCTCCCGACTGCATCTCTGGAGCTCAGCCACATCTTTGGGTTCTTCTTTACCTCTCTCACCAAGGCTCTTCTCCCCCGATAGCTCAGTTTGGCCGGACGGCCAGCTCTAGGAAGGGTTCTGGTCGTCCCAAACGTCTTCCATTTAAGGATTATGGAGGCCACTGTGCTCTTAGGAACCTTAAGTGCAGCAGAAATGTTTTTGTAACCTTGGCCAGATCTGTGCCTTGCCACAATTCTGTCTCTGAGCTCTTCAGGCAGTTCTTTGACCTCATGATTCTCATTTGCACTGACATGCACTGTGAGCTGTAAGGTATTATATAGACAGGTGTGTGGCTTTCCTAATCAAGTCCAATCAGTATAATCAAACACAGCTGGACTCAAATGAAGGTGTAGAACCATCTCAATGATGATCAGAAGAAATGGACAGCACCTGAGTTAAATATATGAGTGTCACAGCAAAGGGTCTGAATACTTAGGACCATTTGATATTTCAGTTTTTCTTTTTTAATAAATCTGCAAAAATGTCAACAATTCTGTGTTTTTCTGTCAATATGGGGTGCTGTGTGTACATTAATGAGGAAAAAAAAATAACTTACATGATTTTAGCAAATGGCTGCAATATAACAAGAGTGAAAAATTTAAGGGGTTGAATACTTTCCGTACCCACTGTATATACGGTATATATAGGAAATAGGCTGGATTCAGATGCGGGTACAACAGAGGCTTTATTGAACAGAATAATCAGCTGGAGAGTCTACAGATACCCAGAGGGCAGATGCCGGGAAGAGCCCACGGGTACCTGAGTGCACAGAGCGGTGCAGGGAAACAACTTGCAGCTACGAGCACTGGAGCCTGAACAAGACAAGATGGCACTATAAACAATCCACAACAGTCTGACAAAAGACAGCAAAACAAGGGGAGCTATAAGGAGAAGATAACGAGATAAACAAGAACCCGGTGTGAGAGGAGATGAGCTAATGAGCAGGGAAACAAGGAGGGTGGAGACACAACCACGCTGACAACGAGCACGTGGCGAGCTGTCAAAACAAAGCCACGCACACAACACAACACAACAACACACGAACAGAAGAGACAGCAATGATACAGGTGATCAGACCTGAGACCCGACAGTACCCCCCCTCCCAGTAACGCCACCAGGTGCCCCAGGAGGAGGCCTAACTCGTCGCCGACGGAAGTCTGCGATCAACGAACGATCCAAAATGTCCCGAGACGGTACCCAGCATCTCTCCTCTGGGGGACAAATCCCTTCAGTCCACGAGATACTGAAACTAGGGATGCACTGATACCACTTTTTCCAGTACTCGTCCCGATACTGATACTTTTATTTTTGGTACTAGCCGATACAGAGTACCTATACCGATATTTTTATTGCATTTGTAAATTTTTTAAATATTGGTACAGAAACCAAAAGAGTATGTATAATATTAGTTGGTTAACTTAACTTATCAAATAGATACAGTCGAACCAAAATTTATTCAGACAACTTCAACATTTCTCACATTATCACAGTTTGTTCGCTATAGTTTAGAAAATGGTAATAAAATATAACAAGAACTCAGAGTTAATCTGTGTCAAAATTTAATCAAAAATTATACCTGGTCTCTGAATAATTTTTGGTTTGACTGTATATCCTTCTGTTATTTTCACACTTAATTATGCCCATTAAAATGTATTTTACAAGTTTTTGTTACTTTCACTGTTAATATTTTTGCTCTATGGTACATCATCTTTAATTTAATATAGCATTAGAGCTGCTCCATTGCAGCGGCTCAGTACTGTAATCACGCGATTTGCTGTAAAAACGCAGGGAACCACTTGCTATAAATCTCCCAACTATGATATTTTCATAAATAGAAGTCGTATTTTTTACATCTGAAACTTGCAGCGATTTATTTTCCAAAGCCACTCATATAATGCAGAAACACTCATGAAGCAAGCAAAACACGCGCAACGCGTGCACGTATTTGTACTGGTGCAGAATGAGAGGGACAAGTACAGTACAGCCTAGCGCATTTCACACAGGCTCCTAGATTCACTTTCGCCAGAAAGCCGTGTATGCTTAAGGGTGAAAATAAATGATGTTTATAGTGAATGCCCTCATGAATGGTTTTATTTTTACGATTTTGTTTTAATCCAAATGATGCATGTGCTAAGTTAGTGAACATCAATAAAGATCACACAACAGAATTGCACTCTATCTCTCTCCCTCCCTCCCTCCCTCCCTACCATTAAGTAACGTGTGCATGTTTTACTTATTTCTTTTTGACATATCCGACCGAACTACAAACTTTCCAGTGATGTCTGTGAGAAAGGGATATTCACTCGACAAACTCGCGCATCTCCGCTGCCGCGCGCTCAATCCACGGGGGCGTGATTCTCATCCGCACGCACTCAGCTATGCAGGCATAATTGAATGTTTTAATTATTTCATACATATACTAAGTAGAAACTTTACATCATACATCTTTAATCTCTAATAACTCCCTTCTGTCGTCTGTGTCGGTTCTTGTATGAATATGGCACTTATCAATGCTGTGTGGTATCGGCGTTGGTATCGGGGGATTTTAACGAGCGAGTACAGGAGCCAAGTATCGGGACGATACCGATCCAGGATCGCCGCCGCTCGTCGAGTAATCTCCTAACTGTATAGGTAGGGGAGCAATCCACAAGACGAGGGGGTCGGGGGTGGTGCGATCGCCGGCAGGGTTAAAGGGAGAAGAAAACACAGGTTTAACCCTAGAGACATGAAACACATGGTGAACCCGACCAAGAGCAGGAGGGAGATTGAGCCTGACAGCCACCGGATTAACCACCTTGGTGTCGAGGTATGGCCCAATGAATCTGGGTGCCAGCTTCCGAGAAGGCACCCGGAGAGGCAGATCCCTGGTAGAAAAGCCATACCCGTTGACCACACACATAGGTTGGAGGAGAGGACCGTCGACGATCGGCTGCTGCCTTGGTTCGTCCCGAGGAGAGGACTAAAACCCTCCTGACTCTCTCCCAGGTGCGGCGGCAGCGCTGAACGAAAGACAGGGCGGACGGAACCGCAGCATCGGGTTCCAGTGATGGAAACAGAGGCGGTTTATAACCCACATAACACTCAAAAGGGGACATACCTGAAGCCACCACCGGAAGGGAGTTCCGAGTGTACTCCATCCAAGAGAGCTGTTGGAACTCGGATTATTGGATGTCAGACAGCAGAGCATTCTTTTGAGATCCTGGCTGGCCCTGCCCATTGGTCTGAGGATGGAAACCAGAAGACAGACTCACAGAGGCCCCGATCTGTCTACACCCACCACCCCACACCCCCCAAACCACCCCACCACCACCTGTATTCCAAAACCGGTAGGCCAACTGAGGACCCCTATCTGAAACCACGTCAACTGGCAATCCATGGAGATGAAAGACGTGATCCACCATCAGCTGGGCGGTCTCCAGGGCGGAGGACAATTTGGGCAAGGGAATGAAATGAACCGCTTTGGAAGAGCGATCCACCACAGAGAGAATAACAGTGTTACCCTTTGAGGGGGGAAGCCCATAGACAAAATCAAGGGTGATGTGTGACCATGGACGGGAAGGAATGGGAAAAGGACGGAGCAGATCATCAGGCGTGCGATTCACAGGCTTACATTGGGTGCAAGTGGGGCAGGCCAACACGAACTGTCTGACATCTGCAGCCATTGTGGGCCACCAGAAACACTGACGGATGGCAAACGATGTAGCCCGGATACCTGGATGGAAGACCAGCCTGGACGTATGACCCCACTGAATCAGAATCAGAATCAGAATCAGAATCAGAATGAGCTTTATTGCCAGGTATGTTTACACATACGAGGAATTTGTTTTCAAGACAGAAGCTCCACAGTGTAACAGAAAGACAGTGACAGAACAAAAAAACACAGAAAATAAAAAATTAGAAATAGAACAAGTAAATAAGGAATAAAAAAAATATAAATTGACAATTGTATGTACAGGTATAATACAATAGACAGTTTTTTGTATGTACAGGTACTGTATATTATGTGCAAATTTGAGGTGTCGGCTGAGTATGACTGTTAGATAATAAGTGTCTGAGTGAATAATAGTGTGTGTTCCATGGTTATTGTCAAGTGTTCATGAGATGGATTGCCTGAGGGAAGAAACTGTTCCTGTGTCTGGTCGTTCTGGTGTTCAGTGCTCTGTAGCGTCGACCAGATGGCAACAGTTCAAAGAGGGGAGTGTGCTGGATGTGAGGGGTCCAGCGTGATTCTGCCAGCCCTTTTGCTCACACTGGATAAGTACAGTTCTTGGAGAGAAGGGCGGGTTGTACCAATGATTCGCTCAGCAGTCCGGATTACCCTCTGTAGTCTTCTGAGGTCAGAGTTGGTAGCTGAGCTGAACCAGACAGTTATTGAAGTGCAGGACAGGCTCAATGATGGCTGAGTAGAACTGTGTGAGCAGCTCCTGCGGCAGGTTGAACTTCCTCAGCTAGCGAAGAAAGTACAACCTCTGCTGGGCCATTTTCACAATGGAGTCAATGTGAGTGACCCACTTCAGGTCCTGAAAGATGGTGGTGCCCAGGAACCTGAATAACTCCACTGCAGTCACAGTGCTGTCCATGATGGCAAGTGGGGGGAGTGCAGGGGGGTTTCTCCTGAAGTCCATGTTCATCTCCACAGTTTTGAGCGTGTTGTGCTCCAGGTTGTTGAGACTGCACCAGTCAGCCAGCTGCTCGACCTCCTGTCTGAAAGCAGACTCGTCTCTGTCTTTGATGAGGCCGATGACTGTAGTGTCATCCGCAAACGTCAGGAGTTTGACAGCGGGGTCTTTAGAGGTGCAGTCACTTGTGTAGAGAGAGAAGAGCAGTGGAGAGAAAACAACCCTGGGGGGCGCCAGTGCTGATAGTACGGGTGCTGGATGAGAATATTCCCAGCCTCACTGGCTGCTGCCTGTCTGTCAGGAAGCTGATGATCCACAGACGGAGGTGGGCATGGAGAGCTGAATTAGTTTGGGCAGGAGGAGGTTTGGGAAGATAGTGTTAAAGGCCGAGCTGAAGTCCAAGAACAGGATCTCACATAAGTTCCTGGTCTGTTGAGATGTTGCCAGAACATACTGCAGTCCATGTTGATTGCATCTGTACAAGACTGTTGCTCTGTAGGCAATGAAGAGGATCGGCAAGGGTCCAGTGATGCCTTCAGGTGGGCCAGCACAGTTGTCAAAAGACTTCTGACAAGACGTTGAGCACCAGGTCTGTAGTCATTAAGTCCAGTATTTTTGGGTTTCTTTGGGACGGGGATGCTGGTGGAGCGTTTGAAGCATGAAGGGAATTCGCACAGCTCCAGTGATCTGTTGAAAATCAGTGTGAAGATGGGGGCCAGCTGATCAGCACAGGATTTCAGACAGGCTGGTGTTACACAATCTGGGCCTGGTGCTTTTTTTCTTTTCTGCTTCCGGAAGACCTGGCGTACCTCTTCTTCGCTGATCTGAATTGCTGGTGTGGGGGAGAGGGGGGTTGTTGGAGGTATGAATGGTTGTGTGGAGAGGTGTTCAAGGCGGGTGTGGGGTGTTTTTTCAAACATGCAGTAGAACTCGTTCAGATCGTCTGCCAGGTGTTGATTCTCCACAGTGCTGGGGGATGGTGTCTTGAAATTGGTGATTTCTTTTAGACTTTTCCACACTGATGACGAGTCACTGGAAGAGAATTTACATCTTTATTTTTTCAGAATAATGCCTCTTTGCCACTCTGATCTCCTTTTACAGTGTGTATTTAGCCTGTTTATACAAAACATTATCCCCCTTCCTGTAAGCATCATCTTTGGCCTGACAGAGCTGTCTGAGCTTTGCAGTGAACCACCATTTGTCATTGTTGTAAGTTAAATGAGCCCTGGTAGGAATGCACATATCTTCACAGAAACTGATATAAGATGTTACAGTCTCTGTGAGCTCGTCCAGATCGGTGGCAGCAACTTCAAAAACACTCCAATCAGTGAAGCCAAAACAAGCTTGTAAATCCTGCTCTGCTTAGTCCATCTTTTTACAGTCCTTAATCCAGGTTTAGCTGATTTCAGTTTCTGCATCTAGGTCGGTATAAGATGAACTAAACAATGATCAGAGAGCCCCAAAGCTGCCAGTGGAACAGAGTGTTATGCATTCTTTATTGTAGTGTAACAGTGATCCAATATATTACTGTCTCTGGTGGGACATGTAACATGCTGTCTGTATTTTGGCAGTTCACAGGAAAGATTTGCTTTATTAAAGTCCCCAAGAATGATTAAAACAGAGTCCGGTGTTGTTGTTCTGTCTCTGATCTGATCAGCGAGTTTCTGTAAAGCTGTGCTCACGTGCGCTTGCGGAGGAATGTTTGACACTGACGAGAATGAACGAGCAAACCTCCCGCGGCGAATAGAACGGCTTGCAATTAAAGAAGAGCACTTCTAGATCTGAACAGCAAATCTTCTTTAACACAGTTACATCTGTAAACCACCTCTCATTGATGTAAAAGCATGTCCCGCCGCCGCGCGATTTCCCCGTTGATTCTGCATCGCGGTCCGCTCTGAACAGCTGAAAACCCGGCAGACTCAACGCGCTGTCCGGAATGGTGTCTTTCAGCCAGGTTTCCGTGAAACACAGAGCAGCAGAGTTAGAAAAATCCTTACTTGTCCGGGAGAGCAGAATGAGTTCGTCAGTTTTGTTGGGTAAAGAGCGGAGGTTCACCAGATGGATGCTAGGCAACAGAGTTCTGAATCCGTGCTGCCTGAGCTTCACGAGGGCGCCGGCTCGCTTCCCCCGTCTGTGCGTCCTGAAGCGCTTGATCAGCGCCACAGCTTCCCCGACTACAATGTCCAGCAAAACATCAGAATAGTTGAAAACCGGTGAAATATCAGGTGGTGTGTATTTCCGAATGTCCAGCAATTCGTCTCTGGTGAAACTGATTGCAGGGATATAACTAAAGACAGGACAAACTAACAAAAAAACAACTGCGGAGCACGCCACGGAGGCAGCCATCAGCATCGGCGCCATCATCACAATGAAGAACTTCAGGGCGCAGCGTAGTCGGCACGAACAACCTGCCTGATGGGCACTCTCCCGGCACTTGCACCCCTCGTCCGGCCTCCTCTACTCGCCGCTCGATACCCCAAGAAAGAGCCCCAACCACCACCCCTTCAGGAAGAATGACTTCGGCCGTAAGCTCCCCCTCCGGAGCCCAGAACAGGCACGAGAGAGCGTCGGGCTTGACGTTTTTGGACCCTGGCCGGTACGAGAGGGGGAATTTGAAACCAAAGACCGAGCGCCCAGCGGGAAAACTAGCTCAAAGAGCCCAGCCTATTGGACGAACCGGATACTCGAGGCTCGTGATCGTCCAGACAAAGAAGGGGCTGTGCTCGATCCTCCACACAGTGATACCACTAACCAAAGGCCAATCGCAACGCCTGTACAGGGTTCCCTGAGTACCAAGGTGTAATTAGTACGTTCTAGCAGGGCCTGAGCGGGAGAGACGAATGCACAGGGTGTACCTTCCCCTAGCGAGGAACGCTGAGACAGAACTGCACCAAGCCCGACATTTGACGCGTCAACCTCGACAATGAACTGGGACTCAGGATCTGGAACCAACAGAAAAGGTGCAGAGACAAAACGGGACTTTAATTTGTCAAAGGCTACCTGAGCATCCTGGTTCTACCTGAAGGACACCTTGGTGGAGGTTGATGCTGTGAGCGGTGCAGCGATCTGACCAAAATTCCTGATGAACTGCAGATAAAAGTTGGCGAAACCCAGGAAACGCTGCAGAGCTTTACGGGAGTTAGGGACGGGCCACTTAGCGACAGCCTCTCTCTTAGCAGGGTCTGGTTCGGGCCACTTAGCGACAGCCTCTCTCTTAGCAGGGTCTGGTTTGATCCCCCTGGAAGAGATGATGTGGCCAAGGAACGTAACCGACTCGGCGTGGAATTTGCACTTCTCCGCCTTGACCAACAACTGGTTCTCTAATAGGCGCTGAAGGACCCGTCTAACGTGCTGGGTGTGTAATTGGACAGAGGGGGAAAAATAAGAATATCATCCAAATACACAAAGACAAACAGATTGATCATGTCACCCAGAACGCTACTGACGAGACCCTGGAAAACGTCCGGAGCATTGGTCAGACCAAACGGAAAAACCAGATACTCGTAGTGTCCCGAGGGGGTGTTGAATGCAGTCTTCCACTCATCCCCCTCCCGAATGCGCACCAGATGGTAGGCATTACGGAGGTCTAATTTGGTGAAGACCTGAGCTCCCTGCAATAATTCAAAAACAGAAGACATTAGAGGTAGGGGGTACCTGTTCTTACTGTAATGTCATTCAAACCTCTGTAATCAATACAAGGACGTAGGGAGCCATCTTTTTTCTGAAATAAGAAAAACCCCACGCCGGCGGGAGAGGAGGAATGGCGAATGAGACCCGCCTGTAGTGAATCACGGATATACCCGTCCATGGCCTCTCTTTCAGGACCAGAAAGGGAACATAAACGACCCTTAGGCGGAGAAGTGCCAGGGAGAAGGTCTATGGCACAGTCGTAGGGACGATGCGGAGGTAGAGAGGTGGCCCGGTACTTTCTGAAAACCGCACGAAGATCGCAGTACTCCACCAGGATGCCAGTCAGGTCCGGAGGATCCACCTGCGAAACACAAGACACAGAGACAGGAAGAAAGGCAGCACCTAAACATGACAGATGACAGGACTGGCTCCAGGCTAAAATAGAATTATTGACCCAGTCAATATGCGGGTTGTGCTGTAGCAACAACGGATGTCCTAAAATTAATGGAGCCTTAGGGGAGTCAATGAATAACAGTTCGAGCTCCTCACAATGGTTACCAGAAAGGAAAAGGCTTACATGAGGTGTGACGTGAGTAATGGTGGTAAGGGGATTGCCCGCTAGCGACCACGCTGTAATGGGCTCGGTGAGGAGGATGGTTGGGATGTTCCATTTATGAGCAAAGGCTGAATCCAGGAAATTCCCTCAGCTCCCGAATCCAGAAGGGCGTGACCTATGTGCAAGCTCCCCTGGAAGGAGAGTCGAAAGGACAGCTGAGTGTGCGTAGCTGGAGAGTTGGAACAAGGAAAAGTGCCCACCAGGACTCTCTGTTTCACTGGTGGGCCTTGGCTTTTAACGGACACTGAAGAACGAAATGGCCAACCTTGCCGCAGTATAGACATAATCCATGGGTTAGATGTTCCTGTTTCTGCTGCGGCATCAGCCGGAGATGACCCAGCTGCATGAGCTCAGCATCAGCTGACTGAGAACTCGCGACATCGGGAGAAGAGAACTCCAGGTGGCACCACAGAGTAGATTGACGGCGTTGACAGCGGCGGTTGAGACGGCCCTCCACATGGAGAGCGAGATTGATCAGATTATCCAGCTCCTGAGGAAGGTCCACAGCAGCTAATTCATTGGTGATGACATGCAGCCCCTCGAGGAAGCGAGTGCGTAGTGCGCCCTCATGCCAGCCGCAAGCAGCAGCTAGAGTCTGGAATTTAATAGCATAGTCGGTGACAGAGCTCTTTCTCTGAGACAGACGAGACAACTGAGCCGCCGCTTCATCTCCCTGGGCTGATCGATCGAATAGCTTCGCCATTTCCTGGTGAAAATCCTCAAAAGCCGCACAACAGGGAGTCCGAGAGTTCCATACGGCAATTCCCCATTCGCAGGCATGGCCCAAGAGAAGTGTGAGAATGTATGCCACTTTAACCTCCTCAGTGGTGTAACGTCGAGGCTGTAGTGAGAACACCAGAGAGCACTGAGAGAGAAAGGCTTGGCAGGCATTCGGATAACCATCGTAAACCTGCGGATTGTTGGCATGAGGTTCGGGCTCAAGAGGAATACCAGCGCGGAGGACGGGACCCCAGTTAGCCGCCTCCCGCTGAAGATCATCGACCTGCGTGAGGAGCTCAGCGACTCGGCATTAAGAGTGTCCACTTCCTGAGCTGTGGTGTTGAGTTGAGTAGATGCTGGTCCAGGAAAACTTCCTGTTGAACGAGAGTGGAACGAAGCGGATCTGATACCGCTGAATCCATCGTGGTCAGACTGTTCTATCAGGAAATAGGCTGGATTCAGATGCGGGTACAACAGAGGGTTTATTGAACAGAATAATCAGCTGGAGAGTCCGCACAGACCCAGAGGGCAGATGCCAGGAAGAGCCCACGGGTACCTCAGCGCACAGAGAGGTGCAGGGAAACAACTTGCAGCTACGAGCACTGGAGCCTGAACAAGACAAGATAGGACTATAAACAATCTCGACACTGGCAGTCAGAACAATGGTATGAACCACAAAAGACAGCAAAACACAGGGAGCTATAAGGAGAAGATAACGAGATAAACAAGAACCCAGTGTGAGAGAAGATGAGCTGATGAGCAGGGAAACAAGGAGGGCAGAGACACAACCACGCTGACAACAAGCACGTGGCGAGCTGTCAAAACAAAGCCACGCACACAACACAACAACACACGAACAGAAGAGACAGCAGGTGATCAGATTCGAGACCCGTCATATATATCTTTTTTGGGGGGGGGGATTTATAACCTAGTTTAATGTGGTACCGACAGTTCATACAACCAATGCTCATGTCAATTCGAAACACTGAGGATACAATTTCAACTCCAAGTCTCAAAGTCATTTTTCTTGGCAGACGTATCACACCTAAGGGTGCAAAACAAGCTATTTTATTCCCCTCTCTTCTTTATCTTCTCCCATTCTCATGTGCAGCAAACAGGCTGAGCTCCACCTTGATCAGCCTGCCTTGATAAATGACACCAAACAGGTGAAAGTGAAATATGACAGGGCCAGTCCTCGGTCATCAGCCAGCGCTGTTCAAAGGTCTGCGGGTGCTCAACAGAATGAGAAATTTGGGGCCCTTTTTCTGCCTCTGTCGTTTATTGATTGGAGACTTCATAGATGGCGGCTCTTAATATTTTACTTTCATCTCTGAGCTTTGTTGCATGGATGGTGAACAGAATATTGCAAATTGATCCGTCTCATCTTTACTATTGGTTGGTTTCTGAGTGAAGTACTATTGCATTAGCTGTCTGTTGACTTGTCATCTCCTGATGTCCTCCACTTTTCTGCTCTCTTGTCTTGCCCTCTGCTTCCCGTTATTGGGTGGAATGAACATGGCTAAACAGCAGCTCCAGAGCTGGTTAATCTTATGCACGCTCCACAGGCTCGCTTGATGAGCTAGCTGTGATGATCTATGCCGTAAACGGACCCATTTGATTTTCTGACCTACACGCCCTCCAGCCGCTCCCCTCAGGCTTCCACCTCAGCAGCTATTTATGCTTTTTGTCAGCTCTATAAACACATAAAAGACAACACAAGTCCTCAGACACCTGCTTTGTAAAGGCTTCATGAAGATTTGTGTTGGAAATCAACAATCAGTTCTTATTCACAGAAAAAGAATGAGCATGATAATACATAGATAATAAATAAACATTAATAAAAGAAATTATATAGTTACAAGCCATATGCATGCGGCGCAATACGTGCTTTCCAATTTGCCAATGAATGACTCCTTTAAACTGGTTATTTTAATAAATTCTGGGCTGTTCAGTGTATTCTCGCCTTTTCATATGAAGAAAAATGAGGTCTGTGGATAAAATTACTTCCTGTTTTGCATTATACACCATCATATCTTATACTGTACCTTGTGAAACTGTTGTGTACTTTAAAATCGCTAGCTGCTGCATGGTCGTCTGATTTTTAAGTCCATAAACTCACATCCTCATTGTATATAATTCTATACTGCTTAATTATTGTATATATGTATTCAAATACTGTAGTTATGACTGATATATCCACTTGCTCAAGTCGGTGGTTTTAGGGGGAGGGACTTATTATCAATGTTGGGGAAATTTGTTACAAGTAACGCGAGTTACATACAGTAATCAGTTTACTTATTTCAAGTAACTAGTAATGCATTACTTTTTACATTTGCCAAAAATGCAACTTTTTTATGTTAAAAACAAACAAGCAAGAAGGCCAGATCAGAAAAAGTAACACATTACAACATTTTGCATTACAAAAGTAATGTAACACATAACTTTCCATGAAAAGTAACTAAGTAAAGCAATTAGTTACTTTTTATGGAGTAACACAATATTGTAATACATTACTTTTAAAAGTAACTTTCCCAAGCACTGACTCATTATAGAGGCTTTTGATTTGGACGAAAATTTGGACACGACATGAGTGCATTGATGAGTCACGTATTTCATATCAATTTCTATTTGCATTTTTGTATTGTTTGCCTAAGAAAAAGGAAGGACTGCCACAGTTTTTAAATGCTATACAATACCATTTTTTTTGACACTAGCCAAATAATTTTAAGAACTATGGTTTATCAACAACCCGCGATTGCATTAAAGGATCAAAACGTGACCAGTAAAACCACATTTATAATGTGACAAAAAAAAAATCTCTTGAAAGCCGAGTCACCACCCCCGCTCACCCTAAGCCAAAAATATTAAGCAGCACAACCGTTTTCAACATTTGTGATAAATGTTTCTTGAGCAGCAAATCAGCATATTATAAAATGAATGCAGCTTTGATATCACAGGAATAAATACATTTTAAAATATAATCAGTTTGTCACCAGGAGCTGGAAAAGTGAAAATTGGAACTGGAATCAGAAATTGCTTAAGATTCCCATCCCTAATGGAGTCCCAGTCACAAACGTCCCACATAAAAGAAGGTAGAAATGTCTAGTCTGTCTATCACAGTGCATCCCTGCAGAGTGTGCAGACTAAATGAAAGAGTTCAGAACACACCTGGAAATGTAAAGTAAGTCCTTGTTTCCCACAGCAGTGTGGTGCAGATGCTATGCACGTTGAGCAAATCAAAGAGGTGACATTCAATTCAGGCATAATTACACTTAGATCACTTTCTTACCATGGTGGAATTACAGTAATTAAGATGGGATATTCAGCAGCCCCAGGTCCCAGATCTTTTGTCATGACATGAGGGCGGCTGAAGGATGGCAGTTGTTGGCGGTGGGCGTGGGCTGGCGGGAAAAGCAGTTGAGGGACCGCTGCAATCATCTTGATTTCATGTGCTGAACGATTACATGCCATGCTAATTGCTAGCAGAGGGATCTTTAATAAATATTTCATTCAGCGTAGCATCATTACTGCCTAATGCCGTTATTAATCTCTACCGGTAATTTCTATTGAGGAGGAAATGCTCTTTTGTGAGGAAAGCAGCGTTTCCCCAGCATAGCGAGAGAGACAGAGAGAGAGATGGACATGGCCAGGAACAAGTTACTTGTCCATAAAATTACATTCAATTGTTAACATGACTCTCCCTGAGTGGAAACCACGCAGGCGTTCTAATTAATGCCCCTCTTAAAAATTGATATTAAGTGAAATAAGAGTTCAGTGACTAAGAGCATCACAAAGTGGTCAGTTCCCTCACAGAATGAGACTCCTGCTGAGAGACAGAATAAGAGTCTGCTGTTGCAGCAATGGATCTTCATATTGAACATAAAGATCAACAAATATGTAGTGCACCATGATGTGGAAAACAGGGACTGAATACAGTCATAAAAAAAAATTACTGTATAACAGTAAATGTTACAGAATTGTGAATTAATAAATCAAAAGTAGGTGTACAATTAATTAAATTGTGATATGGATTAGCGCAAAAATACTGCTGTTTAAATTCTTTCATTGACTAAACACTCAAGCACATGTGACGCTTGTGGTGTTTTCAGTGTCAGCCATCTCACTATTTGAGGACATGAACAAAGGTAATTCACCTCCAGAGCTGCCCTGAGAGTCACTTTAAGAGCATTTCTTCATTTCATTTGATAAAACTAGCGTCAGATACACAAAGAGACTGAAAGGTCTTGTAACCTTTCAGGCGTGGCAACACGTTGGTGGATCCAAATGCAGGCTTTATTTTCAAAATAGAGGTCAAACAGGCGGGATCAAAAAAACAGCAAACAATATAATCTAAGCCAGAGGCAAAAAGAGTAATCCACAGAATATGCAAAGGTCAGGACAGGCAGCAAAACACTCAGAAACCAGGAAAACAGTCCAAGAGCAACTAGGAACACAATGGCCAGGAACACGAGGTTACTTAGGCCATGTCCACACGTACACGGGTATTTTTATAAGTTTATAAGTTTTTGTTTTTCCTTTTTCTGTTTAAAAAAAATCTCCGTCCACATGAAAATGCAAACGCATGCTATGAAGCACTGTCAAGAGCATGCCAAACCAACAGGTGGCGATATAATCTCAACCGTAAAGCCATGTTGGCCAATCAGAAGCCTAAAAAAGTTTCCAGATAACAGCGCAAGCTCCCACGTCACAAGCCAAAATTTCCAGTTTCGCTGTCTAGTGTCTACACGATAACACTGCAACCGGAGTTTTTGAAATCTTCACCCTGGCAGGCGTTTAATTTTTCCAGGAACATATTCGGTTTCAGTGAATTGGTGCTGCGTTTGCGTGTGGACGAACGGCCTAACCGCGTATAAAAAGCTGCGGTTTTAAAAATATCCGCGTTTGTGTGGACAGGGCCTAAAAAAATGTTACAGGCTAACAATTACCAATGTGTGTGCAATTCTCATAGTCCTCCTAATAGGAGACAGCTGTGAACTGATAATGAGTTCTGATGAGTCCAGGCAAAGTATTATGGGAAATGGAGTCCGGGGTGAGTGGTATAGGGTACAGGATAGGGTGCGGAGCTCGTGGGCACTCCAGCTAGAGATTGTGACAGGTCTTCACTACAAAATAAAAGTTTGGTTAACCTTGAAGAAATGTCTGAATTCTGAAATATATTACTATTGTACATGATAATGTATAATAATAATAATGATAATACATTTATTAAAACTTTCAGGAATACCACACAATATCATACATTTTTCTTCAATGTTTTAATTTAAACAGTAAACGTTGATTGTGCAGCACTTTGCTTGACAGACAATAAATAAATATATAAATAAAATGTTAAATATGATTACATTTTAAAAGATAATTAAATTGTTTGAAAAGTTTTATGCATGCATTTTATTACCATCTTTTCTTGTTATTAAATTAGCATTAAATCAAAGAAAACAGAAAAAACACAGGAAAAATTAAAACAGACAACGTTTCTGACAAAATAAAACATTGGGCCATGTTATTGTTAAAATATTAACAAATTAATTGTTAAAGTCTGATTAATTAGATTCATTAGCATGATTATGATAATGATGATGGTGATTATTATTATTATTAAATCAAACCATTAAAGTGGAATCCACCAAAATAAAAATAAAAAACAGAAATTATGAATAACTAAAATAGAATTTGGTGGAGAAAAAAAAGCAAATTTCATAGGGCCCCAATTATGTGTATATCTGACATTTATCTCTCATTCCTAAATTGAAATTACACTATTGTGAATACACAGTGAAGCCGTAGTATGTTGCATCAATATTACAACGATACTAAAATACATGTAGTGCACCAAGAAAAGTTTCCTAGCAAAGAAACATCTAAGAGAACTGGTGTCTGAAAATAACACACAGTTTTTGCTCTACCCTCTATAATACATTCACTAAAGCGCTGCCTTCAAAAACAAGCAGCAGCGGCAGCATTAGCGTCCGAAAGAGCCTCCGCGCAAACCAAAGCAATCCAAGGTGGAACAGTTTTGTGAAATTGAAGTTGTGTACTCCCAATTATCTGTCAGCGGTGACAGATAGCCTCAATAATATATTCACATTACAGCCGTGGATCAATTTTTAATCAAGCCGAGAACTGTAGAGGAAGTGAGCTAAAATAACCCGTGAGGAGAAGCCTTAATTCTCCACCAATCAAATTACTGCCTCTCACAATAAGACATAATCATGCCTGCCAGTGAGCCCGCGCTAATGTCCCCGCTTGAGTGCCATGTAAAAAAAAAAGTCAAAGGTCAAAAGAACGACGACCTCGCGCAGTCATTCAGGTCTAATGATAAAGTGATTTGTTATTGCAAACAAAGTGTGCTTTGTGTTAGGAAACTGCTGGAAAAAGCCATTAGCATTGCAGTGCTCTCTTTATCAGAGCTGGGTAATTTGCAGCGAAAGCCGCCTCGTTCGTAATATAGTATCGGGCTCATAAACAACACCCTTAGAGAATAAAGTCGAACGAAAAAAAAAAACATCCGTAGAACAAATGAGCGTAAAGGTAATTGAACGCAACTAAAATGTAATTTCCAATAAAGCCCTTCGCCCCGTCTTAAAGCAAAAAGCCTTGAGTATTTCAGCTTTTAATGGCTCCCCCCGATAACCACGCAACCCCAACAACTTCCCCCCGGTGCGAGATGATCGAGCGCTGGTCTCAAGTGCCTGCTAGGGCATAAACAGACTCATTTACAGATCACAGAGAGAGGGAGGAAAGGAGAGCGCTTGGTTTTCCAGGGATTTACATTAGAATCGCATTAGCACCAGAGATGTGTTTAATTCAAAACACAAAGCGCACTGCTTGACGGCAACATACCTGGGTCTGTATGATCCCGGGCTAAAGGCTGCATTCCAGTGAATAGGGCTAAAGCGTACACCGCCTCAAAGGGCTTTGATAGAATCCGCTTCTTTATCTGATGCTGAACCTGACATTCTGGCATTTCAGGGGGGTTTTCCCCGGTGTCTTTCCTTATCTGTCCTCCAAACAAGACCTGAATGACCTGGCTTTCAAAGGGGAAACTGATAACTTGCTTTGGGGCGAAACGGCAAAAGACCCCCCCCCCCCCCCCAGCAGCCCGCCATTGAAATAAGTTCAAAGGCTGCGGACTATAAATGGCATTACGGGGAGGGCAGGAGTTTAGATTTGGTTATTCTCAATTGCTGATGCTGCAATAATCTACGGGCCTCTGTTAAACTAATGTACGTTAGGGATGGGGCTGGGCAGATTATTCGTAAATTAGCACAGTGGCCTCCAGAACGGAAATGAGAGTGACTGCAGCTTCGGAACAAGTTCGTCAGACGCATTTCCAAATTGGAGGATTACAACCGAAGGGATTTGGATGCCAAGTTCCCCTCTCTCTCTCTCATGCACATGCATGTTTTCTTTATTCCCGGGACTTTAGAGCTGTGGTGGGATTTACGTGAACATGTAATGAGAGGAAATATCCTTAAGATGTTTAACTGATTAATACTTTGCTGCTTCTCTTTGATTTTGTTTCCGTAGGCTGAACCGCTTCACTCTAGTGAAAGGATGCAACATTGACAAAACAAATATCCCCATCTTGCTAATATCCCCATACTGCCTAACGGGGGGAAAATGCCATAAAGTGGTCTATATGACTACATTATTATATGATTACCTTATATGAGGTAAAGTCATTGCTAAAGAGCTTACTCTTACCACTTCAATCTGTATTCAGAATGGATAGATTAAATTGATCAAAAGTGACAATTAGAATTATATTTCAAATAAAGGTTTTGCTGTATCCTTTCTATTCATAAATGAAAAATTATCACAGTTTCCACAAAGATATTAAGCAGCACAACTGTTTTTCACATTGATAATAATAATACATGTTTCTTAATCAGCAAATCAGCATATTAGAATGATTTCTGAAGGATCATGTGACACTGAAGACTGGAGTAATGATGCTGATTATTCAGCTTTGCATCACAGGAATTTTTACTGTATTTCTGATTATTTACTATAACCTCACACTATGACATTAAAGATTACTCAACACCAAACATACACTATTAATATTATTCCTTTATACTATTATGAACTAATTAAGACTTCATTTAAAATGACATGATATCATAAAATAAATATAAATTTTTACCGTATGCATTATATAGTCATGTCATCATTATTGTGACAGCATAATTATCACATATTAGTAAAGCATACAATGAGGTGAGATCTTGAGAGGAAGAGATGCTGATAGCAGCACAAAAACGAAACAGATAACACGAACTAGAGCTGGTGCTGAGGCCAGTGTGTGTTTGTGAGCGTGTAAAGATGAGTTTGTGATTTGGAGATGCGTGCGTGTGCGTGTGTGTTGTGTGTGTGTGTGTGTGTGTGTGTGTGTGTGTGTGTGTGGGTGGGTGGGTTGGATCGAAGAGTGATCGCCAGAAAATCTCCTTTCTGACAGCGTGAGGCGCCACATACACACACCGCTGCTGTGTTTTCAATGTTAACCAACTTCCACGCCTCGGACTGCTACCATACCAAGCCACAAAGCCTTCTACCATGTTCACCCAGTCGCGGAAGACATCGTTTATTGGTGGATAAAGTTTAATTCTTTGGTTTCCCATTTGTACTATTTGGTTCATTCTGTATTCCACTGTCTTTTCTGCACAAAATAAACCAATGTTGACAGAGGAGTAGCTTGCAAGAAAGTGGGGATGTACGTTCCCCCCGATAAAGGTTGGTTAATAAATAACATTTTTTAATGTTTGTGAAAGAAGTCTATATAGTCACAATGTCTGCATGTATTTGACATAAAACAGTAAAAGCAGTATTATTTGGAATATTAAAAATTAAAGAACTGTTTCTATTTGACAATGTCACATGATCTTCGAAATCATTCTAATAGTTGAATTGGTGCTTAATTATAATGATTACTGGTGCCACTTATGTATGGTTATTGTATCAAGTTAAGTTTATGAAATATTTTGTGAAGATTTTTTTTGGATGTCTTGATGAACAAAGTCAATGAACAGCATTTATTTGAAGACAGATTTTTTTTTGTGTGTAGATAAATTGTCATATGGTCACTTCGCTCAATCTACACAGCCTTGTTGCTCAACGTATCATTTTTAACATTTTAACTTTCAATATTACTCAACCCAACCTTTCAATGGGTTCGGTTCACAAAATATTAAGCAACCCTACTTTTACTAGATGAATGCATATTAAAATGATCTGAAGTCATGTGACACTGAGATGGAGTCCCCCCCCCCGCTAATGATGCTGAAAAATAAAAGCTTTCCTCACAAGATAAATCCATTAAAACATCAGATAGAAAACAATTTATTAAAATTGTAAAAATATTTCACATTATTACGGTTATTTACATTTTATTTACAAATTATTCACATTTTATTTCATTGATAAAACGTGCGTCAGATACACAAAGAGACTGAAAGGTCTTGTAACCTTTCAGGCGTGGCAACACGTTGGTGGATCCAAATGCAGGCTTTATTCAAAAGAGTGGTCAAAACAGGCAGGGTCAAAAAACAGCAAACAATATAATCCAAGGCAGAGGCAAAAAGAGTAATCCACAGAATATGCAAAGGTCAGGACAGGCAGCAAAACACTCAGAAACCAGGAAAACCGTCCAAGAGCAAAAACACGAAGGCAAGGCAAAACTAGGAAACAATGGCAGGAACACGGAAACTAAGGCCATGTCCACACGTACACGGGTATTTTTAAAAGTTTATAAGTTTTAGTTTTACTTTTTTGTTAAAAACAAAGCTCCCGCCGACACATGCTGAAAATGCAACGCATGCTATTTGACCACGGTCAAGGCATGAAAAAACCAACATTGGGATATATCCAACCGTAAAGCCCATGTTGGCAATCAGTAAGACTAAAAAGGTTTCCAGATAACAGGCAAGCTAACAAGCACAAGCCAAAAATTTCCAGTGCGCTGTACTTCTACTACACGATAACACTGTAACCGGAGTTTTTGAAAATCTTCACCTGGCAGGCGTTTTCAAAAATGTTCAATTTCAGTGACCTGGTGCTGCTTTTGTGTGTGGGCGACCGGACTAACCGCGTTATAAAAAGCTGCGGTTTTAAAATATCCGCGTTCGTGGTGGACAGGGGCCTAAAAAAACTTACAGTAACAATACAAGGTGTGTGCAATTCATAGTCCTCCTAACAGGAGCCAGCTGTGAACTGATAATGAGTTCCTCCTCAGATAGAAAACAATTTATTAAAATTGTAAAAATATTTCACATTATTACGGTTATTTACATTTTATTTACAAATTATTCACATTTTACTTCATTGATAAAACGTGTGGCTGAAATCTGGTCTCATACGCCAGTATTAGAAGGTTTGCTTTTATCTGTTTTATGTCAGCTTGTGGCTCATCCAGGCACGAGCCGAGTATGTTTTCTGATGCAGCAGTAGAGTGTGTTGTGGTGGAGGCTGGTGCGAGTGCTAATGGTGGGTGCAGGGTGGCTGAGCAGCGTGACCCTGTTGTCAGCTCGAGTGTAATTAATGCCTCTGTATGCAGCTCCAGGGGAAGTCAGGAGAGAGTGGGCTGCAGAGCGCCCCCCTGGGACCCGGCACGCATGGTCCTCACCCCGCCAGAAGCCACACAGCCTCAGGTGCCTTTACTACAGCCACACTGACCCAGTGTGCACCTCACACCACGTCAACTTCTCTCAGGACTGTAGCATACAACACATACACACAATCCTATTATAATAGTCAGACAAACTGATTACTAGACTTTATATAGCTAACAATACCCAGGATGCTTTGCAGGACACCTTGTTGAGTGTTTCGTTTTGCCTTAGTAATTTATTTTTTGCTTCTTATTGGTTGTCTTGGGACAGGTGGCGTAACGGGGCAACTAGGTCCAAAGAAGACATGCGAAAGAAGACCAGGTAACAGGAAGAGACCTTGTATTTTTCTGACATCCAATACAATGCAATACAATGATTGTCTCAAATAGAGGAACAGTGTCAAGGATGCTGCAGTAAAAGTAACTTTAGTATAAGTAAATATTATTATTGTATTATTATAAATGGTATTATTGTAATTGGAAATTAAATTAAAAAGAAAAACATTTTTGTTACTGATTTTCGTGTAGTTTATACAAAGGAAGCCAAACTTATAAGCAACATATAGAAAACCAACAAATATCGCAAAGGGAATGGAAAATAGAGATGAAATATTCAAACATGCTCGGCATAAAACTGTAACGTCAAGATTCTAACACCGCACCATGGGGATTCATTATAGGATTTACTCGCCGTGGACAACATCGGCTATCTAAATGATATAATTAAACTCAATAGATATAGTATATTATTATTAATTCATAAATAAATAAATAAATACTCGTCTACAATAATCTTATGATTATTATAAATTATTCTACTAATATATTGCCTTTTGTCCGGGGCCATAAAATCTCCTGACACGTAAACATACTGGTTATAATTATTCCAATAACAATAATAATTAATACTCAGAATCCTCCGCCCCTCCCCCGGGGTGGTCAAAAAGTAGTAGTCGTAGATACACAATATCAGTTGCAGGTATAGAACTACATAAAAAAATTAATTTGGTTGTTTAATTAAGAATTAACAGAGAGCTAGATTTTCAATCCAATTTACTTCATTTTCTTGTCATCAATCTGTCCTTGCCCATGTCTTTGTAACAATTGTGCCATTTACTTATGCAACTTTATTCACGGCAGCCATATAGTATAGTCATATTTAGTCATAAGTCGGTGTCCTTCTCTTTTTCCTTTCTTTATCAATACACAGTTGCACAAGTCAAGCATATCTTTTACCTGGCTATATGCACCATAAACCCCGATATTTGTCTATACTCCCCCCTACCCCTATCACTTAGCCCCCATCACGGATAGCACCATGACATGGTCGACCCGTGAGAATGCTACGAATGCACTATCACACGTATACTATCCCCATACCATGATTCACTTATAGCACACTAACCGTTTGCAGCACAGACCCAGTGACACTACCCCCACTGACCGATAGCCTGCATGTCCCCTTAGAGAGTAAATGGACTTTGCAGATTCGCCTATTTAGATATTCCAAGATTAGCCGTAGTACAAGAACTTTAACTGTGTCTTCTTCTGCACTCCTTGTTGAGGATAGTCATGCTGACATTGATCATCTAAAGTAAATTGTGATAGGAGAGCTAGCATGTCAAAGATGTCATTCAGGATTTCAGGTACAGGCATGAAAAAACGAGGGAAGATGAAAGTATCATCTTATGTAAACGACCCTGCCATAACACTCAGGTTTGAATGAGTTTATTGATATTAGACCCTCACAGCTTTGATGAATCTGTTAACTGACCCCAAACAACTGATATGCCACACTACATCTGACTTAAAGTGCTTGAAGGATGATGGATCCTCCTCCAATTGATCTCCAGCAGATCTGAACACTGACGTTGAGTAAAGAATAGAAAGGTTTTTATATCTTCTTCTGTCCATCCTTCAGAAATCAATGCTCTCACATCAGGGGCTGATTATCAGAGGCAGGTCAAGTGTGATGTGGGAATTCAAAGGAAGCATGTGTGCGATCAAGTGTGCACTTGCTTGATAGTATAGTATGTAAGATGAGAATTAGTATTTCACAAGTCAGTATACTACAACAGACAGCCAGTCTCCAACAAACTACATATTTTTAGTGTGCAGTAAACGTATGTAAATTGGAATGTAGCTTTTGTGTATTTCAGGATTTTAAATGTGACTTTATAAGGGGCAGTTTACACAGAAGGCATGGTTAAAAAAATTAAAAAATGCACAACGCAGAATGCTTCCTCCGCCAATGTTGCCGTCAAATAAAACAGTTGCAACTGTAAACAAAAGCTTGCAACGCTTGCCCTGCCTCTGGGGTCTTCTGATTGGTCCATTGTTTTGAAACTGACATTGAGCAACGTTGCATGTAAAACTTGAAATTCACTGCAAAAGACTGCAAGACGTGAGCACAACAGTTATGGAAAGCCAGCAAGCTAAAAAAAATCACGAATTTTTACACGTAAATAAGAAATGGAGGACGTGTTGTTTGCGTGTTGTTTACACGTAAAAAATCGAAGTACAATTGGCACGTAATCAACAAGTAAAACATCATGTATTCTACGTGTAAACAACGTGCAAACAAAGCGTCCTTGATGTGTTGTTTACATGTTAAAATTTGCGTGTTTTTAAGCTTCCTGGCTTTCCATAAACAGACATACATGTTCGTCTCGTGTCTTTACATAGAAAAACAATGGAAAAGTTGCGCATTGGAATGGAAAAAACAAACACACTTGTGTCATGCAACATGAAACGCAGTGCTCAGGAATGCGAGGGTCTCGAGATGCGCTTTTAAGACGTGATGCAATAACGGTTGCCATGCCAACTTGCTAGTGATGGGCGATATGCAAAATTTTCATATCATCCTATCGTCAGCCTGTGAGAACGCCGATACACACGAAATTGTGTGTGTTTAGTTATAACGTGCAACACTGAAAAAACGCAGAACAAGAAATATAATGGAACAAATAAGCCCTAATTTTAATTAGATAGTATTACTAGCCTGATAATAATAATAATATTCCTGCTATCATCAAAGGCATCAGCCACAGGCGATATCTCTGTCTATCGTCGATAAATGATACTATCGTCTATCGGCACAACACTACAACTTGCTACAGTAAACAAAAGCTCATGATGCTTGCCCCACCTCTGAGGTCTTCTGATTGGTCCACTGTTTTGGAACTGACATTGATGAGTGGCGCTGCGTGTAATAATTTAAATTTTTTTGACTAGACACAGTGTCTTAAAAACACAGCACTCATGTGTGACATCACACCGCAAGAGAGACACAAGCGCAACGGTCATACAATCTAGCAAGTGTGTGCATAGAAAAACAATGGAAAAGTAGTGCATTGGAATGGAAAATCACGTTCTGTGTGAATGGCGCTAAGGCTGTCGTTGATTCATGAAGCCATGTGATTGGGGTTCTCACAGATAAATAAAGCAGTGAATTGCAAGAACTGCAGGCTGCCAGCAGGGGAATGAGAGCAGAAAACAGCACACTTCCTGACAAATCAACACCAACACTAACTTCTCTGTGAGGTCTTTAAAATATACATCATAAAAGGGAAGGTAAAAAACTGGGATATTTCTTCATGGCTCTTGAACAGAAAAAGCCCTACAGGTAAGTGAGTGAGAGTCTGCGAGGATGAAATATTGATGTGGTCTGACGATACATCTGAGAACATACTGATCAAGTTTATATAATATATATATATATAAATTAATAATTGGTTTTTGTGTGTTGTTTTTTGCACCTATAAGCATATAAGCATAAAAACATGACGGGGTATTTACCTACTTGGACAATTTAAGATGAACACATTATAACCAAGGCATGAATTTATGGTGTCAGGTTTAAATTTAGTGACGTCCGTACGGACAGGATCGCTGTGATAACGCATCAATCAGAATTTAAAAACCATTGCAGTGTCTAAGTGTTTAGGGCAATAGGATTTTTTTACCCTAAAATAATTAAAATATTCACTATATTTAAACTAAAATAAAAAAATACAACAAGTATTTATATTATATAACAGAATTATTTAACTTAATTGATTTTTACAAAGACATTAAGACTCCACCCCCCTTTTTTAGTATTTTTAAAATAATTAATAATATATAAATATAAATAAACATAAAATAAATTTTTTACCTTAAAAATTTACAATTATTAATCTTTTTCATTCAAAACATTGTCCTGGAAAAAATTATATTATACTTTATATAACAATTACATTTATTCAGTTTATTCATAATTTCAGTTATGTTTGAAAGACACAAGACATTAAATGTATTTAGGACAATAAGGATTTTTTAAGGTCAGTAGTTCAAACTTTTTACTTGCCCTGCCAACATTTTCACTAGTCCACTTAAAATGTTTTGAGCAACATATGTTCATAATTTACAAAAAAATATATTTTCAATTAATAATTTTCTTGAAAAAATACAATGAATAATTTATATTATATTTTATAAATGTCAGACTCTGTTCCGTGTTTTGCAGTTGTTTTGCTACCCAGTGTTTCATTGACCTTAACTCTAGTTTTCTGTTCTGCTCCCTGATGTTCCAAGTTGATTCCAGGTGTGCCTCGTTTCCCCTGATTGTGTTGTATTTTAAGGGGTTTAATGTCACGTCTTTGTCGGTTCTTTGTTGGTTATTTGTCGTACTTGGCTACGGTGTGTCCGCCTGCCTGTATTTCTTGAAGTAGTAAGAGTAAAGACGGTGTTTGAAAGTTTACCTCCTTGTTCCTCGCTCCGCGCTCCAACACAGTAGCATCGTGACAGAATACCAGACCGTGACAGTAAACGGCGCACTTTCTCCTCGTGTTTGTTTTTAGTTTTTGAAAAGTGTTTCCTGTTTGTTTCTCCCCGCTAAAACGGAGGAACGAGCGATGTTCATCGCCGTGGCTAAGGCGAGCCACGACCCGCTCTCCTACGCGAGGGCATTCGTGCCGCTCGCCCTCGCCAGCTCCCTGGATGGGGAGACCCTTGTGACGCTGTATTACGGCTCGGGATCACATACCATCTGCCAACGAAACTCCCAGACACCGCCAACCTCGACTGTAAGGAGGCGGTCATCCGGTGTCTGGAGAGCTTCCGATCCCGATCCCGATCCGGAACCCCTCCGCCAGCCGTTCCACAGTCAAGTCCACCAGCCGCTCCTAAGTCAAGTCCACCGGTCGTTCCTCAGTCAAGCCTTGAGTGAGCCGCGGCCGGCGAGCTTGACATCGGTGCAGCCGGTGGTTCCTCGGTCAAGCCCGCCGACCACGCCTGTCACCCCGATCCAAGGGAATCTAAGGAGGAGAAGGCGGGGTCAGCTCCTAGCCCCAGAGCTCAGTCCAGTGTTGGCTCCAGCCCCCGAATCCAGCCCAAAGAGGTCTCCTGTTCCCGAGTTTAGCCCACGGAGGGCTCCTGTTCCCGAGTTTAGCCCAGAGAGGGCTCCTGTCCCCGAGTTTAGCCCACGGAGGGCTGCAGTCCCCGAGTTTAGCTCAGAGAGGGTTCCAGTCCCCGAGTCTAGCCCAGTGAGGGCACCTGTCCTCGAGTCTAGCCCAGTGAGGGCTCCTGTCCCGAGTTTAGCCCAGAGAAGGCTCCAGTCCCTGAGTTTAGCCCAGAGAAGGCTCCAGTCCCCGAGTTTAGCCCAGAGAAGGCTCGTCCACGAGGTGTATCAAGAAAAGGGCTCCAGTTCCCATGTCGAGCCCAAGGAGGGCTCCAGTCCCCAAGTCAAGAACAGTGAGGGCCATGGTTACGAGTTAGGCCTACGGAGGCCTCTAAAGACTGATATTTTTTTTTTTTTTGTGCCAAGGATTTTTTTGGGGGGTGCAAAGACCACGGAGGCTTAAGCCATGGCATTCTGGTTATGACTTTGCTCCCCATGGGCCCAAAGATCCCTGCTCTGCCATGGCACCTCCAGTGGCGCCCAGTAATGTCTGACTTTGTTCCTTGTTTTGTGTTTGTCTTGCTCCCCATGTGTTTCCATGCCTTTATTTGGTTTTCCTGTTCCTGCTCCCTGATTGTTTCAAAAATTTTTCCAGGTGTGTCTTGTCTTCCCCTGATTGAGTTGTATTCTTGAGTGTTTTGTTCTAAGTTCTTTGTCCGGTATTGTTCATCCTTATATACTATATGTGTGTCTGCCTGCCCTGTATTTCTCTGAAGTTGAAGATTAAAAGACTGTGTTTTGAGTTTACTCCTGTGTCTCCTCGTTCCTCCACAGTAGCCGATATGTGACAATATAACTCAGTTCTTTTAATTTATTAATATTTTAATTATGTTTGCAATTTGCAGTAATAGATAATAATAATAGTATTTTAATAACAGTATTTTGCGCCTATGATTTAACTGTCTTACAGCTCTAAGCTATTAGAAAGTAGTCCCACAATGAAAAAAAAATACTTAGACACATTTTTAAATCGTTTGTCTTGCCCCGCTGACTTCTATTGTACGCACATTACTTAATTTAAAGGCAGCTTTGTTTATATAGTGCTTTTTACAATACAGGTTGTTTCAATGCAGCTTTACAGTGATAAACAAGAAAATAATGATTCAGTGATGCAAACAGAATTCAATTATGCTGTAAAGACAAATAATACAGTGATAATTCTAAACACAATTTCTTTTAAAGTTTACAAAGTGAGGAATAAATCAAAATTAATTTAAGTGGTAAACAAAGCTTAACTTAAGAGCACTGCTTAACAAAACTTGGTTTGTCAAACACAGTACAGCATGTAGACTCAATACACCTTAAATATGCCGAAGGGCTAAATATAGATCTAAATAAAGCATGTGCAGGTTTGTAAATGGTGTCTGTGTCCTGTGAGGACGACCTTGCGGGGAGAACACGGGACGGCTGCTGAATGGAGACGGAGGTGTGAATAGGATCACATCACAGAGATGCAGCGATGCACAGCTCTCGCGGGCGACCCCGTCTCTGACCTGCGAGACCACCACAGAAACTGTTGCTGAAGACCAGCTGAGAACATCTCCACTGTCAAACGTCACTTCAATTCACAATCTGTCACATGACCATAAACATACACCTGCTATATACAGCCAGCACCACCTCCAGATCCCTGCCGCTCATCCATACCATCATTACAAAATACAACACCCTCTTACTCTCAACTAAAATATCAGCAATGACAATTATTTAGATAAAATTATGTATAATAATAGAGGTTGTTTCCCTATGTGACAGTGTCCTTATGTGACATCTATCTATCTATCTATCTATCTATCATCTATATCTATCTATCTATCTATCTATCTATCCATCATCCATCACTATCTATCTATCTATCTATCTATCTATCTATCTCTGTGTGTGTGTGTGTGGCCAGTCTGTGTGTCGTGTGGTTGTGTGAATGGAACATGTTCTAAATATAATAATAATAATAAAATAAAATGTGTGAAACGATTTAACGACTGGCGCCGACGGTGTGATGGCGTGCTCCGCAGTTGTTTTTGTTAGTTGTCCTGTCTTTAGTTATGTCCCTGCAATCAGTTTCACCAGAGACGAATTGCTGGACATTCGGCAGTACACACCACCCGATATTTCACCGGTTTTCGACTATTCTGATGTTTTGCTGGACATTGTAGTCGGGGGAGCTGTGGCGCTGATCAAGCGCTTCAGGACGCGCAGACGGGGGAAGCGAGCCGGCGCGCTCGTGAAGCTCAGACAGCGCGGATTCAGAACGCCGTTGCCGAGCATCCATATGGCGAACCTCCGCTCTCTACCCAACAAAACAGACGAACTCCTTCTGCTCTCCCAGACAAATAAGGATTTTTCAAACTCTGCTGCTCTGTGTTTAACGGAAACCTGGCTGAAAGACGCCATTACGGACAGCGCGTTGAGTCTGCCGGGTTTTCAGCTGTTCAGAGCGGATCGCGACGCAGAATCAACGGGGAAATCGCGCGGCGGCGGGACATGCTTTTACATCAATGAGAGGTGGTGTACAGATGTAACTGTGTTAAAGAAGATGTGCTGTTCAGATCTAGAAGTGCTCTTCATTAACTGCAAGCCGTTCTATTCGCCGCGGGAGTTTTGCTTATTCATTCTCATCAGTGTCTACATTCCTCCGCAAGCACACGTGAGCTCCGCTTTACAGGAACTCGCTGATCTGATCACAGAGACAGCACAACAACACCCAGACTCTGTTTTAATCATTCTCGGGGACTTTAATAAAACAAATCTCTCCCGTGAACTGCCAAAAAACAGACAGCACATCACATGTCCCACCAGAGACAGTAATATATTGGATCACTGTTACACCACAATAAAGAATGCATATCACTCTGTCCCACGAGCAGCTTTGGGGCTCTCTGATCACTGTTTAGTTCATCTTATACCGACCTACAGGCAGAAACTGAAATCAGCTAAACCCGTATTAAGGACCGTAAAAAGATGGACTAATGAAGCAGAGCAGGATTTACAAGCTTGTTTTGACCTCACTGATTGGAGCGTTTTTGAAGCTGCTGCCACCGATCTGGACGAGGTCACAGAGACTGTAACATCTTATATCAATTTCTGTGAAGACATGTGCATCCCTACCAAGACTCATTTAACATTCAACAATGATAAGCCAATGGTTTACAGCAAAACTCAGACAGCTCCGTCAGGCCAAAGAAGATGCTCACAGGAAGGGGGATAATGTCTTGTATAAACAGGCTAAATACACACTGGAAAAGGAGATCAGAGTGGCAAAGAGGAATTATTCAGAAAAAATAAGGATTAAATTCTCTTCCACTGACTCCGCATCAGTGTGGAAAAGTCTAAAAGAAATCACCAATTACAAGTCACCATCCCCCAGAACTGTGGAGAATCAACAACTGGCAGACGAACTGAATGAGTTCTACTGCAGGTTTGAAAAAACACCCCACGCCCACTCTACACTGACACTCTCACACAACCATGTTAAAACCCAGCAACCCCCCTCTCCCCCAAAATGCCAATCAGATCAGCGAAAAGAAGAGGTCCCTAGTGCGCCAGGTCTTACGGAAGCAGAAAAGGAGAAAAGCACAAGGCTCAGACTGTGTTACACCAGTCTGTCTGAAATCCGGTGCTGACCAGCTGGCCCCCATCTTCAACAGATCACTGGAGCTGTGTGAAGTCCTCTCCTGCTTCAAACACTCCACCATCATCCCAGTCCCAAAGAAACCCAAAATTACTGGAATTAATGACTACAGACCTGTAGCTCTAACATCTGTGGCCATGAAGTCATTTCAAAACTTGGTGTTGGCTTATCTGAAGGACATAACTGGACCCCCTGCAGTTTGCCTACAAAGCAAACAGGTCTATGGACGATGCAGTAAACATGGGACTGAATTATGTTCTGCAACATCTAGACAGACCAGGGACTTATGTGAGGATCCGGTTCGTGGACTTCAGCTCGGCCTTTAAACACCATCATCCCAAACCTCCTCCTACCCAAACTAACTCAGCTCTCCGTGCCAACCTCCATCTGTCAGTGGATCACCAGCTTCCTGACAGAAAGGCAGCAGCTAGTGAGGCTGGGAAAATACACTTCCAGCACCCGTACGATCAGCACTGGATCTCCTCAGGGTTGTGTTCTCTCCCCAATGCTCTTCCCCTGTACACCAACGACTGCACCTCTAAAAACCCCTCTGCCAAGCTCCTGAAGTTTGCAGACGACAAACCACACTCATAGGCCTCATTCAGGACGGTGACGAGTCAGCTTACAGACAGGAGGTCGAGCAGCTAACTGTCTGGTGCAGTCTCAACAATCTGAAGCTCAACACACTCAAAACAGTGGAGATAATAGTGGACTTCAGGAGAAACCCCCCAGCACTCCCCCCACTCACCATCATGGACCGCACTGTGACTGCAGTGGAGTCATTCAGGTTCCTGGGCACCACAATCTCTCAGGACCAGAAGTGGGACACTCACATAGACTCCACTGTTAAAAAGGCCCAGCAAAGGTTGTACATCCTTAGCCAGCTGAGGAAATTCAACCTGCCAAAGGAGCTGCTGAAACAGTTCTACTCCGCCATCATGAGCACTTCGGTACTCCGCTTCAAGACTGTTGGTTCAGCTCCAGCTACCCAAATCCTGACCTCAGAAGCGTCAGAGGTAGGCCGGACTGCTGGAGCGACCATTGGTACAACCTCCCTTATCTTACAAGAATTACTTATCCAGAGGGTGAGACAAAAGGGCTTCAGAACACTCGGACCCTCCCTCCAGCACACTCCATCTTTGAACTTGTGGCATCTGGTCGACGTTACCGAGATCTGAGCACCAGACACGGCCGACACAGGAACAGTTTCGTCCTCAGGACATCCACTCATGAACACTTAACAATAACCTGGGAAACACACAACTATTTATACATAGACACTATTATCAACATCATACTCAGTCACACTAAACTTTGCACATAAGCATTACAGTACATGTACATACAAAATATTGTAATATACGGCACATACAATTGTGAGTATATAGTTTTATCTTATGACTGGGTATCTATTTTATGTTTTATCTAGTCTGTGTTTTTTCCCGCCGGTTTTTTTTTTTTTGTTTTCGTTCTGTTTTTTGTTCTTCACTGTCATTCTGTTACACTGTGGAAGCTTCGGTCACGAAAACAAATTCCTCGTATGTATAAACATACCTGGCAATAAAGCTCATCTGATTCTGATTCGATCCTGAAATGTAAAATGCGGTAATAATAAATATAATGTGAAATAAACAAGTCATGTTATTATGTATTTTATTTGTAGTTATGTTATATATTTTAGTATATTTATTATACATGATAAGTATTAATATACTTGTTATTATTTGTCAGGGATTATATTTAGTATAGTATATTACAGATAAGATTATATGACAATGGGGGGGGGGGGGGGAAGATATAAACAAACATGTCGTACTATTATTACATACTTATATAATGTCTCCTTGGTATACACACGCACATAGCCTAATAAAACCAAGATATAAAACAAATTAATCAGACAAATTAATTATAATATATTGAAATAATATAAACTATAATAGTCCATTATTTATAATATAATTTATCTCATCACATGGAGTGTGTATGTGTGTGGATACAAACTTATATAATAATAACAGATGTGATAATAAGAAATTAATACTACTACTAACAATAATAATAACACCATGAATCATTATACTAGGGCTGTCAAAAGATTAATGCAAAAAAGTTTGGTTAATTATACACGTGGTTGTACTGTTATATTATATTCTATATAAATGCACACATGATACATTTAAGAAATATATGGAATATATATTATATATAATCTAAATCAGTACATAAATATGAATGTATCATATACTATATTATATACACAATATATATTATAATATAGTATATATATATAATATACTAACATGTAAAGATTTTTAAATAAACTACATGTAGGGTATTATATACATATTAATATACAGTACATAACCATACCATATCATATTAAATTGTATTAGTTGTTGACACAACAAGCATTCTAATGTGCCATCCCATTTCAAACAGCGCAGGAAAATCTGAGTGTGGTGTGAGTGAAAGTTGTGTTAAGTTAATAGTGTTTTAACAAAAGATGGCAGAAAAACAGACCCACAATTATCTGCATCAGCAGAGGTGTTGTTCAAGTTATCTGATATCGACACTGGCACACAAATTCTGTATCATGCGTCCCTAATCAAAACAACCCATGAATTCAATGGAGCAACAGGCTGAAGTGATGAATTACTCGCTCTGCAATGAACAGTGCAGCATTAATGAGAGGAGACGGTCTGCATGCGCGGATGTGTGTGAAGCCGTGATCTGAAGGATTTGGCAGGACTCCTCTGAGCCCTATTCTCCGGAATGCCAGACATGACGCGGGGGACAGGGCGTGGCCAAACAGCTCTGCCTAGGCCCAGTCTCATGAAACAACAGAGCCGCAGGGAAATGAATAAATAAATATTCCCTCCAACCATGCTGCCTGTTTCCATGTTCTGGCAGGGCAGGAAAAGCCAGGAGTCCAGTTGCTGCATGAACATTAGTAAGACAAACAGCAGAAGACCTGTGCCTTTCCTCTCCACGCAGGCCTCGTCTCTACACAGCACCCTGCGTCACAGCCCAACCTGACCGGCAGCTCTGCACAACTCCAAACACGCTCAATTATTCAGACTCCAAAAATTAGACCAGACTAACAAAGTGGGGGATTTTAATCTTGATGCATTGTGACATACTTAAACACTATTGCTGTCACCAGATAAATAAGTAGTCTATGAGACATTAATCTGTCATTATAGCAGCTTGGCGTTTGGCCAAGCCTGCATTCAGACATTTTAAAAAAAAAAAAAAAAAAAAGCAACCCCCCGAACGAGGAAAGGAGCCACCTCTAAATTCCCAGCATTCTCTAACAAGGTGGAGAATAATAGCGTGCATTCTGGGAAATGGCATTTTTCTCTTCTTTTTTTTTTAAGTGGTGCTTACTCACCAGATTTATTGAATGATGTATATTAGCACATAATTAAAAAACTTAATCTCCAACTCGGTTATGAGAGTCACTTCAGGAGCATTTCATTATTTTATTTGATAAAACTATTGTCACACAGAAACTCAAAAGATCTTCACTGCACCCCACCAAAATAAAAGTTTGGTTTAACTTGAAGAAAATTATAGCAGAATATATATTACATTGTATAGTCATAGTATTTTAGTAGTAGTAGTAGTAGTAGTGGTAATAATAATAATAATAATAATAATAATAATAATATAATACAAATAAAGATAATTGAAATGTTGTACAGTTATATAATAACGAATATTACACTTTTAATGTAAACAGTACATCTCTGTTGTACAGCACCCTTTTGCCAAAAACATTAAAACAACTGTTCAAATTTAATATGATTATATTTTATATGATTAATTCCATTTTTAAAGTTGCATCAATTCATTTGATTACCATATTTGATAATACATTTGTATTAAATCAAAGTAAATAGATACACAAATTTCTTGGGAAATTAATAATAAATCAATCTATATTTCAATGACATATTTACAGATACTACTTTGATTAAAATTAGACTGTGTAAATAGACATAAAGTTTATTGAATGGTTCGATCAGACATCCTTTTTTATTATAAAAAATGTATTAAACCATTAAAACAGAATCCAGAAAAAAATAAAACACTACACTGTAAAATATTTCAATTTAAAACTTCATTTCAGTTGCTGCCTTAAGTTTTTACGTATAATTTGTTGTGCAAGTCCTTTCAGCTTAAATTACATTAAACTGAAGAAGAAAAAAATGTACAACAAAAAAGCTAAAATTGCTCAATTTGATAAGTTAAAGTAATAAGTTGCCATAACGTACTTATCATATCATGTTTTCTGGGTTGCCCAAGTCAAATCAGTCCACACTGATTACTCTAGACATGGCTCTGTTCCCTTCTCCAACTCAAATCTATGGGATTTTTCATCCTAATCATAATTTTGAACTAAAAAACTCATTTAGCTCTCATCAACAAGCTGAATGGTGCTCATGCAGAACATATTACACACTAGAGCTGGATACTAGAGTTAAGCGTATATTCAAAATTACAAACCCTAAACAAGAACTGCAGTGAAGCTACCGGGACACAGAGTCGACAAATGCACCGATCGCATTCAGAGCAGCTCTCTGGATAACCATCAAATGCAAGTGACCTGACAGAAGCTTCATACCTCGGCAATCGCTTGACATTGCTTCATAAATCAAAGTTCAATCATTTTTTTCCAAACGCATTTAATTGGCTCTCAAAACCACTGTTTTCTCCTCGTGAGATTAAAGGTGTTCAGATGACAACATAAAGCGAAGTCTGGCATGAAGCTGATGCTGCTCATGGAGATGATAATGACCCTTAAGCTGTAAGCACAGAGACATTCATATTTTATTCATGCAGTTATGCCTCATGGTACACACCTTGCCTTTTTCTAATCTCAAGCAACTGTAGAGATCTTTTTTAAGGGTCTTGGTGAGGCGTGCACCACACACACGCAGTGCTCCAGGGACCCATCTGCCACCCTTTTATTAATTCATCAGACTTAAGCATCATTTGGTCTGAACTGGAATCAAATATTTCTGGGATTCCTTTATTTGAGTGTCTAATATCTCTTTATTCTCCGCTCTTGGTCTGCACATCTATACAAGCTGCCGTGGGCATTTAACGCGCCTAAATCATGGTGTAAAAAAAATAAATCTGTCTTCTTTGAAATGTGTAACATTGATTTTTACACTGGTCAATACTACATTTGAAGGTGCAAATTCAAAGCATTCTTAAACAAACCTATGATGCTATTTGGGAAATTGCCGAGCAAATTATTTAGAGCTAATTAGATATTCCCAAGTTATTGATCACTGTCTAATTTAACATGTATTTATTTCCCTCCGCTTTTCTTATTTGTGTGAATCTCACATATGCGTGTCCTGGTCACATCTCACCTCAAAATCAAAAGAAATAAGTTATATTTTGCAAAAAGAAAGTGAAGCAGCCTACTTGCACAACCATTAAGTTTAGCATTA
The DNA here is from genome assembly GCA_018155175.1 of Sinocyclocheilus anophthalmus. Taxonomy (NCBI): domain Eukaryota; kingdom Metazoa; phylum Chordata; class Actinopteri; order Cypriniformes; family Cyprinidae; genus Sinocyclocheilus; species Sinocyclocheilus anophthalmus. The sequence goes on from JADLZN010011008.1 coordinate 44,820, forward strand.
TTTTCATAACAATGAAGCACATTTTCCCCGCAAATCCTTACTGCAATGCAAACGCAACTCATTGCAGGAATGTGAATGAGATGCATTGTTTGCATTTGCACTGTTGTTTATTACAGTATCAACTGTTTACACACATTTTCAAAACTTTACACACAAATCCAAGAATTGCACACACAAAATGTAAAATCTCTTGCGAAATGAAGCACTGCATTCAAAATATCAAACACATCTCAAAAGCAAACATTTGCAAACACCTTTGCCATTATATTAATTCCTGTTAGATTTTTGTGTGTTACATAGAGAATTGTGTGTTGTGTTTTGCAAAAAGTGTTTTATGACATTGAAAACTGAGTCAAAAGTAGGCTGAGAATTAGCATATGGTTTTGCAGATTTGGTGTGTGGTTCTGGTGTTTGAGTGTCAGGTTTCAGAAAATGTGTGACAAGTAAAGATTTTGTGTGTAAGCAGTTGAAAAAAACTGTAATGCACTCCACTGTATTTAGGATATTTGTTGTACTTCATAAATGATTACAATATTTGTTTTCATAATATGCTTCTGCATTAAGATTCTATTTGTATTTCTCATTACTGTAAACAGACTCTCATTTCTTGTAAACATCTATGTATCTATGTGTGTGTGTGTGTGTGTGGTGTGTGTGTGTGGTGGCGTGTCTGCGTTTTTTTGTGACAAATGAGGACATACATTTGTATAATGACAAAGGTATGGAATAGGTATTACAAGGAGAAGGTGACTTCAGGACATTACCCCATGTCCCCACATTTCAAAACATATAAATCACACAGAATGGAGTGTATTGAAAATCTGAAATAGCACAGTTTCCTGTAAGGGGTAGGTTTAGGAGTAGGGTTGGCAAAGGGCAATAGAATATACGGTCTGTACAGTATAAACACCATTACACCTATGGAGAGTCATTCATAAACCATAAAAAAACAAAAACCTGTGTGTGTGTGCGTGTGGTGTGTGTGTGGTGGTGATGTGTGTGTGTGTGTGTGTGGGTGTAGTGTGTGTGAGTGTCTGTTGTGTGTGTGAGTGAGTAAGTGTGTGAGTGAGTAAGTGTGTGAGTGAGTGGTGTGTGTGTATGTGTGTGTGTGTGTGTGTGGGTGTGTGGGTGGGTAGGTTTAGGGGTAGGGTTGGTGTAGGGCAATAGAATATACGGTCTGTACAGTATAAAAACCATTACGCCTATGAAGAGTCCCATAAACCATAAAAACAACGGTGTGTGTGTGGTGTGGGGTGTGTGTGTGTTGGTAGTGTGGTTGTGTGAATAAAAACAATATAACAAATTTAGGTTTTTTCTAAAAAAAAAAACAATTTGATTTGGGGTTTAAAAGCAAGAGCTATTCTGATGTAATGATGATAACCTATCATCATTACATCAGAATAGCTCTTGCTTTTCAAATAAATGGTCACACAACAGGTTCCTATGTCATTTCCCACCTTTTTTATGGGTGCCGGCCCCTCTTACAGGACGTCCTTTTCCCCAAATCAGCCTAATTCAGACACATTCAGTGACAGAAAGACAGTATCTCTGTACTGGACAGACCAGACTGCACTACAGCACATGGAGTTCCCTGCACACAGGGCCATTAACGCCTGCCTTACTGTAAGGTTGATACTGCCCTCCAGTGGCCAAAGCTGCTCCATCCAAAAAAGAGCAGAACTGGAGCACAACATTCCAGGAATGAGGGACTGTGCATGTTTTGCACATTAGGTGTAATAGCTGTTTGAACTAACTTCTGCAATTACTTTTAACCAACTGGTCATGACGTCAGTTTTCATCAAGTTCACACAGGTGTCCATCAGAGTAACACAGTTGTAGAGAATCACATTAACTATTAACATGATCCACTAACATTTGTGTCACAATGCTCTTTTGAACAGTATATCTATTGTTTTCTCATTTAAAACTTGAAATGTGTGTTGTTTCTTTAAAATAAATGCCATTGGTTCGATATTTTGTTATCTAATGCAATCGCATTCAGATATTTTGAAGTGCGTCTAAAGTGTCCAAAGTTTTTGGAGCCACTGTATATATAGGGCTCTTTCCTTTGCTGTGGGTTCTGGCTGCTGGTGGTTGTAAATTTAGCTGTTGGTAGGACACAGCTCCACCTCTGTACATTCACCCTCCGGGGCCCAAGACAGAAACATTCCATTCATGCCCCTGAACCCTGATCAACCCCTGCACCGGCAGGGAACAATGAATTCCCCAACGTCATCCATGTGTGCAGGTAAAACTCCCTTGGCTTTATGGTGGTAACCCATAAAATAAGGCAGGCTTTGAAGCTCCCAGTTGAACAAAAGGTGAATACAGTCATGACATCTACCCTAAAATATTAATGACACGACTCACTCTATAGAAACAATCTGGTTTATTTCAAGAGGTTCACCTGACACCTGCTCATGATAAAAGGCTTGAGTGGACGTAAGGTTAATGACAAAAAAGGTGTCAGAGAAGTGACATGGAGATTAAAAAATGAATCTATATAAAACTATTAAATCAAGTTCCTGTAATCTTACATTTCATGTTGGTTTCACATATGTAAAAATAAATAAATAAATATTTCATGTTGGATTAAAAAAAAAACATGTACACCTTTAAATGCATCATTCATTCATTCATTCATTCAAATGCATCATTCATGTATCATTCATTTAATGTAATGTAATGATTTTAAAATGTTATAAAATATAAAATATTTCCTTACACTTTTAATACACACATTTTTTCTACACACTATATTCAAGTCATTTTAAATATCACAAATATCATTGTTTACTATTCATGAATCATGAATATTAGGTTATACCATTTGAAAACATAAATTAACCCTGTCATGCAGGGTTATTATAGTCAAAACCATTAAAAAACCCTGTCACTTCAAATAAAATAACTATATTAAAAATGTATATTTTTCCAGTTGTCTCTCATTTCTCATTTTTAACAACTAAAACTAAAAAACTGAAATAAAACAAATAAAACTACAGACGTATTTATAAATGCAAAAACACACAAATAATTTTAATTAAAGCTTGCATTGAAAGAAAAGAAATATTAAATAAAAACTAATTCAAAATATGAAAAAAACAATAGTATCTTGATACTAAAATAACACTGCTGCCATGCCATATTTACTTTTTTATATAAATATTTGTATACTGTTTAACAGTGTTCTTGCCACGATTAAAAATAAATAAATTAAATTAAATTTAAAAAGCTGCTTCACTGCTTTTGTTAAAAATAAAAGAATCCCTACATTTACTTTTTTCAATAACAATTACAGAAAAAAATCTAAATATCACAATGAATTCATAATTCATTACTGCTCACATGTTCATCATAGAGGTTCTCGTCTGTATAAACCACATATGTAATGTATTTCTGAAAACGTATTAGCAGTTAAGAGGAAAAACTGCAGTGAAACATGTTGCATCGTAGGTTCATAACAAAGACATTAAAACAACACAGCAGAGAGCAATTCTCTGTAAAACCTGTAACACAACCTGTTCTTCAACTGTGAGCACAGCATTGACATGCACAAAGATTACAATAACACCCACATACATACATTCAAACAAAAAACAAAAAAACAACAGTAACCGTTTCACACACATACCAACATTCAAGAGTTTCCACACGCCTCTCTGAGCATGAACCCTCAAGGCAAAGAGGTTACTCCACAAAAGAACTTAAAGGATAGTTCACCCAAAAATGAAAATTCTGGGATCATTTAATTACTCACCCTCAGTTTGTTCAAACCCTAAGACCTTCGTTCATCTTCGGAACACCATTTAAGATATTTTTGATGAAATCTGAGCGCTCTCTGAACCTCCCATAGACAGCAAGGTAACTACCACAAGGTAACAGTACCATGACGCAAGTGTGGAATAAAGTCATTATTTTTGTTTTCTTTGTGCAAAAAAAGTATTCTCGTAGCTTCGTAACTTTACAGTTGAACCACGGATGTCCCACGGCCTACTTTGTCCGACATCTTTTACTTTTCTGTACGCTGAAACGTGGTAGTTACCTTTCTGTCTTATGGGAGGGTTAGAGATCCCTCATATTTCATCAAAATAGCTTCAAGTGTGTTCCGAAATGACTAGGTCTTACAGGTTTGGAAGCAACACGAAGGTGAGTATTTAACGCAAATTTTTTTTTTGGGTGAACTAACCCTTTAAATTAGACTGCATGCCAATTAATAAAGTATGCAAATACATGTTTTCCTTGTGCAAACGATGGGCATCATCAGAGAACCACACCGAGAGTAACATGCACCACGGGATGGCTCTCGCCTACCCATGCAGTGACAGCAAACAGCAGAGCGCAAGGCCTGGGCCTCTATTTACCCACAGCACTGTAACTCTGAGTGAGGGTCACGACCTTCCAACGGGGGCATGTCGCTGCGGCAACTGCCTCTTTAAGCCGCTTGTCTCCTCGAGCAAATGATTGTGTCATCGTGATCACACCACGGGGAGACAGATATGTTTTGACATGCTGGCTGCAGCACTTTAGACAGTGCGACAGGGATGGAAAGTGACATGGGCTGATATCTCATGCCAGGCGTGGCATGATATCATGAGAATCTGTGCCAGTGATTGTCGGCTAGGGAATGCCAAGGAAAACAAGTGAGAGGAAACAGGAATCTTTTGAGGAGTGCTAGACCACTATAGGTTGCAAAGGCAGGACTGTCAGCCGAGAGCCAAACTGGGTGATATGAAATACAAGTTAAGACTGTAGCACATATATGGCTATATAAGAAATACATCAGGTCAGATTTTTGCTTGTCTGTGCAAAACACTACAGTGTTTAGATGTGGTGGACCATTGCCAGGGCTGGTTGGGTCACTGTTACAAGTCAAAACAGCCCACGTCTCTATGATATTCTGGTCTCTAGATATGTCACGGCTTGCTGCTACAGTGCAAGTCGATTGGATTTTTAGTTCACCAGTTAATTTGACAAAATTATCAACAGAGAGTTTAATACTACTGAAGATGAAAAATACCAAGTAAACTTGCCTCAGCAAACACTACTAATAAAACTAATAAAGAAAAATATGACTAATGGTGTTGATGTGCACTTTATAAAAGACTAATATGATTGCTGATATTTGGCATTTCTGAAATTATCCATTTAAATGTACAAATTAAGTAGCAAATTAAGTATATATAATGTATAGTGTGCGTGTGTGTGTGTGTGTGTGTGTGTGTGTGTGTGGGGGGGGTTTTGGGGGGGGTGGTGGTTGGGGTTTTTTTATCATGTTTTGGTATCAGTAATTTTAATGTTTTAAGACTTACTCACTCAACTGCATTTATTTTATCAAAAATACTCTAAGTCTTAATCCAGTCTTCAGTGTCACATGATCCGCTAGAAATAATTCTAATATGTTGATTTGTTGCTCAAGAAACATTTCTAAATATTAACAATGTTGAAAACCATTATTGTACTGCTTAATATTTTTTTCAGCATTTAGAAATATTTTGTAACAATGTAAATGTCTTTACTGTCTTTACTTTTGATATTTTTTGTGTCCTTGCTGAATAAAAGTATATTAATACTTTTATTATACTGCTAAGTTTAATATACTATTATTTTTTCCTCAGAATAGCTTTATTGTATTTTGAGTAATATGTTAAATATGTATGTATTTTGAGTGAATAATGTGTAAAATAATTTTTTTTTAAATCATTAATTTGAAGTCATTTTAATAATAAAATAAACAATTGTATTCAAGTAATTTCCCATCATTAAATTTATTTTTTATACCGCGTCAGCAGTAAGGGTTAGTTCACCCAAAAATGAAAATTAGCCCATAAATTACTCCTCCCTCATGCTCCTAGGGTACTCCCCACTAGACCTTCACTTTCAAACTAATCCAGACGGAGTTATATAAAACATTGTCTTTGATATTTCAAGCTGTTTAGGCAAGGCCATGCAAGTTGATTTATATAGCACCTTTTATACAAAATGGTAAGTCAAAGTGTTTTACAGAAAGACAAGAAATGAAGAAATAATCACAACAATAAACCACGGAATTAAGAACTTTGAACAGGGTTTAAAATTGATTTTTAAACTGACATTTAAACAGTTAAGAATAAGAAATGCATACATAAAATACTTTGCAATCAGTTTGGACATCGCGCAGTGCTCATTCAATAATTGCACAGCTAAACAGATGAGTTTTGAGCATTGATTTAAATGTGGCTAATGTTTTAGCGCATCTGATTTCTTCTGGAAGCTGGTTCCAACTGCGAGCGGCATAATAACTAAATGCGGACTCCCCTTGTTTTGTGTGAACCCTTGGTATTTCTAACTGACTCGATCCTAATGATCTGAGTGGTCTGTTAGGTTTTATATTCAGTGAGCATATCTGCAACGTATTTAGGTCCTAGGCCATTGAGTGAATTATAAACGAGTACTTTAATCATCCAAATGTACCTGGAAGCCCAGGTGTAAGGACCGAGGACTGTGTGTGATATGCTCAATTTCTGTTCTATCAGAAATTCTGGCAGCACGTTTTCTGGATGATCTGCAGCTGTCTATGTCTTCTCGTGAATTCCGGTGAAGACCATTACCATGTCCAACCTGCTGGTGGAAGGCAGGTTTCTCCAGTTCTTGACTGGAAACAAAACATCTAATTTTTGCAATGTTTTTGAGATGATAGTATGTTGATTTTGTTACTGCTTTGACATGACTACTGAATCTAAGGTCTGTCTCCAGAATCACACCCAGATTCCTGACTTGATTTTTAGTTGTTTGACCCCTAGAGTCAAGTTATGCATTCACCTTGAGAACTTCATTTTTGTTTCCAAATGCAGTGACTTCAGTTTTTTCCTTGTTTAAATGAAGAAAGTTCTGGCACATCCAACTTTTAATTTCATCAATGCATTGGCAGAGGGATTCAATGGGGCTGTAGTCATTTGGCGATAGGGCTTGGTAAATCTGTGTATCATCAGCATAGCTGTGATAGGCTATTTGTTTTTTTCTCATTATTTGACTTAGTGGGAGCTTATACAGGCTAAACAAGAGCGGTGCAATAATTTAGCCTTGTGGGACTCCGCATGTCATGTACGTCCACTTAGACTTATGCTCTCCTTTTCTCACATAATAACCTCTCCCTTCTAATTATGACCTGAACCATTTGATTACCATACCAGTAAGCCTGACCCAGTTTTCCAGTCTCTTTAGAAGTATGTTATGATCGACAGTGTCGAATGCAGTACTGAGATCTAGTAGTACCAGCACTGGTATTTTGCCAGAATCAGAATGTAAGCGAATATAATTTATTATGTTAATGAGCGCTGTCTCTGTGTTGTGGTCGGAAACCAGATTGAAAATTTTCCAGGTATTCATTTGAGTTTAAGTATTTGTTCAGCTGATTAAAGACTACCTTTTCAATAATCTTGCCTATAAAAGGAAGATCTGATATTGGTCTATAGTTGCTCAATATGGTTTTTATCAAGATTGCTCTTTTTCAGAAAGAGTTTAACAACTGCAGTTTTCAGGGAGTTTGGAACCCTTCCTAAGAGATCTGCTTTTAAACAGTTAAGCACCCTTTTGAAAAATTATGTGGGAAGTGTGTCAAGATAGCAAGTTGACGATTTAAGGAGCTGTACTATTTTGTTTAATGCCAGTCAGCGGGTGTTGCAATGCTTCAGTCCAAAAGAACTTAAATAAAAGCGGGCCATCCATAAATGCGATTCCTCATAAAACGTATCACCCGGTAACTGCTCTCCATTTACAACATGATCGCAATCTAATAAATTGCCTATTACATTTGATATATGGATATTTTTCTTACAAAAACGTATTGATTCGCTACAGGAGGCCTTTGTTCTCCTCCCAGAGCCATGTGAGACACTTTTTTATTGATGGGCGCTTTTTATTTAAACTTCTTTTGGACTGAAGCACTGCAAAACACCCGCTGACTGCAATGATGGAGCTTGAAAGATCAAAGACAATTTTTTATATAACTTCCGATTGGATTCATCTGAAAGAAGAAAGTCACATACCCTAGAGTGCTTGAGGTTGAGTAATTAATGACAGAATTTTTCATTTTTTGGGTGAACTAACCTGTAAATCAGTCATTCTCCCTGACCAATCCCTTTTTAAACTTATGTATTTTTTGGTTAATTTCTAGTAAAGATTGCGAAAAAGTAATTGTACGTATGGTATTTATTATAGTATTTATACTGTAATTACCATTTTCCATCCTGACATTGCATGTATCAGTTTAAAATTCGCATTTTCAAATCTAACTCTGTACTCAAATCAAATAGTAGGATTCTAGTCCATGCAAGTTTAACACAACAATCCCAGTAAGGCTGCTAATAAAACGTTTCGTTACAATGGTACCCTTGTTCCCTTATGGAGGGAAGGGATACGTGTGTCGAGTGTAATGCCTAGGGTCGCTCTTTGGCGCCAAAACAACCAAAGAGGCCAGTGAAATTTGGTGTGCAGAATTTGCATAGCTGGCCCAGGCATTCGGGTATAAATAGGCCAGCGGGGCATCTGCTCCCTCGTTCTGTTCTGAGGAGCCGAGAAGCGTCTCAACCTACTCAGAGGCAATTCGGAGTTGTGGCATGAAGGACACAACGTCTCCGTTCCCTCCATCAGGGAACGAGGGTTACCATATGTAACCGAAATGTTCCCTTTCTGTTGTTCACACCTCCAACGTGTGTCGAGTGTACACATTTGGTTCCCTATACTAAACTCCCACTGCCGACTGCTTCACGAGTCCACGTGGGAGCAGATGTTTGACAAGCCATGTGGCACAACCCAATGAACCTCTCCTCCTGGTAACCTTCCAACGCCCAATACTTAAGACCTCACTCTCCAACATCCAGGACAGCCACCATAGAGGCAGAGGTCCCTTCAACTGGAGCCTTTTCCCATAGTAATACTCACCATAATATAACAGCTGAAAAGTATTGGTAGTAAGGTTGGGACAGTTACTATTCCCCCTAGGGAAAAGGCACTACGGTGATCACATCCTACCCGATGGGGTGGTAACATGTGAAGATCCACCTATGGACTTACAGAGGAAGGTACATAGGGAAGGTACTGGGGTGGGCTCCGCGTAAGTGGAGATCTACCAAGACCCAGAACCTATCGACAGTATGTCTGTCTAGGGGAACACTGAGCCTCAGGGGCAATAGAGTGGAGAATACACACATGGGGCCTCAAGAGGAGCCAGTACATGTGGAGCACTAACCCAATACAAGAGTTCATTCGAGGGAACCTACCTTGTAATGAGTTCTAAAGCAAGTTCCTTCATCTAACTTTGCTAAGAAAAAGTGCTTATTGATGCGTGTATTCCGAGTTCAATGGTTCCCCCAGGAACCTGAGGTGGACTGCGAAGCGCAGTCTACCCGGGTGAGTAGCGTGGTAGCAGCTCTACACCCTGCCAGTCTACGGTCCAAGAACCGACGTTCAGAACTCTGAAGAAGCTGGTTCCATTCTAGATTATAAATCTACAAATTTATAAGGTGTACACAACCTGCAGCTCTAGAGATATCGGCTAGAGCTGGCCTGTTCGCCATGGCTGCTGATGCCGCACTGCCCCTGTAGAGAGCCCACTCCGAGTGGGCAAGGTAGGCCTCTGGCCTGATAGGCCATTAGGATCACATCCACAATCCCTTGGGATAGCCTCTGTTTGGAGACAGCATTCCTCTTCTGCTGCCCTCCAAAGCAGAGAAAGGGCTGTTCTGAACGTCTGAAACACTGATTTATCTAGGTAATTCGTAGGCTCCGCACCTGGGCACAACCGGCACGGTCAGGGTTCCCTTTCTTGGAGGGCATAGCTTGCATAGTCTACCTGGGGGGTTTTTTTTTTCCCCTTGACGGTGGTTGGTGGGACCCGTGGCACATAAGCCAGGCTGCGGGTCTCAGGACAATGTGAGAGTCTGCTGGTCCGAATTCTAGGCACGATTCGTTAACGAATAGGGCTTGGAGATCCCCCACCCTCTTGACAGAAGTGAGCGCATTCAGGAGGGCTGTCTTCATAGAGAGGGCACTGAACTCAGCTGACTGAAGGGGCTCAAACGGATCTCTCTGTAAGGCCTGCGAGACCACAGTGAGATCCCAAGAGGGAATGAGACGTGACCTCTGGGTGCCTCTGAGGAACCTAATAACCAGATCGTGCTTCCCCACCGATCTGCTTCCCACGATGTCGTGGTTAGCTGCAATCGTGGCTATGTACGCCTTAAGTGTAGAAGCAGACAGGTGCCTGTCCAGGCCCTCTTGGAGGAAGGATAGCACAGATCCGATTCTACATCTTCGAGGATTTTTCCCCTGGGAAGAACACCAATTCACAAAGCCGCGCCACTTCTCTCTTCCCTGACTTTGTTCAGTGTCTGTGCAATGAGGCTCACTGGGGGAAATGCATACTTGAGTAGGCCCCTGGGCCAGCTGTGAGCCAGTGCATCCATGCCGAGGGGAGCCTCGGTCAGGGAGTACCACAACTGGCAGTGGGACGATTCCGACTACGCAAACAGGTCCACCTGTGCCTGGCCAAACCGACTGCAAATCAGCTGAACCGTTTGGGGATGAAGCCTGTCTTAGAAGCATCTATTGTAACAACAATGTGTCTGGACACCTGTTCTAAGGGCACTCCTGCCCATAGAAAACAGATGTCCTCCCAAGGTCTGAAGGTATGGCAACACAACGGTGTGATGTTCACATACCCATCTCAGGACTCGGGTACGAAGCCAGTGCTGAAGCGGTCTCATATGCATCAGTCCCCGCGGCGTGACCGCGGCTAAGGACGGCATATGCCCCAGGAGCCTCTGAAAGTTTTTGAGAGGGGCCGCTGTTCTCTGCTGTGAGACTGCTCAAGCCTTTCACATCGACTGAGCATGATCCTGAGAGGGCGTGTTCCCTCGTAAACCGCGTCAATTCTACAACCGAAAAGGGGTACTCTGCACAGGGGAGAGTCTGCTATTTTTCCAATTGCCCTGAATTCCCAATCGGGCTAGGTGGTCAGGACCTGTCACTGTGTGCGCAAACCAATTCTTGCAAGTGAGCTAGGATCAGCCAGTCATCAAGGCAATTGAGAATGTGAATGCCCACTTCCCTGAGAGGGGCAAGGGCAGCCTCCGCAATCTTCGTAAAGACACAAGGAAACAGGGACAGCCCAAAGGGAAGAACTTTGTAATGATATGCCCGTCCTTTGAAGGCAAACCGAAGAAACAGCCTGTGCCTTGGTAGGATTGAGACATGAAAGTACGCATTCTTCAGGTCTATTGCCACAAACCAATCCTGATCTCTGACACATGTTAATATGTGCTTGAGGGTTAACATTCTGAATGGAAGCTTGTGAAGGGCCCAGTTCAGAGTCCACAATTCCAGGATTGGTCTGATCCCCCTGCCCTTCTTGGGTACAATGAAGTACGGGATGTAAAACCCCTTCTTCATTTCGGCCAGGGGGACAGGCTCGATTGCACCCTTCTCAAGAAGGGTTAGAACCACCACCCGAAGAACAGCCGCATTTCTTGCCTCGTACTGAGGTAAACTGAATGCCCCTGAACTTGGGAGGGTGCCTGGCAAACTGAATCGCATAGCCGATCCGAATGGTTCTGAGGAGCCATCGGGAGGGATTGGAGAGGCTTAACCAAGCATCCAGATAACCTGCCAACGGTCTCATAGGAACCATGTTCGACGTACCTTGGGCAGGGTTCCTGTGGCTGAGCGGAGTGTATGGCGCTGTGGTAGGAGGTGAAACGTCCTGTAATCCTTGTCGGCAGGGTTTGTCACATGTGCCACCGACGGATGAGGGAACATGAGTTCGCCAGCATATGTCGTGTTGGCTGAGTGATAGACCCTTTGCATCTGAACGTGAGGAGACAGAGTGTTTGTGTCCAAACAGGTTCTGATGCATGGTTTCAGCGTCTGGTCGTCGCAAATGGGAGGGCCAAAAACGCTGTGTGTGTGACCCAGAGAAGAAGGAAATTGCTCTTTTATTGACCAGGTGCTGGCTATCTGCCAGGTGGCAGACAGCCGTGGTGGAGCCGAACTTAGCTGAACCTTCCTGCGAGTGGTGTGCCGTTGGTCAGGCTTGACTGAAGGCCCAGGCTGTTGTGGGGCCTCAGCAGTCCTTGCAGGGGGCCGTCCCCAGCGACGAGCAGACAGGGGCTGCTGATTCGGGGGTGCAGGAGCAGGACCTGACCCACGCTGAGGCAGGATGTGTTTGATGACCTCCATCTGCTTTTTCACCGTTGAGAACTGTTGGGCAAATTCTTCCACGGTGTCGCAAAAGAGACCAACCTGTGAAATGGGGGTGTCAAGAAAGCGTACTTTCTCGGGTTCCTGCATCTCAGCCAGGTTGAGCCACAGGTGGCATTCCTGGACCACTAAAGTGGACATCACCCTCTCCAGATCATGTGCCGTGACCTTCGTAGCCCGGAGGGCAAAGTCAGTCGCCGAGCGCAGTTCCTGCAGTACTTCTGGGTTGGGACCACCCTCGTGCAGCTCTTTCACCGCTTTGGCCTGGTAGACCTGCAGGATGGCCATAGCGTGCAGGGCGGACGCAGCTTGTCCAGAAGCCGCAGAAGCCTTCGCCACTAGGGACGAAGAGAGCTTACAGGCCCTGGACGGGAGTCTCGGGCGGCCCAGCCAGGTGGCGTTTTGCAGGGAAAGATGCACCGCAATCGCTCTCTCCACCTGGGGAACCTCCATATTCCCCCTCGCTGGACCCCCATCAAATTCTGCACACCCAATTTCATTGGCCTTTTCTCAAAAATTTAAGAAGTGTTTGGGCTCCCAAGAGCGACCCCTAGTGTCGTTCACTCGACACAACGTCGGAGTGAAAAACAGAAAGGGAACTGTAGACAGTGACAACAGAGCAGTAAGTTGTGTAGAAGCAGACAGGGATGTTTTCCTCTCTCTCATCCAGCAGTGTGCAGTCTGAGTGGGAAGTGCTGAGCTGCCAGATAGAAGCGCATCACTGCCAGAGAGAAATCTCATTAGTACGTGCTATGCCAATAATGCGTAATCTATTCATATATGTGAATATAATGTGAGTGACTGTCCAAAAGAGGAAAATCTGCGTGACGCAGATTCAGCCACGCTGAGCGCCGCTCGAGGGAGAGAGAGAGAGAGAGAGAGAGAGAGAGAGAGAGAGAGAGAGAGGGACAGAATCTGTGCCATTTTTGGGGGAGACACTAAGGATGTGTTTGGCAGTAATGAAGGAATGGAATGTAGTCTGTCTAGGGTCTGAGAGCATAGCAGTTTTTTTCTTTCCCTGGCTACGGATTTCTTGTTTTTCATGTGAAGGTTTTTGTTGAAGAATACTGCTTTTGGTTAAGACTGGCAGGTCTTTGCAAGAAAGCTGATTTTCCTACAGTCGAAGCAGGCTATTTCAGTGTGTGCTTGCTTGACAGGATCAATCTAAAATGTGGAAGTACTAATGAAAGGACAGTGTGTGTGTGTGTTTATGATACTTTCCTGTTGTCCCTCCAAACATCTTAATTCTGTCTCCTTAGAGTTGAGGTGCTTGGGACTGACTTCATATTCTAGCATGAAACCCTGGGATGGTTTTGGACAAGGCATAATCATATTTAGAACAATGGAACATTTTTTACATAAGAAATACAACGGTGAATGAAATTCTTGGTCTAATTCTAGTTAAAGGAATAGTTCACGCAAAAATGAAAATTATATCATTAATTACTCACCCTGATGTCGTTCCAAACCCGTAAGACCTTCGTTCATCTTCGGAACACAAATTAAGATATTTTTGATGAAATCGGAGAGCTCTCAGACCCTGCATAGACAGCAACGCAATTGTAATGTTCCCAGGTCCAGAAACGTAGTAAGGACATCGGTAAAACAGTCCATGTGACATCAGTGGCTCAACTTCAGTTTTGCGAAGCTACAAGAATACTTTTTGAGCGCAAAGAAAGCAAAAGTAATGACTTTATTCAACAATTCTTCTCCCCCGAGTTAAGTCTTCCACCATTTTAGAGAGTATCACAATGCATACGCACGTTTTCCCCTAAGCATAAACAACGCTGATTACGCAGATTATGTTCATGCGCGCACTTTCTCCCCCGAACGTAAACAATGCTGATTACGTCGATTACGCTCTTGGGTACTCTCCAAAATGGCGGAAGACGTAACTCGGGGGAGAAGAATTGTTAAATAAATTGTTATTTTTGTTTTCTTTGCGCTCAAAAAGTATTCCCGTAGCTTCGCAAAACTGAAGTTGAGCCACTGATGTCATATGGAATATTTTACCGATGTCCTTACTACATTTCTGGACCTGGGAACATTACAGTTGCTTTGTCTATTCAGGGTCAGAAAGCTCTCAGATTTCATCAAAATATTTTAATTTGTTCCGAAGATGACGAAGGTCTTACGGGTTTGGAACAACATGAGGGTGAGTAATTAATGACAGAATTTTCATTTTGGGGTGAACTAACCCTTTAAGAAGTAAGAAAACAGTGTGAAGACATGCAGTTATTCATTCAGTTCGAAATTACATGAATCATGGAAATTATATCATATTCTCAATTAAAAACTATGAAATGTAAAGGGAAAAAGAGTCAATAGTATCACTGCATCACTGGATATTACATTGGATATTAACATTTCAGTTGTCACATATTAAATGTTTCGCTACTTTCATCTAACCACACTTTTTTTCAACATTAAAACTGACACTTTGTACTAGAATTCAAGCTCTGCTTTAAAAATAAAAGAGTGGCCTTTTATTGTGGCCAGCCTAAGGCACACTTGTGCAATAATCATGCTGTCTAATCAGCATCTTGATATGCCACACCTGTGAGGTGGATGGATTATCTCGGCAAAGGAGAAGTGCTCACTAACACGATTTAGAACAGATTTGTGAACAATATTTGAGAGAAATAGGCCTTTTTCTGTACATAGACTCTTTGAGTTCAGCTCATGAAAAATGTGGGCAAAAACAAAAGTGTTGCGTTCATAATTTTGTTCAGTGTATATATAAAGTATATATATAATATCTATCTATTTTTTTTTTTTTTTTTTTTTTTTGTACATGAGCAATTGCACACCACAACACAGGATAAAAGGCTTCTTTGTGATTATCAGGGTTTTTGAAATGGCTTCTATTTCAAGTACTCAAGTGTTTGTACATATTAAAATTGCTTAATTTCAGTTAGAAATTCATTTTTAGAATATCATTTTTGTGTGATTTAAATAGCAACAATGGATAATTTACCTCAGATCTTGAAAACAACTTAAAGGGATAGCTCACCCAAAAACACATATTCAGTCATCATTTACTCACCCTCATGTCATTCAAAAACTATATGAGTTTCCTTCTTCAGTTAAACATAAAAGAAGATACTTTGAAGAAGAGTTGCTGGTAGCCATTGACATCCATAGTGTTATTTAAGATATTTATTTTTCAAAATATCTTATTTTGTGTTCAACAGAAGAAGGAAACTCATGCAACAACTGTGAACAATCAAGTATTTTCCATGAACACACACTGATACAGTGTATGTTTTGAATAATGTTTAAATTTTAATTAACCATTTAAAAAATGTAACATATTTATTAACTTGTGTACTGTTGTGAGACAGCAGTGCATGTGCAGAAAGAGAGTCTGCCCACACGCTCTTCTGATTTGCTTGATTTGTCATTGATTTTGTCATGTATGGTGCAGACAAATTCTTCTCGCTGAAATCTTATCACATCATGTCATGGTGCCATTGTTATTTCTCCTAAGAAACTTTAGGGAAAAAACAAGACCAAGCTGATATATACCTAAACACAACTAAGCACTCCATTAAGTCTCCTGAGCTATGAAAGAGCACCTCTAAGCAGTAACACAGTCCTCCAGCTACTTCTGCCCTATTGATTTGAGCTTTCTTTCTTTCCTGAAAATTGCCAGGAGATCTACTCTTGTTTCACCTCCAAGTTAATGTGCTGATATTTCCAATTTCCTCCTTATCTAATTTGCCCTCATTTCCGCCCTTCCTCTGGGAAATATGTGCTTGGTCAACAACCTGTTTATTTCACTTAAATGGGGCACTAATTCACCCAGTTTGTATAATTAAAACGGCACACACAACAGAGAGTGGCATTTTATTTAGCAGCTAATTGTGCTGACACCAGGGACCAAGATGTTTTATGTTCAGCTTACAGAAGCTCGGGGCAGGGCGTAGAAAAAAGACAAAAAAACAGCATATCTGCTCCTCCTTAATCTGTTGCTTGAATATCAAACAGGCGAGTGTTTGTATTAATCACACTGGACTCTTTGGGGAAATATCAAGTTGCTTTTTAACATCACAGATATGCTATAATTACTGTACACTACAGGCTCACCATCTCACCAGACATTATAAAGGCCTTCTTTGCCAACAGGTATATTTATGTTTTGATACAGCTCAATAAACTCTCTGATATGCAGCACTTAAGATAGTGCTCTGACAGCGGTCAGTTTCTCACATACAGATTTTTTTATAGGTGCGAAAACATGAAATAGCTCTGCTTAATTTATTATTATATTGTATTGTATTGTATTGTATTTTGTTATGTTATGTTATGTCATGTTATGTTATGTTATGTTATGTTATGTTATGTTATATTATATTACATTACATTACATTGTTTCAAGACTTTAAAGCCAACATAAAACACCATTCGTAATCCTTTTTACTTCAATGAAACTGAATTTTTAATGCAGACAAAAAAAGACTAATATATAAAGCATCAGAAATGTACTGGATTGTAAAAAGTGGCTGTTCAATTCAGAATGAATTTGAACATGAATATGAGTTTGACAGTTGACAGTGGAGAGGCCTGGGTTGCTCTTCCTGAGATGTAATAAAATTATTTCTCGAAGTTGTAAAAAATTATATAGATATATTGGAGTATTCTTTACAACACTGTTTCAGACTTTCACATTTAATCAATGTGTTACTTGCCATTTCTGAAACATACATACATTTTAGTGGGCTTTTTTCTTGCTTTTTAGTGGACAGGGCAGTAGAGAATGACAGGAAAGCGTGGGGTTGAGAGTTGGGAACAGGACTCAAACTCGGGTCGCCAGAGGAGCAATTACACTATATGCTAGTGCGCTAACCACTAGGCTATCAGCACAGACGAACCTGCACCAATTTTAATTGGTGTTAATTGTGAGATATATACCTGCAAATCTGACTTTTTTTCTTAGAATTGCGAGTTTGTATCTCGCAATTCGGACTTTATTACATGCAACTGCAAGTTATAAAGTCAGAATAGTGAGATATAAACTCACAATTGTAAGAAAATGTCAGAATTGTGAGCTGACTTTTTTTCCTCAGAATCGTACTTCGTGATATTCGTGATTTTCGTGATATAAAGTCAAAATTGCGAGAAAAAATGTGAGAAAATAGTCAGTCTGCAAGTCAGTCTATCTTTATTTCTTGCAATTGCAATTTTATATCATGCAATTCTAAGAAAATGAGTCAGAATTCTGAGTTTAGAATAGTGAGACAAAAAGTTGTAATTACAATACCTCTTTATTTATTTTTTTATACCATGGAAGAAACAGGTTGCATACAAACCCATTTTGCAAGACATTAAAAAATATTAAATATATATATATAGGATGATAGATTAGATAGATCGAATAGATAGACAGACAGGACCGACACAGATCAGACGGACAGAAAGGACGACAGACGCGACAGGGACAGATAGATAGTAGAGTGGATAGATAGATAGCTAGATAGATAGATAGATAGATACTGTAGATAGATAGATAGGATAGATAGACAGACAGACAGACAGTAAGATAGATACTGTAGAATAGATGGGGGGAATCGTGATAGATGTAGATAGATAGAGAGATAGATAGATAGCTAGATAGATAGACAGACAGACAGGACAGGGACAGACCAGACAGATCGATACGGTAGATAGATAGTAGATAGATGATAGATAGATAGATAGATAGACAGACGGACAGACGGACAGACAGACAGAAAGATAGATAGATAGATAGATAGATTAGATAGATAGATTAGATAGAGTAGATAGATAGATAGATAGATCGATAGATCGATAGAACGATAGATAGATAGAACGATTTTCCAACATCTGATAATGGAAGGAAACTTACCACAAATATTTCTCATCGACCAAGAAACTGTATTTTGCATTTCAATTCTATAGCCTACAAACTATAATTTTCTTAATATGTGACCCTGGACCACAAAACCAGTCATAAGTATAACAGTGATATTGTAGGCCAATAAGACAAAAATACATTTCTGGGGCAAAATTATATGCCAAAAATCATTAGGATATTAAGTAAAGATCATGTTCCATGAAGATATTTTGTAAATTGCCTACCATAAACATATCAAAACCTAATTTGTAATTTGTGATATGCATTGCTAAGAACTTCATTTGGACAACTTTAAAGCCGATTTTCTCAATATTTAGATTTTTTTGCACCCTCAGATTCCAGATTTTCAAATAGTTGTATCTCAGCCAAATATTGTCCTATCCTAACAAACCATACATCAACGGAATGCTTACGATGTATAAATCTCAATTTTTGTTTTATTAATTGACCCTTTTGACTGGTTTTGTGGTCCAGGATTACATTTGATATTATATTTAACTAGATTTTTTTCCACACACACACACATCATTTAATTATTGTTCAGGAGTCTTACTCTTCTGGTGACAACAATCAGCCACCTTTCTTAGCATTGCATCAGCCTTTTGAAACCCATATTGGTTGACATTTCATCTGTTCAGCAGGTCTCGGTTTAGTTAAACAGAAATCAAGTGTATCACTAACTTTTCATATATCACCTTTACTTGTTTAGTGGACCGAAAGGGTTTCATTTAAGCTGAGAAACACAAAGCAAACAGGATGGGACTTCATATTGAGCATCCCACCATAACACGCTTGAAAAATATCCATCATCAGATATGATATTAATCAAGCATCAGAATGTGAATTTTGTGTTCTGTTTTGAAACACAAGCCTCATTTTCCCTTTATGGTCCAGCTGGAGTTTTGCTCGAAAGGGCCAAAAAGTCTAAAAATATAGAGACTGAACCAGTGATTGATTCCTCCTGGCCCTTAAAAATAACAACATCTAATCATGTTACCAAATTGGAGCTGCATGGAAGAATTACCCAGACAACTAAGAAATTCAAGATTACAACTCCAGATAATCGACATCATTCTGAACACTCCCTGTTATCTCACAGATGATTGTTTTCCTAGTAAGTCAAGCATCACTATCAAGATCAATGCTGGAGTGCTTGATTGCACACACTGATTTCTGCAAGCTGATTAAACTCTCATTTACTCAGGCTGTATCTCATATCAACGATCAAATAATCGTATTATGATGCATTGTTAAATCTGACTGTATATTGAAGCTTGTAGCTGACTGATATGGGTGATTTAGGAAATTACATGATTTCAACTTTGATTTTCTGCTCTGTTGTCAATGCAGTTCTCTTACCGCTCACCAGAACAATCAAATATTGAATAAAGTCTTATTTTTTTGCTGTATTTTTCTGTATAAAAACATGGTGCCACGGTGCTAGGATGGTCAGGTTAGTTATTAGGTTGTGCCTATGCAGTTGTTAAGTGGAGCAGTTGTTTGCACATTGCAGTATGGTTGCTAAAGTGTTCTGGGCAGTTTCCACATGGTTCTTTACCAGGCCAAGACTCTCAAGTGTCTACAGCCTGTTTTATGCCTGCTATTAAAATCCATCTTGGCTGATCTGGGCTGGCTAAACTCGCTGTTTAACTACCATAATGCAATGCACTGTTGGAGAAAATAACTAGCTAATCACAACTGTTTCCCAAAACCATAGTAACTGTGTCGCACATCCATCATTCAAACCATGTTGGTTCAAGAATGATTTCATGTAGGTGGTGTAGTAATAACTTCTGCTAATTAATCAGTTTTACACCAAATTAATGTCAGATTATTGCTATAAATAACGAAGATGGCATCTGAGGAATACTATTTTGCTATAGGCCTATTTACAGATGTTAGATTCAATCACGTATTAACCTCGTATGTCATACTTCTGGGTTACTAGAGCACATTTACACATGCACATTCTTCGAAAACTGCTTTCATGCTTTCTGGATAAACTAAGGGTAAGTTTACATCACAGCGATGTACTAAAAACCATAAACAGTAAAAAAGATAGATGCATAAATTCATTTGCAGTCAGAGTCTGCGCAGTAGGGATTCATTTGCAGCCCAGAGTCTGCGCAGTAGGGATTAATTTGCAGCAAGAGTCTGCGCAGTAGGGATTAATTTGCAGCAAGAGTCTGCGCAGTAGGGATTCATTTGCAGCCAGAGTCTGCGCAGTAGTGATTCATTTGAAGTCAGAGACTGCGCAGTAGGGATTAATTTGCAGCAAGAGTCTGCGCAGTAGTGATTCATTTGAAACCAGCGTCTGCACAGTAATGATTAATTTTGAAGCAGAGTCTGCGCAGTAGTGATTCATTAGGCGTGTGCGTGATGGGCCAGGAGTCTGCGCCGTAGGATTCATTTGCAGCCAGAGTCTGCTCCCAGTAGTGATTCATGTGCAGCCACGCGTCTGAGCAGTTAGGATAATTGCAGCCAGAGTCTGCGCAGTTAGGAATTAATTTTCAGCCGATAGTCTGCGCAGTGTGATCAATTTGAAGCAGGAGGGGAAGAGGGGAGGCGCTAGTAGGGATTAAGTTGTAGCCCGAGTCTGAGCAGTAGTGATTAATTTGGAGCCTGAGTCTGAGCAGTAGTTATTCATTTGGAGCCCGAGTCTGAGCAGTTGTGATTCATTTGGAGCCAGAGTCTGCACAATAGTAATGCATTTGGTGTTTGAGTCTGCGCAGTAGTGATTCATTTGCAGCCAGAGTCTGCGCAGTAGTGATTCATTTGCAGCCAGAGTCTGCGCAGTAGTGATTAATTGAAGCCAGAGGACTGCGCAGTGGGATTTAATTTGCAGCAAGATCTGCGCAGGTAGTGATTTCCATTGGCAGCCAGGTTCGGGCAGTAGGGATTCATTTGGAGCCAGAGTCGTGCAGTACTGATCATAAGGTGGAGCTTCAGTATCAAAGTCCTGCCCAAACTCCACAGCCCCAAATCGGCCAAGCTCAAAATCATGCACACTTAATTTTATAGCCATTCAAATAAACGAACCTAAAAGCAAAAAAGTATGTCGAAATATAATAATAGAACAATTGAACATAACATCAGCATGATAAAAAAAATACCTAAAATGTGGAACCAATTTTGGGGAAAATGTATGTAAAGTGTAATTTGATTTTTTTTAGTTCGGCTTACGTCCCATTCGTTTATATGGAGAGGGCTTTTTCTTTGCATTTTGAAAAGTTTTGGGTAGAGATGACAACGTTGTCAAAACGACATGGATCCACGAAAACTAAAAACTCTGTATTATTCATGCTAGGCCAGTAGATGGCGATGTCACTTTGTAAAGAAACAATACATGCCTGCACACATACACATGGCCCGGATTATAGGAGCAGTGGCGGTGAAATCCCCCACTCGGCTTGAAATCATGGTCAGAGTGCTGATGGCAAAACGCATATTTTTTTTTGTTTTTTTTCCCCCCCCCCCCCAAAAAACCCTTGTTAGTTGAAAGCAGTGTTGTGTAAACACCCCCTAAAGACGGAGACATTTTTATATATATGGAATGAAATATATAGATTGTACTGCATGCTACAGTAACTTGATTATTTTGCTCAAGAACATGGTCTACTTAAGTCAATGAGTCTTACTTACAAGAAAATATGCTTCTTACCACAGGTCAAGAGCTTTAATTCCAACCACACAAGTTCCCATTAGCAAATGTTTGTTGAAAGTATGGTTTCGGGAAACACCGAATCATTGAACTATGTTGGTAACAACAGAACTTGCGACCACAGTTGGCTAACAATGCTTTTGGGGACAATGTACCACTTATTGCAAGCGGTCAGTGGACACACATCACTACTTAAACTCATTTACACCTCAAGCTGCATGATTTGATGTATTCTAACACAAATTATGTGGGACGAGTTACATGCTAATGTTTAATAGGGTCAGAGGCCCGTTTAAATCATTCAACGGACAATATTGGTGAGCATTATAGTGACGAGAAGGGGCCCCTTGGGGGTTTTTTTTTTTTTTGATTACAGTCATTTTATTATGGATAAAGAGTGTCGTTATTTGTTAAACGCTGCTTAATATTTACGGATATAGGTGGGTTGACAGGTGGGTGTATTCTGGCTTATTTACAATGGCTTCAACTGTGTGTAGTAAATATTTTCTGTTATACTAAACACGGAGTTTTTGAAAAGAAGCAAGAAAAGTTATGAAAGTCTAATCAGCCTGTTACCCCTGTTAAAGCCTATAAAAGAGTATTGTGTAATAAGGATGTGTGTGTGTGTGTGTGTGTGTGTTCAGATACTGAGATGAAGAGTGACAATCGGAACTCCTGGAGGCACGAGGACAGTGTGATCTCACAGACGGGAAGTCCTGTACATAATCTTGGCCATTGTTTAGAAACGGAAAACTGGTTGCATGCTCCTGTGGGGGGAGCAGCTTATAGGACTAAAACAATACTGACCCGACTGCGGACCTTGGCACTGCAATCCTAAAACAACCCCACCCCCCCCCCCCCCCCTCCCCCCCCCCCCCTTCAACTACAACCCAGCCCAGTAATAATCTTGGGAAAAGCCTCTTACTACACAGCCAACCCCCACATAACCTTGTGTCTATGACAGAAATTTCCCAGGAATCCAGAAAAAAACCATAGTTTTTCTTTTAAGATCACCAAAGAGACAAACCTACAGCCCTGCGCTCCTCACACCCCTGACCTCCCGAAAAGAGTAATTTCACTGACAATTAAAATGAACAAGGGAATGATCTAGTGCCATGTGACTGAAAAATGGCACACAATCAGTCCAAAAAAATGTTTTATAGAAACTATTAAGACAAGAAATATTCTGTTGCCATTTTGACAAGATTCAATATGTAACTCAATAGTTGTATATTAAATTACAATAAATTTGAATTAAATTGATACTAAAGACAGTTTGACAACTGAGAGTAAAGGCATTTATAATCTGACAAAATATTTCTATTTCAAATAGATGCTAATTTTTAATTTTCTATTCATCAAAGAAAATGGTTTCCACAGAATATTAAGCAACACAACCATTTTCAACACTGATAATAATAAGAAATGTTTCTGAGTAGCATATCAGCACATTAGAATGATTTCTGAAGTGTAGGCTAAGTGTTTCCTCACTCGTTCCACAACACTATTAAGCAGTACAACGGTTTTCAATTATAATAAGAAATGAGCAGCAAATCAGCATATTAGAATGATTTCTGAAGGATCATGTGACCACTGAAGGCTGAAGTAATGATGCTGAAAATTCAGCTTTGCATCACAGGAATAAATTGCATTTTCAAATATATATACAGTTATTTTAAATACTAATAATATTTCACATTTTTTAACGGTACTTTTGATTAAATAAATGCAGTCTTGGTGATCATAACAGCCTTTTTTTATGTGCTGATCCAGGTCAGCCTCTAAACAGCCCTGACCCCTGTGACACACATCCAGCAAGAACAACTGAAACATGACTCCTCTCCCACATGAAGTTTACTGGCATCTGGTCTTTGTCATACACAGATTCACACAGCTGTCACTTTGGCCACAACTAGTTATGTTGACCACGGATTGTTGTTCTTTTATAAGAAGCACCCATCAGCCTCACAAACACACTGGTGAGGTGAAGTTACGAAGCCTTACACACAACCTTGTCATAATCCTGTTTTAGACATGTGCTCGCAGTCATTCAATCTTATTGCATCTGATACTCGGTGTTGAAGGAGTGCCATTAATCATGTCACCAACAGAAAGCCTTATCTACAAACCAGAACTCATAATCCCACACAATATGTCAGCTCTGACTAATACATGTAAGCAAACCTATTCACGTTCAACCAAGCTAACCTAATCTTCACAAAACAAAAACAAAAAGGTCCTCATGTAATCTCCATTGATGCAGCGTTTACTTCAACATGCAGAGAGACCTGAATTTTATCAGATCAGATCAGATTAGACATTTGACAAGTGCTATCAAAGCGAGCAGCCTGAAACTTTAATAGCACACGTACAGCCGGCCCCAAACAAGCTCGTGGTCCGTTGTCACTTGGCAGCTTCGAGCCATTGCGCTGATGGGGCCACATTGATGTTCGGATTAGGGCACGCCTGTGTGATCAAGTGCTCAAATACTAGATAAAACTACAGAAACACCCTTTAATCCTCACAAACCACCTCTAAATAGGATCTTAAGGGGAAGAACATCGTCACAGTGGGTTCTTTTCAAAATGGTCCAGTGTCTTTGGCTTAATTCTGGTGCTGCTGCAGGCGGATTTGTTTTTAGCATCTGAAAGCCAAGGTGAAGGTGCTGAGAGGAGGGCAAACACCTTGGCCTACTTGATAAAGCTTTAGGTTGTGAAGTCCTGAAAGAATTGTAACAGCGTGTGGAAATATTTCCATAAATGCAAAACATTCACATTTTACACCAAAACACATTCTACGGACATCAGAAGGTTTTATTTTAGTAGTAGTAGTAGTATCAGTACTATTATTGTTTGATTTGTCGCTTTTACAGAAACACTTCATCAATTTCAACAATTTTGTCAATGCATACTGTACATCCTGACACATTTTAAAGGGGTCATATGATGCTGCGAAAAAGAACATTATTTTGTGTATTTGGTGTAATGAAATGTGTTTATGCGGTTTAAGGTTCAAAAACACATTATTTTCCACATACTGTACATTATTGTTTCTCCTCTATGCCCCACCTTTCTGAAACACGTCGATTTTTACAAAGCTCATCGTTCTGCAAAGTGAGATGTGCTGTGATTGGCCATCTATCTAGTGTGTTGTGATTGGCCGAATACCTCAAGCGTGTGACGGAAATGTTACGCCCCTTACCATACTGTGATGCCGTGTCCTGGCGCGACGAGACAAAACCAATAAAACCCATTAAAAATGAGGCATTTGTAGCATCCAGTGGGCACATAATTACTGATTATAATTACTTAAACTGTCTTTTTACGCATTGCATTGCGTATTGCATCGTGCCGCGTAAACATAAAACTATGTCTGCATTTGTGATCAGAGAAATGACAAACAACAAACCCTACTCTACACTGCTCAAAACTCGCATTTGAATCATCAGTGGCAAATTCTTTAAATATAAAAAAACTTTTAGGGAAAAACATTTGTCTCTTTGGGAGAAAGCCTAAACAAAGTAGTTTCGCTTTCACAACTAAGCACCACAGCGTCTTCACGGCATGGCGGCGGCGGCAACAGTACTACAGCGGGAATAAAAGTTACGCCTTGTTTCTTTGCGGGAACATTTGGGCGGCGTTTGCAAATCTTCCCACATAGTGAGGTAAACATGTGGGGGCGTGTTAGAACCAGCCGTTTTAGGTAGGCGTGGCTGACTCAACTTTTATAAAGAATATCTCTTTTGGATTGAGACTTTAGTCTTTGCAACTTACAGATCTTCTTTATGCACAATCAGCTTGTAACACTCCAAAAAAAATGGAAAACTTGAAATCGCATCAGTGGGACCCCTTGAACTGGTTTTCAATAATCATTTACTGCAGTATCTTGATAAACATTGTGCATCATGGGCATTGTTCGAGGATTGATCAATGTCATCAGCTTTCATCAAGAGTCGATGAATTTTGGCGAGATTTTATTTGACAATTGGAGAGGCGATCTCAGGCACCCTGAAACCAATTATTCACAAATTGGGCCCAATGAATCTTGGTATTATCATCCTGGAATATGTACATGTGTACGTCTTCCAATATGGTTGTTTAAGAAATGAAAAAAGCCAAACACCATGCATTAGTTTAATTTGCCAATTCGGCTATTTGCCAAATATACAACATGACAGAAGCTTAATAATCACTGCAATAATGATTGAATCCCTCAGTATTTCCTTTTTTTTTTATTTTTTTTTTTTTTGGCCAGTCAGTGCATTTCAGTCTTTCAATAATGTATAAAATGTACCACATGTAGAAATTCCAGAATCGTTACAACATTAATTCTGAAATTGATATGGTTTTGCCATATAAATTTGACATGAGATATACGGTATAGTACAGAGGAGCTTGTTCATATTTCAGCACAAACTGTAGCATTGCTACCAATTAACTTTAAGCAGAATAATATGGTTTTCCCAGAAATTATACATTTGTTTTATGCTGAATATGAAGTCTAATAAGATATTAGATATGCCTAGAGTAGAGTATTCTAATGTCCTAAAATGGAAAACTCTTCCAGCTGACCCCAAATAATATCAGTTTATTTGGAATGTGCACAAAAGGAGACAAGCTATCTTGCTAACTAACTGCTAGCTAAGCTTACACATTTCCAAAACAGTACAAAATAAAAATACTCAAAACAGAAGAGTAGCTGCTTACTTCACAGTATACACTATCTACTATTTAAAGAAGTAGAAGTATGTAAACAGTAAACATTTTGCAATGATAAACATTTCAAATGAGTATGCTACAGTATATTTTCCAAAAAGTGCAGTATATAGCAGAATATATGCTTTATTATGGAATACTGAATTCTACAATAAAATGCATAAAAAATGCATTATGAGTAGGTACTTTTTTGAACAGGTAATTACTTTGCAACAGTGTAAAAGAGTATGTTTTATTCTGTAAAGTATGTGTCACGAATTCGGTCCATGGACTTCCGTTTATTCACCACCAGAGGTCACCCTTTCCATTACATTGACTCTCGCACAACTCAAACTGTTGCATAGCACCCCGGACTACATAACCCATCATTCATTGCACTGATTGCACAAAGCACTGATTGCACACAGCTGTTTCTTATCACCTCACTCACTATATAACACCCACTCAAACTGCCATTCTCTGCTGAGTATTGTTTAGCCCGTACCCCATTCCTAGTCTCTGTGCTTAGCCTGTTAGTTTTCCTAGTTCCTGTTTCCTTCCCGTGTTTCCTTGTTTTGCCTTGCCTTGTCGGTTTTCTCGGTTCTGATCTCTGCCTGTCTCCCTGGATTTATCCCTCTAGTCTCGCCCCTGTGAATCTGTCTGCCGATCATCGACCTACACTAGCCCTAGGACTATTCTTGTGTTTTGCCCGCCATATACCTGTTTGCCATTGGTTGACCCTGCCTGTTACGACCACGTCTCTGTCTCTTAAATAAAAGCTTGCACATGGATCCTCACGTCTCTGTCGCCCCATTACAGTATGAATGTGTATATTATGAATTTAATCCAGACATACAACATTGGCCATGTTGTATTGTGACCTACTAGTGCCAGTTGCCTTGCTTCACTATCATTCACAAATGAATGACCCCATGGGATAGTAAAGTGTACACTGGATGCACACATCAGAATCTCGCCAAAAGCAGAAGGTCAATGTTTTGCCTGCTGTTTTATAAATACTGTGAATTCAGATATACTACTCTATTCACATACTGTTTTTTTGCCTACCATATAGTAGGGAAGTATGCGATTTTGGATACAGCCATGGAGTGCAAATGTGACTGTCCACTTTTTGCTGCTTGCATACTGTTCATAACAAACATGCTATACACTACAGAAACAGTAAGAAGCATTTACTATTATCTCTATATGTTGCGCTGACCTTTTGACCTCAACGCTCACATTTCTGGCCAACTTCACTATTAGTCTTTCCTAATCTCGCACCTTATTTGTGCATCTAAAAAGTGCAAAGTCTCGCTAAACAACATTCCACAAATGTACCTATGACACAGATACGTTCATATCACTTCAGCAAGCCTACGCCATCAATCATCAGAGAAGTAACTGCAGGCGACAATCACATGAGCCAATTTGAGTTTATTACAGGTTAAGGGATGTTTGAGCTGAGCATAATCATGGACAATAGGAACTAGTGAGGGCAGACCTGTTGCTTTACTGTATAAATCACGTGTAGCATATTTCACTGAAAGCTAACACAACTTATATAACCGCAGGCATCTCAAGTTCAAAAAACTCCAGAGGCGATGAAGAATGACTTTAATACATGATTAAGATCCTACGATAATTTCCTGAATGAAAATTAATATCTGCTCTTTTCCATACAATGAAAGCGGATGGGGACTGGTGGTGCTTTCAATCTCCAATAAAGTCAATACACACCATAAAAGTATCATAACAGTGACTAATATGACTAATGTGCTGCTAAAGTATTCTGAAGACATATGATAAGCTTTGTTTGAGTGACAGGCAGAAATTTTAACTGTTATTAGCTAAAAAAAAATATCAGCACTCAAATTTCACAGCGGCCTGCTCAGGTTTAAGCCCCGGGGGGGTCACGTGACATGCAAAAACCAACGATTTCATTGTAGATTCAATTTATTGACAGTTATTTAGAATAGGTCAGAGTTGCGTAGGCTATATTTCCTGTTATAAAATTACAAAACAGTCATGTTATTTATTTTATAGCTGTGAAATTGTCTTCAAAAATATATTTTTTATTGTTATTGTTATTGAAATGTAATACACATTTTTAAATCGACAGTAATAAAAGATGCTTTATATGCCAGTTAAACTAGAGGGATTTCCGAATAAGGAAAGCAATATATTGAAACCAAGATTTTGAACCTCATTACTTCAAAATTCACTTTTATTAAAAGGGCTTTTCAAGAAGACTTAAACTCTCATTTGTGCTTTTTTCAAATCGTCAATTTTCACAAGTGTAGGATGAATAAATAGAAAAACAGGCTACTGATAAAAAAGTGTAACTGTATTGGGAATTGCAGTATTGTGGCTTAGTCTCTGTCTCCCCCTATTGGCTTCAGTTATTAATTTGCAACCTTCAAGAAAGGTTAAGGTATTTCAGATTATATTAACTCAATTTGAGGTGTCTGAATACTTGACAGCAAAAGTCCTAATTTTACCTGTTTTTAGATATCTCTCTCTCTCACTCTCTCTCTCTCTCAAAAGGCAGCTTTAACGGTTTAAACCTCGACTGATTTGAACCTAAGAAACTAGTGAATGGAGTCATTAATCATCGGGATGGCCCGGTTGTGTTAGTGCTGGGGAGCTGTGATTATGTGCTGTGTGTGCTTTCACTGGTGATTATGCTGCTGTAACAATCATCCTCTACAAACACATGGAGGCAAGCCCAAAACACCACGAGAACTGTGTGAGAGTGGACTGGGACACTCATTTGAGTGTGTGTGTGTGTGTGTGTGTGTGTGTGTGTGTTTTAAGTTTTATGTCTCCTTTACAGTGTATGCATTAAAAAACTCACATTCTTACACTCAGACACTTTGAGCTTTTTATACCATGTTTATTCATTCTGAAATTAATAATAATATAATAAAATAATAATAATATGGATGAAAGCTTGAATAAGATCAGCCTTTATTTACTGGCAGATTAGCAGCAGTCAGCTGTAAACAAGGTCAAGGTTCCTCTTGCCTCCATCTTTTTTCCAGTACATGAATCCCATGCACTGGTACCAAATTGAATTTCCACACCGCCTCTGCCAGCCGCCGGCAGCTCCAGCCTCCATAAACACGCTGAAGAGCATCAGGAGCAATTTATGCGCATTGAAATTGAGCTCTCTGAGGATGAGAGCAGCACCTTGTAATTGTCACAAACAGGGGCGGACTTACCCATTAGGCAAAGGTAGGCGACCGCCTTGGGCCCCCAAAAGCCAAGGGCCCCCTTAAATGCTTGCCCCGCAAACATTTCTGTCGACTGAACCAATGCCGTTAATTATTAATTTATCAGTCTTTTGCATGCCAAAGTCAATTTCTGCATAGAAATATTAGGCTACGCCAAATAGAAGCAGAAAATCGTGCTACACGCACTTTCATGAGATCGGGTTAGCCTACAACAATGAATTTGTTGGCTATTTTACAAATGGGAATACAACGAATTCATGACAATGTTTACATTCAAGCTGCCCGTAAAATGTATAGTGAAAAGTACTTTAAAAACGTCTGGAATGCAATAAAGTAATTTTAAAGCTGTTTTTTAAAGCATGTGCTGCATGGATAAAAAATATAAATTATTAACATATCATACAAAATTGCGTTGCAGCAAATACTTTCAATTTTAAAGTATTCAGAACAGAGCAACATAAAAATCAGAAAAAGCAGCTATACAATTATAGGACAAAGTTTTCATATATGCCATTATAATTAGTGTTTTATTGTTTTAACTGTTCGGAATTATAAAATAAAACGCAAATTATAATCGGGCCTTCCATAAATTAAAGTGATGAAAAAATGACTCGCCATCTCCTAGTTGGATGTGCCTTTAGAGAGAAATGCAGGGATTACATAATGAAAGAGTTTATTTTATTAGGAGTTTATTTTCGATTTGAATTATTTAGTTTTAAAGTAGTAATTTAAAGCTTTCTATATATTTTGATCATGTCTGAGTTTAGGTTCATCATTGTGAAGCGCTCCTGTTCAAGACCGAGACGGCAGAAAGCGTTTGTTTTCTTTATTTTATAAAAGAACAACGTTTTGTTGATATTGTGAGTGCACACAAATAAAACTAGACCCTTTACAGTTTAGAATGATGTATTACTCTTAACTTTTTTGAGCAAAAATGACTGCGTATTTTAATTTGTTTTCTCTTTTAGAAAGAATGCAAGTGATCGAACTGGCCCTCCCAATCAAAAATGCTGGGTTATTTCAACCCAACTTTAGATCAAATTTGGACTAACCCAACTTTTGGGTTAAAAATTTTATGTAAAAATTTAACCCAACAGTTGGGTTAGTCCATATTTGACCCAAAGTTGGGTTGAAATAACCCAGCATTTTTAGAGTGGCATGTCCTGCAGAGCGCGCTTCAGCTTCAAGTCTCGGCAAACGATTGGATATGCATCTAATAGCGCACATTTATCTAGGTTAAATGTTTAAACTAACATTGTGATATGCTTTTTTAAGTATTTTATATATAGATTTTATTTTAGTCAAGTGGTGATGATTTGAGAGGGCTAAATTGATCAAACATAGGCTATAGGCTATGATCAATTCACTGTCTGCCGCTGGCCTTTACTTAAAAAAACAAAAAAATACTCCAAATGTTTTTCTAAATTTACTTTATAAAAAAATGAAACGAAATATAATCACTTTTCCATTACATACAAAACTGAACTATTTTAATAGCTGAAACAGTAGTATAAGCTTTTTTTTGGGAAAAGGGGAACCAAGACCAGTGTCTAGTTTTTATTTGGGCTCTTATTTTTTGTGAGTTTTACCCGTGCAGGCTTTGAATCCACTCATCCAACGCTGTTTTTTTTTTCTCATCTGTGAGCATGCCTTGATATATGTAATTTTAGGTGTGTAAATGTATATTGCCTTGTCATATTTTTTCAGTTTTATTAAATTTTGTAGTTTTAAACAACTACAATCAATGTATTTTAAGTTAGAATTAGACAGCCTTTGCATCAGGCTTACGCTGGAAAACAAAAAAGGAACTTCAAGTTTGATCTAGGAAAATGTGTGCAAATGTTTTAGGGCCCCATTCCTATATTTTGCCTGGGGCCCCCAATTCACTAAATCCGCCCCTGGTCACAAACATGCGGTCAAGGTGACATCTTTGTTATGATCTGGCATCTTTTATTAGGCAAAAAAAAGGATCAACAAGGTCATGTTTTATATTTTCTATCATAACCATAATATTTGCCATATTTTGGTATATGAGAAATATTGTGCCAACATTAATAGCATTTTTTTTTACATTAAAGACTTGATCATAATGTTAATGTTGAACTATACAGCTACACTTACAGCAGCTGGGGGCTATTATGCCTTTTTATATGATTACATAAGCTGTCAGGAATAATATGTGTTTGAAGCAAATCTAAGTGGTAGCTATACGTGACCCTGGACCACAAAACCAGTCCATAAGGGTCACGTTTTCGAAATTGAGATTTATACATCAACTGAAATCTGAATAATCAGCTTTCCATTGATGTGTGGTTTGTTAGGATAGGACCAATTTTTGGCCGAAATACAACTATTTGAAAATCTGGAATCTGAGGGTGCAAAAATCGCAATATTTAGAAAATTGCCTTTGGAAAGTTATCCAATGACGTTCTTAGCATGTATATTACTAATCAAAAATTAAGTTTTGTTATATTTATGGTAAGAAATTTACAAAATAACTTCATGGAACATGATCTTTTCTTAATATCCTGATGATTTTTGGCATAAAAGAAATATGGATCATTTTGACCCATACAATGTATTTATGGCTATTGCTACAAATATAATATACCCGTGCGACTTATTACTGTTTTTTTTTTGTGGTCCAGGGTCACATATTATAATTATTTAAAGTTAGTTTAGATTTCTTTTGGCTTTATCATTTTTGCTAATAATAATGCTAAATACTTAATACTTTACTACTAATAATAAGTAATTAATAATAAATCATTTGTTTTAAAAAAATACTGTAAATGCTCAAATTTACCCCCTGTAAGTGTTTGGCAAACGCAAGCTTTATATTTCAGTTTGATCATGCTAAGGATATTTGCTTTAGCTTGGGAAATTACTCAGGACCTTCCTCTGCTCTCTCACTGCTTGAAGAAAGGTCTTGTAAGCTTGCAATAATCATGGAAAACTGTTATACATTTAGTAAAAATAGATGTGAATTAAGAAAACAAGCGCCCCTTTAATTTGCACAAGCAATGTTACCCTGGAGCACAAAACCTGTTCTCAGTCGTGGGGTAATTTGTAGCAATACGCAAAAATGGGACATTGGATTGGGTCAAAATTATCGATTTTTTCTTTTATGCCAAAAATCATCAAGACATTAAGTAAAGATCATGTTCCATGAAGTTAGTATTGTTTTTGTAATTTCCTACCGTAAATATATCAAACGTAATTTTTGATTAGTAATATGCATAGCTAAGACTTCATTTGGACAATTTTAAAGGCGATTTTTCTCAATATTTGGATTTTTTTTTTTTTTTGCAGCCCAAGAGAAACCCCCAGATTCCAGATTTTCTAATTTTATCTCGACCAAATATTGCCCTATCCTAACAAACAATACATCAATAGAAAGCTTATTTATTTAGAATATCAATCTCAATTTCAAACAATTGAACCCTTCTGACTGTTTTTGTGGTCCCAAGTCATCACTGTGAACAAATCACTGATGTGAGATTTATCATTTTTATAAACATTAACAGATACTGTTCTGATAACTGTAACTTTAATTTAAGTAATTTTCTTACATTAAATGATTTAATTTTTTTTTAACTAATGCTATTTTGTATGTGTAATTTATTAGTAATTCTTCTTCTTCTTCTTTATTATTACTTTTTATTGACTTTTTTATACTGTATATGTTGCAGCGGGAGAGTTGTAATTGTTCTCTATTTTGTGTTGTTCCTTTGAATGGTATTTCAACATTTTTGAACATTTTGGTCTACGTTTGACTCTTATCGAACAGATATCTTCCAGTGGTTTAACATCACATTATGTAATTTCACCATAAAATACAGTCAAATGTATGGTTTTTGCAAATGAAATGTTTTTACTCTTATAATTTATGGGAGTTGGGGGGGGGGGGGGGAAAGCCCCATTCAGAGACCTACAAGTCACCTTGCATATGAGTATATTTGATTTGTTATGCATTTTGTGCACCATCTGTGCACCATCAATATATAAGTAATGGCCATGGTTTATGCATAGACCACTTACAATGAACTCTGATTCTGAGGCTTCAATTGAACTACCTGTATTATTATGGTGGTTATCAGTATTTGTTATGGTTTAGCAAAAAAAAAAAGGAGCCCAAGTAGTAGCCTAAATAATCATTAATATATGGTTATAAGTTGTAAATACTTGAAACATTGTCACCATATTTTTAACAGTGAATTTGATGTATTTATTTATTTTTAATACACTCAATTTCAACAGGATATTCAACGCCATTGAAATAAAATTCCGTGGATAGCTTTTTGTTAAATGATCTCAGAGAACTGAGCATGTGCAGAATAATAGTCACTTTAGCTAGTTTGTGAATGAAGCTTGTTGTCTCAGAATCTGTTTCTTTAATAGTTCAGTGTAGCTCTGCTGTGAAATGTCACTTCACACACAGGATAGCTCTATTGTGTTGTTTAGCAGAAGCAGCATTCCACAGGACATCAGAAACAGGCCCACAAGGGTGCATTAGAAAGTCCAAAGGTTAGCGCTCGTTTCAAAGGTTACTGTTACTGTTCGGCCCACTGCACCAGCGTAATCAAGTCCTCCTTCATGTGATAGCATGCTGTGTCTCCTGGCAGTTCCTCTCTCAAAGCTGCTTTCTTTTCTTCCTTCAAAAGGCCTAAACAAAAAATATGTCCTCTCTGACCCGAGTGTTGCCATGGGACCAGTCAAACTACATATTTCCAGCCGCTCTTCACTGCCCCGCGGGCGACTCTGAGTGTAATTATACATTCGAGTCCTCCAATGACAACAGCCTCAGTGTCATTTCATCACTCACGCCAAATGAATGTGTGGTTTGGTTTAACCGGCTCCTCTGTGTTTTTTTGCTACATACTCTGCTGCTGTGATTTAGCTCGACGTTTTGTTCGTAACAGCGTGGCAAAATATCGTATGTGGTTTCAAGTGGGCAAAAAAAAGTCAAATTGTCCCCATAGTTTAGACATAAAACCACATGGAAAATAATCCAATTATAATGTTGACTAGAACTACAATTCCAGCCAGACTGAAATGCAATATAAAGATGATTAGATCTCTGCCCTTGCCAGTGACCCAGAAAAATATTTAGTCATTCATTATGATAATAAATGATTTTGTATTGCCCTGTAATGCTATAATTAGTGTTGTCAATATTGAATGGTTAATTACCTTGTCAAATGTGTGGTTATTGCTCAGTTTTAAAGTTTGATTCTTTGTGCATGTATGTTTGGCACAAACACCAAAGTTCAGCACAGGGTGGCGCTGAAAGACATGGATTCATTTAAGGACACACTATTTTTATGTTTTGAGCTTTAAGAAACCTGTCAAAAACCTAACCTGGACATATTCTGAAACCTACTTTTGCATTATATGTTGCTTAAAGACAATGAAGCCTTTTTTTTTAACTTTTTTCATGACAAAGAAACTTATTCCACATTTGTAACGTGGAAAAAATATATATCTTTGAAATCTACTGGCAAGATTGTCATTGTAATTTTGTTCCTAAATTGAATAAAATAATAATAAAGTAGATTGTATATAAATATATCATAATGTAATTCGAAAACAGCAACAACAGCAATAAGTAAAAATTTTAAAAAAATGTAAACATATTTCTTCAAATAAATCAATCAATGGAATATATATAAGTGAACATTTCATGAAATATATAAATAAAATGCAAAAAAAAAATCACAATGAATACATATACATTATCAATGTTTATTTATATTATTTTATTGGAATTATGTATAATTATGTAGTTATATATATATATGGATAGAGAGAAGGATAGAGAGAGAAATACTTTAAAAACAGTAATATTGCTAAATATTATTGCAATTTAAAATAACTGCTTTGTATTTTCTTACTGAGGCCGAGGCTTTACAGTTGACAAAAATATAACTTTAGCATTTTTTGTTATTATAAAAAAAAATAATAAGCAAGCCCAGTCCAGGTGAAAAAAGTAATGTAATGCATTACATTCCATAAAAAGTAACTAAGTAACTCATTTAGTTACTTTTTTATGGAGTAACACAATATTGCAATGCATTATTATCAATTATATGCATCATTGCTAAATAAAATTGTATATATGCATATCATACATTTTTCATTTCAAAGAGACCTACACTCTTGATCTTAATAAAAAACGATTTTATGTTTTAAAAAGAAGAAAGAAAGAAAGAAAGGCAGACAATGCCCACTGCACATGGTATTAGATCTAAGATGTAGGGTTTGTGGAATATTTTGGGAAATCACAATTGGAAATGTCTGTGCTTCAGTTGATTGTGGACTCAGTCGGCACAGTTAGGGTTGGAGAGCAGCTCATTATTGAAGCTGAGGCAGCAAGTCTTTGATGTGGTATGAATTCCACACAGATGTTGCCCTGCTCTCCTGAACAGACCTTACCGACGACTGCAGGCCTCAAACCAAACCTTCCCAAGAAACAAGCTTTCATTTCTCTAACATTTTCATTATTTTTGGTTGCTGCATAATTACTTCTAATTTGTCTTATTTCATAGTTTTAATGACTTTAATATTATAATAATGTGTCAAAACTTTTGTGATCTTCTGACAGGGAAGATCAGTTATGTCTTAGATTAGTTCTTTCGTTGACTGCAGTGTGAGACTGAAAAAGATCAAGGCAAACTATAACGTATTTAAACGTAAATATCATATCTTTTTAAAACTATGACAAGAAACAAGATGAGAAGGAAGAGTGTGGAGCTCAGCAGAAGTTTGAGATGAGAGGGAGAGAGGGGGCCTCAGGGGGTCAGCTTGTAAAGGAAGGAAGGAAGTCATTTTCAGAACAAAAACAGAAAAGGCCTCTGGAAAAAAAAAAGAGGCAGTTCGTGAAAAAGAAAGCAAAGGCAGATGGACAAAGAATAAGGAAATGTAAATGTGGCATGGACTAGAGGAACCATCAGAGGAAGAGGCTCGATATCCGTGCCTGGAATAGAGATAGATGGGAAACGTTTGCTTCATGGCCTGCTGTCACACAAAGCCTGCCTCCTGCCTGACCGACAGAACCAGCAGCACACGGGTACAGCAGCCCCAACTCAACACAGCGGACGTCCTGATGGGCACAACGCACAGGAAAACTTCCTTATTTTGGGCTCCGGAACTGTGAATAACAGTTACAATGAGCAAAAACCACAAGCTACAAGTGAAATATATTTATATTTTAATAAAATGATAATACATATAAATTTATAAATATAAATTAAATGTTATATATATAGACACACACACCAGAAAATATAAAATAAAGTACTTATGATAAATGTAAGTAATCTTGT
Source organism: Sinocyclocheilus anophthalmus (assembly GCA_018155175.1). Taxonomy (NCBI): domain Eukaryota; kingdom Metazoa; phylum Chordata; class Actinopteri; order Cypriniformes; family Cyprinidae; genus Sinocyclocheilus; species Sinocyclocheilus anophthalmus. Next base: position 81,851 of record JADLZN010011008.1, read on the forward strand.
AATTACCTTAATCTTTTGAAATGTTAAGTTCGTTTTAAATAATCTACAATTATGTTTAAGTAATAACTTTGATAAAAAAGATATTACAACATATTTACACAACATATACATACATAAAATATAATACAATATACAATAATAAAACATATATAGGAACAAGGGACGAACAAAATTACTAACTATAAATACCTATTTACAAGAAAATTAGAAATATGTAAAATTATTATAAATATATAAATTAAGGTAAATAATACATCTAAGTTACTTAATTTAATTAAATTATTTCATTATTTATAATAACTTATAATCTACAATTATGTTTTATTATTTTATCATAACTTTTGATTAAAAGTGTATGACATGTGTAGTACAACATTATGGTGCTGATCGTAGTTTATGAACATTTATACATAAAATATATAGGAATCAAGGAATTTTCAGACTATTTGAATATGTTTTTCATGTGTATATAGAGATCTACAGGTGCATCTCAAAAATTAGAATGTCATGGAAAAGTTCATTTATTTCTGTAATTCAACTCAAAATTGTGAAACTCGTGTATTAAATTAATTCTATGCACACAGACTGAAGTAGTTTTTGTCTTTGGTTCTTTTAATTGTGATGGTTTTGGTTCACATTTAACAAAAACCCCCCAATTCACTATCTCAACAATTATATATGGTGGACATGCCAATCACTAATCAACTCAAACACCTGCAAATTTTCCTGAGCCTTCAAGTTTGGTTCACTAGGCTACACAATCATAATCATGGGGAAGACTGCTGATCTGATAGTTGTCCAGAAGACAGTCATTGACACCCTCCACAAGGAGGGTAAGCAACAAAAGTTAATTGCTAAAGAAGCTGTTTTTTCACAGAGTGCTGTATCCAAGCATGTAAACAGAAAGTTGAGTGGAAGGAAAAAGTGTGGAATAAAAAGTGCACAACCAACCGAGAGAACCGCAGCCTTATGAGGATTGTCAATCAAAATCGATTCAAGAATTTGAGTGAATTTTACAAGGAATGGACTGAGGCTGGGTTCAAGTCATCAAGAGCCACCAAACACAGACGTGTCAAGGAATTGGCTACAGTTGTCGTATTCCTCTTGTTAAGCCAGTCCTGAACCACAGACCACGTCAGAGGCATCTTACCTGGGCTAAGAGAAGAAGAACTGGACTGTTGCAGTGGTCCAAAGTCCTCTTTTTTCAGATGAGAGCAAGTTTTGTATTTCGTTTGGAAATCAAGGTCCTAGAGTCTGGAGGAAGGGTGGAGCCCTTCCCAAGTTGCTTGAAGTCCAGTGTTAGTTTCCACAGTCTGTGATGATTTGGGGTAATGTCATCTGCTGGTGTTGGTCCATTGTGTTTTTTGGAAACCAACGTAACTGCACCCGTTTACCAAGAAATGTTGTAGCACTTCATGCTTCCTTGTGCTGACCAGTTTTTTGAAGATGCTGGTTTCATTTTCCATCAGGATTTGGCACCTGCCCACACTGCCAAAAGCACCAAAAAGTTGGTTAAATGACCATGGTATTGGTGTGCTTGACTGGCCAGCAACTCACCAGACCTGAACGCCGTAGAGAATCTATGGGGTATTGTCAAGAGTAAAATGAGAAACAAGAGACCAAAAAAATGCAAATGAGCTGAAGGCCACTGTCAAAGAAACCTGGGCTTCCACACCACCTCAGCATTGCCACAAACTGATCACCTCCATGCCACGCTGCACTGATGCAGTAATTCTTGCAAAAGGAGCCCCTACCAAGTATTGTACTGTAAATTAACATACTTTCCAGAAGGCAAACAACTTCACTAAAAATTTTTTTTATTGGTCTTATGAAGTATTCTAATTTTTAGATGTGAATTGGTGGGTTTTTGTTTAAATGTGAGCCAAAATCATCACAAATTAAAAGAACCAAAGACTTAAACTACTTCAAATCTGTGTGCATTGATTTTTTTTTAATACACGAGTTTCACAATTTGAAGTTGAATTACTGAAATAAATGAACTTTTCCTCGACATTCTAATTTATTGAGATGCACCTGTTGTATAATTATATATTAATATAATATATATATAATATATATATATATATATATATACAATATCTCACAGAAGTGAGTACACCATTCACATTTTTGTAAATATTTTATTATACATTTTCATGTGACAACGCTGTAGAAATTACACTTTGCTACAATGTAAAGTAGTAGTGAGTGTACAGCTTGTATAACAGTTTAAATTGGCTGTCCCCTCAAAATAACTCAACACAGCCATTAATGTCTAAAACGCTGGCCACAAAGGTGAGTACACCACTAAGTGAAAATGTCAAAATTTGGCCCAAAGTGTCAATATTTTGTGTGTCCACCATTATTTTCCAGCACTGCCTTAACCCTCTTGGGCATGGAGTTCACCAGGGCTTCACAGGTTGCCACTGGAGTCCTTTTCCACTCCTCCATGACGACATCACGGAGCTGGTGGATGTTAGATACCTTGCGCTCCTCCACCTTCCGTTTTGAGGATGCCCCACAGATCTCAATAGGGTTTAGGGCTGGAGACATGCTTGGCCAATCCATCACCTTTACCCTCAGCTTCTTTAGCAAGGCTGTGGTCGTCTTGGAGGTGTGTTTGGGATTGTTATCATGTTGGAATACTTCCCTGCGTCCCAGCCTCTGAAGGGAGGGGATCATGCTCTGCTTCAGTATGTCACAATACATGTTGGCATTCATGGTTCCCTCAATGAACTGTAGCTCCCCAGTGCCGGCAGCACTCATGTAGCCCCAGACCATGACACTCCCACCACCATGCTTGACTGTAGGGAAGACACACTTTTCTTTGTACTCCTCACCTGGTTGCCGCTATACACGCTTGACACCATCTGAACCAAACCATGTCCTGTGGTCTCATCAGACCACAGGACATGGTTTCAGTAATCTATGTCCTTAGTCTGCTTGTCTTCAGCAAATTGTTTGCGGGCTTTCTTGTGAATCATCTTTAGAAGAGGCTTCCTTCTGGGACGACAGCCATGCAGACCAATTTGATGCAGCGTATGGTCTGAGCACTGACAGGCTGACCCCCCACCCCTTCAACCTCTGCAGCAATGCTGGCAGCACTCATACGTCTATTTCCCAAACACAACCTCTGGATATGACGCTGAGCACGTGCACTCAACTTCTTTGGTCGACCATGGCGAGGCCTGTTCTGAGTGGAACCTGTCCTGTTAATCTGCTGTATGGTCTTGGCCACCGTGCTTCAGCTCAGTTTCAGGGTCTTGGCAATCTTCTTTATAGCCTACGCCATCTTTAGGTAGAGCACAATCTTTTTTTCAGATCCTCATAGAGTTCTTTGCCATGAGGTGCCATGTTGAACTTCCAGTGACCAGTATGAGAGAGTGAGAGCGATAACACCAAATTTAACACACCTGCTACCCATTCACACCTGAGACCTTGTAACACTAATGAGTCACATGACACCGGGGAGAGAAAATGGCCCAATTTGGACATTTTCACTTAGGGGTTTACTCACTTTTGTGGCCAGCGGTTTAGACATTAATGGCTGTGTGTTGAGTTATTTTGAGGGGACAGCAAATTTACACTGTTATACAAGCTGTACACTCACTACTACTTTACATTGTAGCAAAGTGTCATTCCTTCAGTGTTGTCACATAAAAAGATACAATAAAATATTTACAAAAAATGTGATGGGTGTACTCACTTCTGTGAGATACTGTATATACATACATACATACATACATACATAAATACAAACATGTTACAGGGTTATTATTTAATGCAAACATAAAAAATACATCACTTATACTAAAATAACACTATATGTATTTGTGCATTCGTAAATATGGATGCACAAAAAAAGACAGGTTATTAAAAAGGCCATAATATCTTTCATTCCAGAGATGTCAAGATCAGTTGATTTTAGCTTTCCTGGTCCTGTATAAATACATCAGTAAACATTGGGTCAGAGAGGGTTTGTAATTGAGCTGTTCACAGCCACACTTGTGAAAAGCGTATTTGTAGACGCTGATGATCGAGTACTGCAATAAAAAAATACACAATGAACGCACATGTAAATACACACACGCTCCAGACTGTGCGAGAGCGGCTGCGCAGAGGACAGGGAGTATCATGTTCACATTTGTTTCAGATTTCAGCCATGTAAACAAAGGGAGGCAGACAGACACGCTGGGGCCCGGTGAAATTAGGCCCCAATAAGATCTGTCAAATCCACAAGCCCAGAGCCTCTCGCAAAGCCCAAATCGAATCAAAAGCAGCCCTTTGATGGTCTCCGAGTTTGGTCTCTATAAAAATTATTTTTGTTTTAATAATCATTCCCTGGTTTTGGGCTGGAAAACACAGAAGAGCTTTGGTGGGAGGGAATGGAGTCCTTACACACACACACACACACACACATACATTAAGGGACTAGGGAGCGAGCGCTCAGATGCAGTAGGGTTTCTCCAGTCTCTTCTTGAGCCCAAGAATGATATCATGCATTCTAGGGAGTGTGGGAGCGAGTTTAAGCTCCGTCCGTGATTTGCTCCACTCAAAATGAATGACCTGAGAGGCACATCCATTAGTGAAGAATGTGCTGCAGTGAAGTTGTGCTTTGGTTTAAAGGGGTCGTATCATGAGGAATCCAATCTGCCTTGATCTTCTGAGAAAAGAGTTTGTTGTTTAAAAACGTACTGAAACTTTCAGAACTAAAGACTTCCTCCCCTGTGAAAAAAAGAAGCAAGCTTTAAAAATAACATGTTCTGATTTTTCGAAGCAAAAACACCTACTGGGAAAGAAACTTGGTCCATGCAATCATGGTGAGGTAATAAGGAGGAAGTAAGAAAAATGCTGTTATTTCTCAATGCCAAAACAACTAATGATTAAAGAAAAGTCCATCAGATCTTGTGCTGTTTCTGGCTGTGTGTAGCACCTAATGCTCTGCACTTCCTTTCAAAGAATAGGAATGAAGTTTGTTTATAAGCAGCTTCATTCATTCATTCATTCTTTATAAGCAGCAAAGAATAAGCAGCTGAAGTTTATTTCTAACAAGGTCCTGATTTCTCATCTTAACAGTTTGAAAGGAACATTTTAGGAATTAATTATTCACAAAAATCATGTTTTTTGCAGTGATGCCATGTAAGAATCACTGAGAATCACTGAGAACCTTTCAGTGAACTGTTCCTAAAAGAAAGGAACTTTTTTCTCAGCGTCAAGTAGTGTTATTTTATTTTTTTTATAAATTTTTTAATGTACTATTTCTTTTACAGTACATGCACTTACCTCTACTTACAGTGTACTTCCCTAGGAAAGTACTAGGGTATAATATAATACAAGGTCTAATAATGTTGGGTTCTGTTTATTGGTATTTTTAGGGTTAATACCTAGTCATTACCTAGTTATTGTAATTACTATAACAAGTACACATGCAGAATAGAACTGTAAAATAAAGTGTTACATAGTTTTTATAATTTTTTTAATTCGTTTTCATTTTTATATTTTTAGGTTTCATTTGTAGTTTAAGGTTATGTTATGTGCATTTGTCATTTTGACATTTTTTCAGTTTGTTGCCGTTTTAGTTTTAATTTGTATTTATAGTTAATCATTTTAGTGATTCACCTTAAATGTATTTCAGTTAGTTGCCAAGGCAAGATTTTTCATCGAATATTTATATTTAACTTTATTTACGCTATATTTCATTAACAAAAAATGTTTTTAATAGTTTTAGATTTAGTTAAAAATAATAATCCTGGTGTCAACAACATTTTAATAATCTGAAGAACCCATTTTCACTATAAATAACTTTTTGTGCAACGGAAGTATTCCATAGATTTTTTTAAGTTTCTTCATGGAACCAAATGAGTATTTTGCAAGGATGTTGTGACTCAAATACATGGCATATACTGTATATAAAAAATAATATACATAAGTTGGCCTCAATCGGGGGGGGGAACAATCAATGATTAAAGAAATATGAAATGACTTTGAAATTACAAGTCTGAGAGTTTACAGAGGAAGAACTTATTAAGTCAGCACCTGGAGTCTAGCTTTTCTCCCTTGGGCTGCAACTTTCATCAGGATCTGGACACTTTTCACGTCCTGTCCTTGGCAACAGCCTGAGATGGGCCTCAGTAAACAAATCCAAAAGATCTCATTCAATGGCCGTTTCTGCAGCTCAGTGCACAGAAACAAAACCCAACTGCCACAAAGTAACCTTATTCTAGGATGAACTTATAACTCGAGATGCTTAAGCCCCCCGTTTTTTGGCCCCTTCCCTCCCCCCTTTTTTTTTTGTCCCTGTTTTCCCCCTCTTTTTTTTCTGCCCACCAAACTTGCCATTGCGGGTGGTTGCTTAGGTGTTACTAGCAAGTGTTACTACCAAGTGGTTACTTATCAGAAAAACTCTCAGAAACAAAGTGTATCTGGTATTGTGATCACTAGATGTGTCTCGGGTCATGCGACTAGCGGGTTTTTTTTTGGTGTGGTTTTTTTTTTTTGCCTGACACTGATATTGATAAGAGGAGGCAGACCTTTAACTGAGCATCTTTCCTCAGATGAGCCGGTGTGGGGAAAAGCGCTAACTCGCCCCCTCCCCGTCCACAGTCAGAGGATTGGAGGCCTAAAGCCGCGTTATCTGCCCCCTACAATAACATCGGAAGTGCCAGAGCCTACCACACTGCGTTTAGTCCATAGGGAAGTTAGGGAACACAAATAAAAGACGAGCACAATCCAGGACAGGGGTGCGAGGGAGTGAAAGTAAAGCACAAGCGCCTATTTACTGAGGTCAAAGCAGGGAAATGTTACTTCCAAAGACTTCAGTATGCAGCCCAGACATGTTTAAAAGAGTTTATATGAAACCTGCTAGGAAGGTGGGGGAAGGAAAAGGCGTCAAAAGAAGAATGAACTTAAGTATATATATTTTATATTTCTCAGATAAAAAACAAGTTTGCATAAAGAAAATGAATAGAAACATATTACTAGAAACCTTCAGTTTTTTTGCGCAGTAACATTTTCATGACAAACAAGCACATGTCTTTTTTCTGTAATGATCTACTGTTCAAAAGTTTGGGGTTGCTGTTTTTTTCATATATAAATTAATACTTCTATTCAGCTATGATGCATTAAATTGACCGAAACTGACAGTAAAGACATGCATGATGTTACAAAAGATTTCTATTGAGATAAAGCTGTTGTTTTGAACTTTCGTATTCATCAAAGCAATTGTGAAACTTATCAAGCCCCGCCCCATAACTGTTTTTAACACTGATGATGATAATAGGAAATATTCCTTGAGGACTAAAACAGCATATTAGAATGATTTCTTAAGAATCATGTGACAATGAAGACTGGAGCAATGATGCTGAAAATTCAGAAATAAATTATATCATAAACTGTATTAAAATATAAAACAGTTCTATTAAATTGTCTTAATATTTCATAATATTACTGTTTTGCAATATAAATGCAGCCTCTGTTAGCTAAAAATCTTACCGACCCCAAACATTCAAAAGTAGTGTGTGTGTGTGTAAATGCCCCAAATTATAATATATATACACAAGTGCCACATCTCAATTAATTAGAATGTCGTGGAAAAGTTAATTAATTTCAGTAATTCAACTCAAATTTATTTTTTTTTTTTTTTTTTTTTTTTTTCGAAACTCATGTATTAAATAAATTCAATGCACACAGAACGAAGTAGTTTAAGTCTTTGGTTCTTTAAATATTGATGATTTTGGCTCACATTTAACAAAAACCAATCAATTCACTATTCAACAATGTAGAATTGGTGACATGCCCAATCAGATAATCAACCACTCAAAACACCTGAAAGAGTTTCCTGCAGCCTTCAAAATGGTACTCTCCCCATTCTGCCCACAAAGTTAACTATGGCTGCACAATCATGGGGAAGACGCGCATCGAGCAGTTGCGCCATGAAGCAATCCTCGACACCTTCACACCAGGAGCGCGCTAGGCAAAACATCATTAGACAAAGAAGAATGCGCTGATTACAGAGGCTGTATCAAGCATGTTAACGAAAGTTGAGTGGAAGCGAAAATAGTGTGGGGTTTGGGGGGTTAAAGAAAAAGATGCACAACCAACCGAGAGAACCGCAAACTTATGAGGATTGTCAAGCAAAATCAATTCAAGAAATTGAGTGAACTTCACAAGGAATGGACTGAAGCTGGGGTCAAGGCATCAAGAGCCACCAAACACAAACGTGTCAAGGAATTTGGCTACAGCTGTCGTATTCCTCTGGCCTAAAAAATAAAAATAAGCCACTCCTGAACCACAGACAACGTCAGAGGTGTTTTACCTGGGCTAAGGAGAAGAAGAACTGGACTGTTGCCCAGTGGTCCAAAGTCTTCTTTCTAGATGAGAGCAAGTTTTGTATTTCATTGGAAACCAAGGTCCTAGAGTCTGGAAGAAGGGTGAAGAAGCTCATAGCCCAAGTTGCTTGAAGTTCAGTGTTAAGTTTCCACAGGCTGTGATGATTTGGTTTTGCTTGTTTTGGGCTTTTTTTTTTCTGTTTTTTTTTTTTTTTGCAGGTGCATGTCATCTGCTCGACGTGTTGGATACCATTGCAAGGTTTTTTTGAAAACCAACGTCACTGCAAACGTTTACCAAGAAATTTTGGAGCACTTCATTTTTCCTTCTGCTGACCAGCTTTTTGAGAATGCTGATTTCATTTTCCAGCAGGATTGGGCACCTGCCCACACTACCAAAAGCACCAAAAGCTGGTTCAATAACCATGGTGTTTCTAGGTCGTCGCCCCGTGATATGACCAGCAAATCACCAGACTGGAACCCCATAGAGAATCTATGTGGTATTGTCAAGAGGAAGATGAGAGACAACAGATCCAACAATGCAGATGACCTGAAGGCCAATATTAAAGAAACCTGGGCTTCCATTACACCTGAGTATTGCCACAGGCTGATCGCCTCCATGCCACTCCACGCACTGATGCAGTAATTAACGCAAAAGGAGCCCCTACCAAGTATTGAGTAATGAAAATGAGTAAATGAACATACTTTCCAGAAGGAAAATGTTAAAATGTTACTAAAAATGTTTTTTTTATTGGTCTTTATGAAGTATTCTAATTTGTTGAGATTTGAATTGGTGGGTTTTTGTTAAATGTGGACCAAAATCATCACAATTAAAAGAACCAAAGACTTTAAACTACTTCAGTCTGTGTGCATTGAATTTTTTTAATACACGAGTTTCACAAAAAGAAGTGGAATTACTGAAATAAATGAAATTTCCATGACATTCTAATTTATTGAGCTGCACCATATATATATACATCCTACTGAAAACATTATAAAATTAGTTTTTAAAAAAATCACATTCAAATTTAAACATCCAGGAAACCAGTACACTCTAAAAAAGTCTGCCGCGCTTAACAAGGAGACAAATCACCAGAGCCTATTGGAGTTGCTTTTGACCCAGCGTCAAAACAAAACAAAACCCAACTGCTGCGTCAAAAAAACCCAGCAGCGGGGTTTTCCCTTTTTAACCCAGCATGTTTTTAGAGTGCTACGCTTCCTGTGATGTTTAACTTTGAATTTAAATTTTTTTTTTTATAATAGTTATTTTCAGTAGGTCGATATATAGCAGGTGCCCATCTCAATAAATGACAAAAGAGCGAAAAATAAAAAATACAGAAAATCACATTGTAGGGTTTTTAAATAATTTATTTGCAAATTATTGTGGAAAATAAGTATTTGGTCAATAAAAAATTTAATCTCAATACTTTGTTATATACCCTTTGTTGGCAATGACAGAGCTCAAACATTTTCTGTAAGTCTTCACAACGTTTTCACACACTGTTGCTGGTATTTCGGCCCATTCCTCCATGCAGATATCATCGATTCCATACCGGTTCTTGAGTTTATTTTGAAAGCACCCCTGCTAATGTTTTGGGGCTGTCGCTGGGCAACATTGATTTTCAACTCCCTCCAAAGATTTTATATGGGGTTGAGATCTGGAGACTGGCTAGGCCACTCCAGTACCTTGAAATGCTTCTTACGAAGCCACTCCTTCGTTGCCTGAGCGGTGTGTTTGGGATCATTGTCATGCAGAAAGACCCAGCCACGTTTCATCTTCAATGCCCTTGCTGATGAAAACCAAGAAATTGAAGAAAACCAGAAAAAGGAGGTTTTCAATCAAAATCTCACGATACATGGCCCCATTCATTCTTTAGTTTACACGGATCAGTCGTCCTGGTCCCAGCCCCCCAATTCTCATTGCAGAAAAACAGCCCCCAAAGCATGATGTTTCCACCCCCATGCTTCACAGCAAGTATGGTGTTCTTTGGATGCAACTCAGCATTCTCTCTCCTCCAAACACGACAAGTTGAGTTTTACCAAAAAGTTCTATTTTGGTTTCATCTGCCCATATGACATTCTCCCAATCCTCTTTTGGATCATCCAAATGCTCTCTAGCAAACTTCAGACAATGTACTGCGTATAAGCAGCGGAGGACACGATTTCACCCCCCCCCCCCACCACCCCCCAACCCCAAACATGTCTGGCCCCACTGCAGGATTTGAGTCCCTGGCGGCGCAGTGTGTTACTGAGGGTAGCCTTTGTTACTTTGGTCCCAGCTCTCTGCAGGTAATTCACTAGGTCCCCCCGTGTGGTTCTGGCGATTTTTGCTCACAGCTTCTTTTTTTTTTTTTTTTTTTTTTTTTTTTTTTTTTTTGTGCTCATTTTGAACCCACGGGGTGAGATCTTGCGTGGAGCCCAGATCGAGGGAGATTATCAGTGGTCATGTATGTCTTCCATTTTCTAATAATTTTTTTTTTTCCCCTCCCACAGTTGATTTATTCACACCAAGCTACTTACCTATTGCAGATTCAGTCTTCCAAGCCTGGTGCAGGTCTACAATTTTGTATCTGGTGTCCTTTTTGGTCTTGGCCATGGTGGAGTTTGTAGTGTGACTGTTTGAGGTTTTGGACAGGTGTCTTTTATACTGATAACGAGTTCAAACAAATGCCATTAATACAGGTAACGAGTGGAGGACAGAGGAGCCTCTTAAAGAAGCAGTTACAGGTCTGTGAGAGCCAGAAAATCTTGCTTGTTTGTAGGTGACCAAAAAATTACTATTTTTACCCCCAACCCTACACCGAGGAATTTTTCTAATTAATTCTTTAAAAATCCTACAATGTCATTTTCTGGATTTTTTTTCTCATTTGATCTCTCATAGTTGAGGTATACCATGATGAAAACTTACAGGCCTCTCTCATCTTTTCACATTTTTTTCAACACAACACTGAGAACTTAGCCCCAATTGGTCGGCTGACTAAATACTTGTTAGACCCCCTGTTTTACCCAGCATTTTTTAGAGTGTACTGTAAAGTCATTTTGAGGGAAAATACTGTTACAGTGCAAAAATCTTAAAGGCCCTAAAAAGGCTTGATTTTCTTCATTCAAAATATAATTGGCTATTTTTTATTCTTTTGATTTTGAGGTGAAATGTGGCATGAGATTCAACCTGTGGGGAAGTCGTCCATGCAGTGGAGCTGATGATTAGTGCACTGCGTGATGGGTCCAGACAAGAACGGCCGTATCTGCGCCTGAAAGGCTCTAAAAACAACACCTACAGCAGGAGACAAACAACAGGTGGAGAAACAAGCCCAAACACGCCAAAAGCGAAAGAGCAGAAGAAGGTCTCACACTGCGCTCCGACAGAGAACGCTCAGAAGCTCACCACGCTCACCTTCAATCCCACACACCCCCCCCCCCACAACCCCCCCACTGGCTCCCCCCCCCACCCCCCCCCACAGATTCCATTTCACCTACAACAGCACTGCGGCCTGACAAAAAAATGCGCATCTCGAGAGACCTCGGGCCCTGTCATACACCCGGTGCAATGTGGCGCCAGGCGCAAAGAAAGTGTTTTTTGCTCGTTTCGGCCCGACGCAGTTGTCATTTTCATGACCTGTGTTACATTGTTTAAATAGTAAATGCATTTGCGCCCATTTGTGCGCATGTGGGCGTGGTCTGAAAATGAGGTGTGTTCAGGCGCATTGCTATATTTTGAGGCAACTGAAATGGACTGCGCCATTGACCAACAACCCTTAGGGAACTTACCATTCATTAAAAAATTGCTGTCTGAAATTAACTGAAGTTAAAATAACAATTTTTACAGACTACTTTCATGATTGTTTTATGGTGCTTTTGCCATTTTGGAGTTGGTCACCATTTAAAGGGATAGCTCATGCAAAAAAAAATATTCTGTCGTCATTTACTCACCCTCATGTTATGTTTGAGTTTCTTTCTACTGTTGAACGCCAAACAAGATATTTTGAAGAATGTTGGTAAACAAACAGTTCATGGTAGCCTATAGCCTATGAAAGCTACCATCAACTGTTTAATAAGCAACATTTGATGAAATGATGACAGAATTTTTTTTTTCTTTTTTACGTAAATGAACTATCCCTTTAAGTTGCCAGTCATGTTACCAGTGTTGGGAAGGCTACATTGGAAATATAATAGGTTACAGATTACAAGTTAGCCTATTTAAAATGTAACAAGTAGTGTAACTATTTCAATTACTTTATTAAAGTAACATAACTGAATGCATTTGATTACATTTCTAAATAACGAATGTTAAATATTTTGAAATATTTAAAGCAGGCAGGGTTAACCTTACAGTAGAACTCAACACTGATTATTGTCAAACTTTCAAAATCCTTCTTCACTCGAATTAACGTTATAAAAACTATTATGTAACTAGTTACACTGCCTGTTACACAGAAGAAAGTTACTACATTTGAAATAAAATGATGGTGAGAATTTTTTTTAAACTATAAACTAAATGAATGAACTAGTGTTAGCTTCTAAACTGTAAGCGGCAACATTTGTGATTCTTTCAGAGGCAGAATCAGTGCCGTTGGAACTTTATAGGGGCCTCATATCTTCATCAGAATTCCAAAAGCTGCAGGCAAAAGGGCCCTTAGCAGAGGTAAGGAATTGCTTCCTTTCTTTTAAAGCAAGAAAAAAGTGACCTCATTATGAGAAAATAAGTTAAATGTTTGCACATGTGGAGGCTGATGCTATTTGCAGTCACCAAGCAGCATAGCAGGCCAAGCCTTTGGGGACATTTCTCTCCCCCCTCTTTTCTTGCCGGATAATCGTCCATATGCTTTTTCAGAAACATCCTGAGCGAAACAGCTTAATGTTCTGTATGGCTTTCACATGTCTGAGCTGCTCAAAGACTTCTGGGTCCAGATGCAAGCGCTGCAGTCACGTCTGGCTAGAAGCACATTAGGAGCCGGGGGAAGAGAGTCACGTGGTCCATCTGCAAGTTTGATTGATCACAGCTAACCGAGGGCCAGTGACCAGTTCATATGGGTGCACTGACGGCTAAAGGACGCCAAAATGTCACTGAGTTCAACAGGACACATAGGAGGCCAAAGCAGGGTTATCTAAGGTTAACTATAGTTAACTAACACATTTAATAAAATATTAACATTTTAATAAAATGTCATATGTTTCATTTCAGCTAGTTGCATTTCTCATTTTCATTTTAACTTGATGTACTAAAATAACTAAAAATAAAACTGAAATTAAAAGTAATACAAAAACTTTCTAGACATATTTAAAATAGTAATAATAATAACAACAACATTTCATAAACAATGCCTAAATTAAAATAAAAACAAACAATATATAAAACTAAAAACTAATTTAAAAATATTAGTAAAAAATCCATTTACATGACAAAAAACTAACAAAAATGACAAAAAATAATATTTCAACAAATTAAAATGAAACCAGAAAATACAAAAATAAAAACGAATTCAAATATAATAAACAAAACTATAATAGACAAATGACAAAAACTAATATACTTTAAAATTAAACAGAACATCTAAAAACAAAACTAATTCAAAATATTAATAAAAAACTATATAGACAAAAATGACAAAACAACTAATACTTTAAAATGAAAACAGAAAATATAAAAATAAAAAAATTCTAAGACATTCAAATTAAAACAGAAATATAAAAACTATTTCAAAATATTAATAAAAACTATATAAACAAAAATTACAAAACCATGAATACTTTAACTAAAATGAAAACAAAAACAGAAAATATAAAAAACTAATTCAAAATATTAATAAAAACTATATAGACAAAAATGACAAAACAACTAATACTTTAAAATGAAAACAGAAAATATAAAAATAAAAACTAAATCGAAATATTAATAAAAACTAACAAAAATGACAAAAACGACTTTAACTCAAATTAAAATGAAAACAGAATATATAAAAATAAAAACTGATTCACAATATTAATAGTGTCTCTGTGATACTAAGGTAATTCTGGGTCAAAGTCTAAACCCAACTAAATTGATCAAATTAGCATTTTTATAGGAACATGATCGGCAACAGCATGAAGTAGGGGGTTACTGGTTTCTTTCAGTTTTATTGGGACCTCTGACAACCATGTAGAACTGCACAGCGGCCAGGCCGTCACGTAGCTCCGATACGATCCACTGGTATTTACAAAGTACTTTCTTTTTTCCATCTTTCCCTAAAAGCAGGAGCTACATTGATCATACATGTTAGAAACGATTAAAAAAAATAGAAATACAAATGTACATCATACACTTGATATAGATTTGTTTTGCTTTTTACAGAGGTAAAAATTTGCATTGTAAAAAAACAAAACTATTCAATACAATAGGGTTTATTTCATTTTTTAATCTTTTCTCATTTTTAGTATACAAGGAGATAGATTAACAGGATGCTTCAGGCACTTTTTAACAGGTAAATGTGTGTCGTGCCAGGACAGACCTTCATACAGAATGCTTTTGGTTAACTTTCCACTACCACAGATAGAAAAATAAAACGCAGCTCTTCTCTAAGCTCGGATGAAGCTGACGTACTCAGATACAGAAAGGACACGGTGACCGCTGCCACCCATCAGCGAGAGGACTCCAGTGAAGAGAGTTAGACGCCTGAACACTCACAGACTAAAAGGTACAAACATTGCCACTGGGGCAGCATCTTTTCAAAAGGTACTCAAATGTACCATTTAAGTACTAATATGTACCTTTAAGATACTAAAATGCACTTTTTAGGGGTAAATAAGGTACAAAGTTGTACCTTTTTCAAATAAATACCATCACAGTGACAGCTTCTGTACCTTTTTTTTCGGAGAGTGAAAGCACTCAGCAGCACCTCAAATAAGGTACAAAGTTGTACCTTTTTCAAATAAATACCATCACAGTGACAGCTTCTGTACCTTTTTTTTCGGAGAGTGAAAGCACTCAGCAGCACCTCACTCTTAAAAATAAAGGCTTTTACAACATCAACCTTTGCGGTTCTTTAGAAAAGTTACAAAAGTCTGAGACCACATCGAATGTCTGTTTTTCACTGAAACCTGAACATTAGATATTCTGGAAAAGTTCAAACAAAGAAACAAAGGGGAACATAGTAAGTACAAGAGGCATTAAATCTTAAACGTTATTCTGCACTGTAAAAAATCCAATTATTTCAGCTTAAAAACTTAATGCTCATGCCTTCCATTTGTAAGTATATTAGTTGTACAAGTCATTTCAACTGACTTGAAAATCAAGTTGAATTTCATAGAACTTCATAAAAAAGCTTATTTTGATAACGTAAGTAGCCATGAATTACTGATCATATATTTTTTTTACAGTGTACAGAATATGTAATGAAAAACATTGTTTTTTCTCCTAGAAAAATACAAAATAGAAGCACTTCAAAAAACACAAAACAGATGAAACAAAGACTGTTCGGAATTGAATACTAGCAGAACTGAGTGTTCACTGAAAATTATTTTGTATAGCGCGCAGTAATTCACAGTAATTTTGCTGGATACAATGTAATTCCACAATAATCACATTATTGACACATCACCTCGTCGCATTGCATGATTAATTCATCAAAAAAGAATTCTTATTTTGATACACTTTGTTTTTTTATAAATAATAATAATAATAATTAAATAAAACATTTTTCAATCCAAGCCAATTTTGTGTTAAATACATTTTATTTCCAATCCAATCAAACGATGAGTCTAAAAAGAAATGGTAAAAATTGTTGGTGACTTTCGAAGCCGGTTCACATCAAGAATGCTAACTATAACTATCAAGTTTTAATAATCATTGTATATAATCATTCTACGCGAACAGCGAAGTGATAGAAATAGATAGAGAGTGATAGAAATATTGACAGCCAATCAGACTTTAAAGAGTCAGTTGGTGTGGACAATATAGTTATAATTCGTAATGTGAACAGGCCTTATTTATATTCTCATCCATCACACTGAAAATGGAAGGTCAAGTCAACCGTGTTCCATACAGCAAATCCGGTGAATGTTGTCTGGACATATGCATACGGAAAAAACATTGCATACTACATACTGCAGCAGCAATAGTAAGAGTAGTATGCGATTCCGAACCCAAGCTTTAAACCAATAATGTGGCCTCAAGAATCTCCAAAGAACCTTTAAAATGAAAAACGGTTATTGTTGAGAAGAGGTTCTGCAACGAACCACTAAAGAAGCTTTATTTTTAAGAGTTTCTCACTGTCATTTGAGAACACACCACACGGATTACATAAGAAGAAGAAGCATCTGACGCACATATACTGTACATTCTTTGACTGCTCACATACACTGAGTATCTATGAGAGCACTGCTTTGTCAGGGGATGATTTATTCAGACAAAGCATGAGCAGGGGAAGGTGACTGGTTATAGCCATGAAGTCCTTGGTGGACACATACGAGTCATTTGACTCCCGCAATAACTGTTTTAAAGAAAGGCCTATCTATTGGGGTGTTATTTTTTATACAATAGAAAAATATCTTTTCCCTATTTACTCTTCTTTGAGGAACTGCATTGATCCATTTTAATGTCCTCTCAAAAATTAAGGCGTTACGTTATTGTCATGAAGAAACTGGAGATCGGTTTGGCAAACGTCCCTCTATAAAGCACCCTTAAAATCAAGCTTATTTTTCAGTTTCCTTTTGTTAGTCTTAGAAAACAGGACTGGAGCTGGAAACATCTTTGAGACAACAATTCCTTTCATTTTCTAGAGCCAAATTATGAGCCTTCTGTCAATAAGGGAAACAATATATAGCGCTTTAGTGTTTTCCCTCCGGAGAATATATGAAATCAAATGTGACCCTGGACCACAAAACCAGTCTTAAGTGTCAATTTTTAAAAAATTGAGAATTTCTAAATGTCTAAATCCATTGATGTATGGTTTGTTAGGACAGGACAATATTTGGCTGAGATACAACTATTTGAAAATCTGGAATCTGAGGGTGCAAAAAAATCTAAATATTGAGAAAATCACCTTTAAAGTTGTCCAAATGAAGTTCTTAGCAATGCATGTCACTAATCATAAATTAAGTTTTGATATATTTACGGTAGGAAATTTACAAAATATCTTCATGGAACATGATCTTTACTTAATATACTAATGATTTTTGGCATAAAAGAAAAATCTATAATTTTGACCCATACTATATATTTGGCTATTGCTTTTTTTTTTTTTTTTGGCTATTGCTGCAAATATACCCCAGCTACTTAAGACTGCTTTTGTGGTCCAGAGTCACAAATAGACAGCATAAAATAATTTCATTAATTCATATCATTGTCTTGTTTTCCAGTAAAATATCTCAACAGTCGACTAAAACAAACAAAAATGACATGAGAAGCAAAACTGCATAAGATACTATTTTGTATCGACGTTTTTCATTCCTTGTTTTAAGCATAAATCTAATAAAACTGTGTGAGGTTTGTTTAAATCAATAGAAATCTGTAAATAAATGAATAAAAATAAGGTAAAATTCAACCAAATTCAGGTTTATTTTCTAAAAAAAAAAAAAATCTAAAAAGTAATTTGTTGTGAGGATATTTAGATTATGTTGTTCAAGACAAAAATTATGATTCAAAAATGATTTTTTTTTTGCAGTTGAAGCGGCGTGGGCTCACTGGAAACTCCTCCTTCCCCATATGGCTGTGCTTTATTGCCCACAGTCTGATGATTTCACTCTCTATTTTTTTCTCCCTTTGGCTGGTGATTCAATAAATATGACAAAAATAATCTTTGGCTATCAAATACGCATCAGACTCAAAAACCACCCTCGCATCCAAAAGACGTCAACTCTAAGGAAAATGTCTGAAGCGCAGCTGTGGCAGGTGATTACAATAATTCGATTTGAAACATATACATATGAGTATACAGTATTTACATATACTCTGGATGCAGCTTATGTAAATTTGGCTTAAATATAGTAACGACAATACTATGCTGTGATACAATGTTATCATTCCTTTACAACACGCACGCAGGCATCGACACGCGCTCTCCCACACTCGTGCTACAAACGCACGCACGCTTCCGACTACAGGTTTAGTGTCTCGAGCTAATCTCATTGTTATTGTTCTGAATGGTTAAAAGGCTTGGGATATAAATGCCAGTTTATGTACGGACCTGTTCAGGAAGAGTAAACAGCGAATTCCTCCCTTTGCTGGCCACGGCGAACGAACGCAAAACAGAGACGACAAGCGATTCAAGTTCTTGAAAAGTCAAATCAGTGTAAAAAATATAAAGTACCTGCATAAGTAATGCATGACATGAGGGCTCCAGGAGAGCCGAGGAACTGAGAGAAACATCCACAACAAAAGGGAAAGAAAAGAACATACACATATATATATATACTTTCATATTTATAAAAACAACCAAAAGAGAATGTTTTCAACGCACCACCTGTTTTAAGGAGCCAGGAGAGAAGGTAAAGTAAAGGACAGTGAAAGTTTCGTCTGCTCCTGCCCTCAGTGCTAGCGTTCCGAAGGGCGTGTTTCGGGTTCGTTCAGCCAACGGCCTTGTGCTTCCCTCCGCAGCAACCGCAGGCCACACCGCAGCGGTGGCACCCGTGGAGCGGTGGGTAGCAGCACAGACAAGGCGCCAACAGCGACAGACCCAGCAGGGCCATCCAGCGAAGGCAGAAACGCTCCTCGCTGGTGTCGCACGAGCACGGGTCCGAGTACTCTCCCTCCGGATCGGACATGCAGTGGTAGAGCATGCTGTCGGCGCACCACATGAAGCTGACCCGGTGGATGCAGGTCCGGATGGGGTCAGGGGCGTCGTGGCACTGCCCACGCCGGTTCTCCTCGTGGTTGAACATGTCCCGGCAGTAGACGCAGCGCGATCGCTCTCCGTCCTCTTTCCTTCGCTTGCCCTTGAGCTTGAGTGCCCGCGGCTGGGTGGCCACTACGCCTCCGTCGCCACCGCAGTGGCTCTTGAGGTCGCACTGACTGAAGTCGGAGCTGGGCACGTAGGGGTAGTTGTAGTCATGCTTTAAGGGTTCGTTCTTAGCGATGTGAACGTACGAGTCCGAGTCCTCGTGACGGATTAACTTGTCCGGCACAGCGGCGTATCGGTAGTCCTCGTAGCCTGTGATCAGCCAGCGCTCCCGGGGGTTGATTCGGACAATCTCCTCATCCTCAAACGGGAAGGGGTTCCTGGAGAACTTCTGAGAGGAAACAAGGGCACAAAAGTGATGACTGGAACTGTAAGATCATATAACGTAGTTCTTTTTATTCTCTCACAATATTGGATCGTGTCACTTATTTGAAAATGTAATTTAAATGTTTCATCTTTTACTCATTACGTAATCTGATTCGTGCTATCAAACGATTAATCGCATCCAAAATAAAAGTTTTTGTTCACATAATATGTGTGTGTGTGTGTACTGTGTAGGTAGTATGTAGATTATAAATACCAACTACATCTAAAAAATGTGGTTAAAAGGGAAAAACCAGCGGTTTGGTTGTTTTGACCCAGCGGTTGGGTTCAAAACAACCCAACCGCTGGGTCAAAACAACCCAATAGATGGGTTTGTCCCTTTTTAACCCAGCATTTTTTAGAGTGTAAGTATAGTGTAAACTTACTTAAAGGGAACTACACACCAAAATGTAATGTTGTTTTGTTACACCCCCCCCCCCCCCCCCATGTTACATGTACTTCCTATTTAATAACAATAAATTATTAATAATTACATGCAAGACCCTAACCATATAGTAGTCATGAGTTAATTCATATTACTCGAGTACTTAAATATATAATTACACTTGCTAAACAAGGACACCGTAAAATAGTATATCAGTCTGGCAAGTAAACTAAAAAATGTATTAGCCAATGGCGATTCAATTGCCAAGGGGTCCATAGAGGGTTGACTGTATTTATATATATATAATAGAGAAAATATTTACATGTATTTAAATGTTTATATTTATATTCATATAATTTATATTATATAGAAATATATTTAATATATAAAACTGAATTTCTTAATATTTGCATGCATGTGTGTGTATTTATATATACATAATAAATAAAAACAGCATACATACATATATTATGTAAACAAAAAACGTTGTGGATGCGATTGTGTGTCACGATAATTGTTTGCCAGCATAAACTGATTAAGGCGGAATACGCTGCACGGTTTTTAAAATCTGAATGAGAATCACACACTACCAGACTTTCAAGTTCTTCCAAACGCAACAGACTTGTGCACCACGTTTCTAGGAGATGAGTGACATGAAACAATGTGTAAACAATATTGTGTATCTAAAATTGGCTCAAAATATCAAACGTGTTTATATCCTATGATGGAGGGAATCAAAGTCTGAATCTAAAAGTCTTAGCCTCATCACTACCCAAGTGAAATTTTTTTTCTGCGAAAATTCCTAAGTGTTGAATTGTCCAGACTGTAAACTGGTGCAAAAGATCTAGTCATGTGGTGTATTCTAGCCTTTAATAATATTATTTAAATATTGCTAAGATTTAAATATAAATACATTTATTTTGTGTACAGTTTTTTTGCATTCATTAATCTAGATTAGTAATCAAAGTTTTGGCCAACCAGTACAATTTTTATTACAATTCTGTTATCATTTTTGTGTCTGCACTGAAACTGAGAAGTAGTTTAATACTTGTAGTGTTTATAGTATTTACATATTATTCTGAATCTTCTGTTTTTGATTTTTTTAAATGTAAAACTAAAATGTAACTTGTACGTGGATGCAACTTCTTTTTTTTTTTTTTAACTCGCAATGACATTTTGACGGTGAAGACATATTTTGAGGTATGAGAAAATTTTGTCATGTTGTGAGGTACTTGCCCCATTGAATTCACCTCTTTACCATTACATTGTACTCCTAAACCCTGACTTCACAGATGTATTGTAGTTATTTAGTTTTCTTCAATAAATAAGAAGCATATAAGATATTGAATATATACAGTATATAGCATAATTCTTCGATGATTAGAAATTTCAAAAGGACATTTGAAAGAAATCTTTAGTAACAATATAAATGTATTTACCATCACTTTTGATCAATTTAATACATCCTTGCTGAATAAAAGTATCAATTTCTTAAAAAAAAAAAATCTCCAAACTCTGACCTATGACATTTGAGTATGCCTGATCTAGATGATGTATGACTATTCATTAATTCATGCAAATATTGCCTAGGCTCCTAGATATGCCACCTGCCGCACCTGATCCAGGCTGTAGTGCTCAGGCGGCTGGTACTGCAGAATGCAGCGATGTGGATGAGGCTCGTAGAAGGTGGAGGTGGCCACTAACTGTGTAGAGATCTCCTTCTTCTGAGATGAGTTTGAAGAGCTGTCGGTGGCAGTCTGAACAACAAAAGATTAAAAAGACAAACTCAGTTTCAAACGACCTACAGACATTTGCAAATGAAGAACCATCATTTCCAAAAGCTTGAGTTGAAAACAGTACATGTACTGTCCAGGAAATTTTAAGACAAAAAGACAATCCCGATCACAGACAGGTGTTTTGCCGAGTAAATGCGGTTTTCCATGACGTCATGGGTGTCTGGCATTGATTCACAGCTACACATTAATACACCACACACACAGTCATACACTGCACATAAACACACATGCAGACGTCAGTGCAGTCAATCCGACGTGACGTGGCTCAACTTCAGT
The DNA here is from genome assembly GCA_018155175.1 of Sinocyclocheilus anophthalmus. Taxonomy (NCBI): domain Eukaryota; kingdom Metazoa; phylum Chordata; class Actinopteri; order Cypriniformes; family Cyprinidae; genus Sinocyclocheilus; species Sinocyclocheilus anophthalmus. Next base: position 103,866 of record JADLZN010011008.1, read on the forward strand.
GTGCAATTAAACAACAAAATAAATCAAGCCTCAGGCCGCAGGATCTGTAAAAACCTCTGAAGTCTCCCTGTTATTAGAGGAACTCAAAATGATTCCAGCATGCTGGGATACAGGCCATCACACACAAAACCAACAGCTCTGGTCCATAACATCACCAGAGAGACCTACAGAACACCTCAGTGCTTGTGCTATACGTATCAATATCAAGATATTCTCATGCTACTGAGGGGAAAAAAGTCACTCTGAAGTGCACCGATTCAGTCGATGTTGAGCGACAAAACTGTATCTAATGTATAATATATTTCACATTGTGTAGAATTTCTCTTGGAGGAGCAAAACTGAGACTCTGAAACAGTCTGTCAGAAGAGGTCAATGGAAATGTATGAAAACGTATGAACAGAAACAGGATTTCAGTTCTCTGTCTGAATGAGTTCCAGCGAAAAGTTTCCAGCCTAGTCGTTAAACACAAAACATAAGAATGGTGCAGACAGACAACTGCCTGCGGAGGTGGAATAAATAGACAGACAGAACGACAGACAGAACGACAGACAGACAGGCAGGCAGGCAGGGCGGATGGGAAGTGATTAGTGGCTGAGAGTCTGGACGTGATCCTTCCTTTGGCTGAACCGGATGCCTTCAACAACCACCTGCCAGGTGGAGTGTGAGCATAAACACACACACACACACTTCCAGCTTTAAAAAGATTTATGTTGTTAGAAGAGTCTAAATATCACTAAAAGAAACTTTTTGGAATAGTGAGAGATCGACAGATAAAAAGTGTAAATATTGGTTGTTTGTGGATGTCTGTTAGCTTTGAGGTGCTAGGTTGGCAAAACTCACTTTTAGCAGATGTGCACATTTGAAATTGAAATCTTTGTCTTGTCTTGTGTTGTCTTCCAGGAAAATAAACCAAAAATATTCACTATTTATCTTATCTTATCTTATTTTGCTGTAGCTAAAAGTGTGTGAGAGAGATTGTATTTCAATTTGACTTTATATAAAATATGCCAAATAAATATATGGATGATAAGCAATTAAGTATGCATAATGGTGACCTACAACTGGAGCAGCTGAAAGTGAGAGAGATTCTACTTTGTTATGTTATGTTGTTATGATACATTCATCGATTTTCCACACCTCTTGTCCAGTGTAGAATTGCGGGGATTTGCTAAAACCTATGCCAGCATCTCGGCCTGTAGTCTGGAATTTATTTTATTTTAATAATGAGCAATACAAATACATGATATTGCTTTTGACTAGCAATAGCATCACAGGACTGTGATATACCTAAACTCATGGGGTCTGTAGAATCCATCCACTGTTAGATCACTGGCATCAGATATTGTTGTGCCACTCAAACTGAGTTTTCCATGTTTGAGGCTAAACTCCAGCTGGGCGAGAGGCTGGCCGTGTCCCTGCACCCTGACCCGAGCTCTCTCTCTCTTTCTGTCTGAGTCCAGCCTGGCCAGGCCTTGGTTTCCCCTTCATACAAAGACCTCAGAACTGCTGGCCAAAAATAATACAGGCGTCCCACAAAGCACTGCCAAGAAAGCCTGAGCCGACATGACTTAAAAATATGTTTAGGAGGATAGCTGAGGCCGGACTGCTGGAGATAATTAAAAACACAGACCCTTTCAGATGTTTACACTGCAGGTCTAAAAAACTCTGGGCCAAAGTACTCAAGCAGTATGAGGCCAAAATAGATATAAAAAAAACGAATGAGCTGCCTTGCTGTCTACCGCCTACATGGGCAGCTGTCTTCTGAGGCAGCATCATAACCAAACAAAAGAAAACCTAAAGACCTAGGTTGTGTCAGGACCACTATCGTCAAAGATGATTGACAATCAGCATACAGTTTGGATTGGCGGGATGGTTCTGTTCTGGGGAAGAACTCCCTTCGCATCCATGTAGCCTAGCATGGATAAGAGCATCAATACCCCTAGGGTAACAGAACAGAACCAACATAAATGTATTGCAGAGGTCATTTACATTACTGTGGGAAGTAGGGGTGCTGAGGGTGATGCAGCACCCCCTGTCGTGTAGCCCACGAGAAAATGGGGGTGCGGTGTTAAAAATAAATGAATGAACAATTTGTAATGAACAAACTGAAACAATGACTTGGTGTTGCCACCTTGTGGAAGAACTGATTAGTGAAAGTCAAAACACATGTGCGACCTGCAGGTACAAAGTATGCACAGTTACAAAAATCGAATGGTGTGCGTACTATTCTGGTGACGAAATTTGCGTCACGCACACTGTACGCGAACCCTTGCGTACACGTAAAAACCTAAGTATACTTTGGGTTTCAGTAGGCAGCATTATCATTCAACATGCTTTTTCAAACTGTTTCCATGACAGAAACATGTCTATGATGCCGTAAAATGACTCTTTAGGCAGCTCACTAGTTTTTGAAACAGAGCACCAAAAATGGCACACTCAAGTAAATCGCCAACCCCCACCACAAAATCAGCAGTCTTATTGAAAAGCTCTAATGTGTGTGGCGTAGCGCAGATAACAAGAGAGTTCAAAGGCACATGTGGCCCAACTCTGATTCAAAGGCATACCTTCCCAGCAGCAGAGACGATGCCGGCCCGTTAATGACGCGCAATCAGTGGCGCAGTGGGGGAGGGCGGAGAGATAATGCTTTGGGGACCTGAAGTCTTTTAGGTAATTTCACAAATGGGCCCCCCTTCATTAAGTCCTTCATTAAGTCCCAGGACTTCATTAAGTCCTGGCATGAAACCACACCAGACCAATCCAAAATGGGCCGGCCAGAACTGTGTGAGCAATAAACCGGCTATAACCGGACATAGCTTAATGTGGCCCCATAGGACCTGCTGAGAGAGAACCAGCATGAAGAGCACAAAAAATAGAAGCAGCGGTCAAAACCAGACCCATATATAGTCCACAACTCAGTACAGAGGTCACTAACAGTAATGTAAGCCATCAACAACATATTGAAAGGACCAAGGACTACATAAGCAACAACAAAATCTGACTTTTAGTAAAGACAGTATTAAGGAAAGCTGATATTGTCTATTTTTATTTTTTTAAGGAAACGAGTGATCTTTGTTCATGCAACATTTCCTGCATTGATGCAAATGTGCCATGGAAGCTTGGCTGGATATTGAAAGAAGGTTGCTAAGAAGTTCTGAGTGTTTTTAGCATGATGCTATGTGGTTGTAGGGTTTTCTGGGTTGTTGTGAGCCCACCCCCAAGTGTCTAAGATATTGTGGCCTCTAGAGGCCTCGGGTCCCTTCTTTAATGTAAGTGAAAGGGTATTTTTTTCACCTATTGCTTGACTTTTAAGTCCACCATATACTTCGGCCTTTGCGTGAACATTAGGGTGTCTTTCTTCTGTGCATTAAGTTTCTTTTTTTTCATGGTATCACATGGAGTACATTTCGAAAGTCTATGTGTTCGACTGTATGCTAAGGCCGGGCTCAGACTACAGGAGTTTTGGACCGATTTATCCCCAAATTACTCCTGTCGACAATCTGAGAAAACATCTAGTCCAAGACCTCGGTTGGTTCCGATGTTTGGCCAATTTTTAGATTGAATCTAGAGCCTCCCGATCAGCTCTCAGACCCATTGGGGCCACCCTGATAATGTTTGTTATCGGGGTGGCCCCAATGTGTCTGAGAGCTGATCGGGAGGATTTTAAATCAGAACGATTAAGACTATGATTACATCAGTACTTTTGCAGTAGCCAATGAGAGACAAGTCTATAAGGAGACAGAGTTGAATGAGTGAAGTTTTGAAACAGCAACCACAAAACAAGCTGCCGTACAGGTCTTTTGGACAATGGCGATGGAGGAATGGCTTGTGGAAGTATGACAACAACACGACTGCCTGTTTAACGTACATACCACAACTGTACGAACAAAGAGAAGAGCTTGGGAGAAATCGCCTCAGTTTTGAACATACCGGGTGAGTTTAGAAAGCTGCTAGTGCTATAAGCTAATGTGCTGATGGTGTTCCTAATCAACAGTAAACATTTTTGCCCTTGAGGCTAATGTTAGCTAGCATACTACGGTTAATAATGGTTATATTAAAACTGGCATATAAATCTCACCTTCAGTGCCCACTGAAGAACAGAGATCATGTGAGGTATGATGATAATCTAAATATCTTGTAGTGTGTGATAAGCCACAATTTTTGGAGAGTTTTGAGAGATGACAATCTGTAAAGATTCTCTTTATGTGCGTGATGCAACCATATTTTATCAAGAAGTTGAAGCACAAACTGGTGTGACATCATGTTGAACAAAATTCGGCCAAATAGTTTAAAGGAGTTTGAAACAGTGAACTATGGCAGGGGACTTAGGGAACTAAATGGGGACCTTCAGATAGCTGTTTGCCGAGCCAGAGGAACGTGTCTTGAGGGCTGCATGCTTTACAGGTTAGCAGTTAGCATTTTAGGTCTGAGGATTTGCTGTCCATCAAAAGCTTTCCTGCTGCTCCGGTCAACTGCAAGCAATCAGATTTGATCGCTCCAAACGCCAGGCTATACAGTAAGCGTGTGCTCAGCTACATGCATGACCGATGCTATCTGGAAAGGGTTTTTTATTCTCTATAGGGCTCCAAACCACTGAAAAGGTTTTTATGGTGTTTTCAGCTATAAGTCTTCAATAAGACAATCTAGGGAGTGAAAAATGTGCTGGAACTAATTGAGTTCCAAGTCAAATTGCCTGTGTAATTAGCCACCTTGAGACTGAGGCAGGCGGCCCGGAGGGTGGAAGGGCACCGGTATCTTTTCCACTGCTGTGATTAGTGCTGCAAGCCTTTGCATACACATACTCTACACACAGATGCCCAGTGCTGCTAAGGACCGGAGAGGATAACGGAATAAAGCTTCTCTACCTCTTGCATAAAGGAGCATTGATTCTTTCCACTTTATTTTTTTCCCCTCTTCCCAGAACTGTTAGTCTTCCACATCCCACTTCCTCTGAGTATCCTCCAGGGCCCTGGCTGGGAGCTCTCTATACAGCAAAGCCTTATCCTGCCTGACTGCTGCACAGGAAGTTGTTTTTTGTCATTTATATATTTCCCCCAACACACACACAACCAAAATAGTCTGGAACTCTACCTTACTCTATTCAAGTGTACAGTAAAACGTCTATTCTTGCATTCTGGAAGTCAGACACACACCTGAAACAAGGCATTTATACGAACAGCTCAAATAACTAAACTAAAAATGAATGTAGCGCAACACTATAAATCATACTATATCTTTATGAAAAGATTTGTTCACAAAAAATATCGTCATGACAAACTTGCTTGACAAGACTGTCTTTGTGGTTTGGATATTAACTATTTCCTTTTGTGCTCCACAGAAGAAAGGAAATCATTTATTTTAATTTTAGTTTAATTTTGTTTTGTGATTTTTGGTCATTTCATATATATATAAATGGTGTATATATATATTATATAGATATATCGGTATATATTAGGATAGTTAGAGGGTAGTCAGACAGTAGCACGACGTCTAAATATTGAGAATGCGGGGTGTATATATTAGACTATGTGAGGAATTCGATTCAACGTCGTAAAAGGACGCGACAAAGGGGGATCTACACTGCCTATATGGTCTGTACTAGTAGCATAATAACGTATACATGTGCTATTAAGTTCCAGCTAACAAATTAACATTATGATGACTATTCAGATTAGCGGACCATCAAAAACTACCTTGGTCATCATCATTCTTTCTTGCAGATTTGACCAGTTCCATTCTGTGTGTAAAATGCTGAGTAAAGATTGCCTGAAAAATCCCAAACAAAACACTCATTGCACTTTATAACTAATGACTCATCATAGCCATTTTGACATTTTTGAGCATCATCAGGGAGCGCTGCTTGTATCATGGTGTAGGGCGATGCTGTGATGGGTTTGTGCCAGCATTATGACCTCTGGAGCTCATGAATCACTTAGTGCTCACTACTCTTACACAGTCCATCAATGTAAGTACACGGAATTCTGGCATATTTGGAATTTCGCGTCTGAAAGTGGGATCAGTTCGAAAAAAGAAATCTGAACTTTTAGTCTCAAAAGAAAATTCAAGCATATATAATACAACATATATATAATACAATAGAAATGTAATGTGTTTACAAATAATAATTCATATGAAATCATGATGATGTATAAAAAAAAATAAAAAGTTACTTCTGGAAAGTATTCTAATATTCAGATTTTTTTCTTTCATTCTTCTGTTCATTTTCTTTTCTTTTCTTTTGGTGAAATACAATGAATCAATACTGCAATCATTTCTATGACATCTAATGCTGTACTATAAATGTAATACTATGTATTGTATATTTGTGTATAGTTACATTGGTGCATAAAATTAAACATAGTAAAATATTCTTCCTTTACAACTTTAAATATAACACCAGTATGCTGGCTTTCTCAAGCACATGTAATACAATAAATAAATATAAAAGTCTTATAATAATTTAATTAAGAAAAATAATTTCAATAAAAGCATGAGATGTAAAAGTATTATTTTTTCCCCATATTATCTCTTTATTCCTATTCATTTATTTATTTGCTGGTAAAATAAAATCAATAATTTATATTTAATGCTGTATTATAAATTTAATAATGTGTATTATATATGTATGTATTGGTGCAAATCTATGTGTGTGCATTGGTGCATAAAAATGGAATATTCTTCCTTTCATGATTAAAAAAAACCCCTCTAAATTACTTCTTTAAAAGTTTTGAATCTGCTTGGTTACTTTGGCGGTTTGGTTGAAATGACTGGAAAAGACGTGAAGATGAGCTTTCTGATCAGTTCTAGACTGAGGTGTTGCGTGAGGACAAGCATCCCAAAACCAGGCGTCTCAAAGCGACACACCCTGCTAAATGCCCGGCGTTCAGAGACGCAGAGCGAGTCCTTTCCCTGATCTGAATGAGCTAAAACGAGCTGAGGTTAAGTATAGGTTAGCTCACGAGGAACCATCAGGAGGAATGCACATCCCAGCAGAGGAACAACTCCCCTCGATATAATCGCCCCGAGCTGTAAATCCAGACCCGCATTTCTGCTGTCTGCGGTCACTTGCCTCACATGGCAATATATGGAAAGGTCATCAACACCAGCCCCCGTCCCAACAACTCTGTGCCAACGACCTCACGTGAAAGTGCGCGTCCACTCGCTTCACAACGCGTGTGTGTCCCGCAAAACGAGAAATGGCTCGGCAGTAAATCTCATTCTGTTTTCCGAACGCAGGGACACACCCAACAGCACGAGAAGAGCAGAAATTCCAGGACGGAAAGAAGCGTTGGATTAAGTTTCCTTTCAAGCTCGGGGTCCTTGGCTTAGCAGTCTACCCCTTTTGGCCTGAAAGCGAGACAGACAGCGAGTGAAAGAGGAGCCATGAGGCTTCCCCTGTGCGTGCCCCCCTCCTTCCACCCTGGGCGGCAGTAAATCAGGATGGCAGTTAGCTAGGAAGCAGCTGCTAATGATAGTTTTACTGGGGAGAGCAGGAAGTCATCTCCTGACCTCGCCTGCTGCTCCTGGTCTCCTGTGACTGTGACAAAAGCACAGTACGTGGGCAAAAGCCAAGTGTCGGCACATCCTGCTCTGAAAGCGCCACAGGAAAGCTGCCTGCGCTGTTATCGCATCCACCATCTTCAAAAAACAAAGGCCCGTCTCTTCCACGGCAGCCTCGGCGGGGGAAAATATCACAAGGACTCTGCCTTTTCTGGGAAGCTTCGCACACACTCAAACCAAACCCGCAGACATGAAAGCTGAAGGGAAGAGGAAGTTACTAAATATTGCTTTCAAAATGTACGTGCCCATATAGCGCGAAACTAAACCACACACACCCCATATGTTTGGGCGAAAACGTCAAGAGCATGTCTGGGTCATAAGGTGAAAAAAACAAGATACCGTGGCCATATTCATCCCAACAACGCATAAAATAAAGATTCTTGTAGCAAGAAAATACTATTTTACAAATGTTTTTTTTTTACTACAGACATTTAATTCAATGTGTTACTTGTCATTTCTTTGTGATTGCTTTACAATTTCACTAACAATTTCTAAACGAAATTGTTTCTACACCAATTTTTCTTTCAGTATACTAATTAATTCTCTTGCTGTCGTCAAATCGTGACCTAGTTGTACTAATTTTTCCCTCAATCTAGTTAAATTTTAAATTAAACTAAACTAACATGAGGGAACAAATTAGAATAATGTGGCCATGATTTAACTAAAACAAAGGAACAAATAAAAATGTAATAATAGTAATAAAAACACGTAGCCACAAATTAATATATTTATTATTTATTGTTTTTCTCTGCACGTCATGTGCAGGGCTCCATAATATTTTAGTCAAAAGAAAGAAATAAGAAATGATATTTAGCTGAAAAAAGGAAGCACATTTTAGGATTTTTTTATTTTATTTTTATTTTATCCCTTTGTCCTCAAATCTTATTCAAATATTCTCATTCGGTAATTGTGAAAAAGAAATGTAATTATATTAATTAATTTCTATATTTCAAATGTGTTTTTAAATTTTAGTTATAATTAAAAATGTTCTTAAATTCTATTTATTATTAATTCTTTATATTTATTATTTACCCATAAATTTTGTATCTGTTTTGCACTCCCTTTACTATTTGTTCAATCAATTCATATATTATATTATAGTAACAGTAAAAACTGTTATATTACTAAAATGAAAACCTAGATAGAATAATGGGAATTTCAAAAAATGTCTGGCCATATTATGATAATAAAAATATGAGGGACAAAATCAAATGTAATTTAAAAAATCTAAATGTAATTTATTTTTTCTATTAATTTTTGGGTGCTCTGGGAATTGTATGTTGGAAAGTATATGGCAACGGTTGATAAAATAATGACGCATTACATAATGGTAATAAAACGAAGGCTCTTACTGTGAACACATCATCATCCCCAAGTTCAGCTTCATTCTGGAGTGTTGAAGAGGAAGTTGTGGAACCTAAAATAAAACACACAAACAGGAGACATGAGCTGACAGACCTTTACATATCCTGTCAGTTGATGGTGGTATTTGAGGTTGGAGAAAGAAACTGACAAAGAGACAGTGAAAGATTGATTGATGGATGAAACGCAACTCTATCCAGTTGTCCTAGAGTGCATCACTGGCAACACATTACTAACATACGTCCTCTCTACCCTTCACATAGGTGCTTATACTTCATTTACAGTCCTGCAGCACATTTAAGACTATGAAATATGCATTTGCATTTGCTATTCTAAAAAACACAGTGCTTCTGAAATAGTAAACATAGTTGGTAGTATGCTGTTGTACACATGCCTGTTTTTTTTTTTTAGTTGTGTGGCGTATGTTTATTTAGTTGTTTTTCTAGCTAATACAACAGTGTTTTTAGACTTTCTACTGACACCTACTGGTGTGGATGCAGCATCACATACGTACACAAAATTGTGGACATACAAATCGTACTTATTATGATTAATTTATTCCACTAACAAAAGTGTCTAATAACTAGAGCTGGGAACCGGATTTTATTGATTCCACTTCTTAGCGATTCCCAGTTTCGATTCCAATAAGGTATTAAAAAAAATGAAATCAAACATTTAGATATCAAAAATATTAATGCTGTCTTTCTGCAAATCATTCTGTTGCAGCTGAATACCATGAACAAAATTCAACAGCCTACAAAACAGCAGCCTAAAGATCACTTACATAAGACATTTTGCCTATGGTTTTAGCAAAAACATAAGGGCAAAAATAAGCTAGACTAACTCATATATATTTCAAACATTATTAAAGACAAGTAAACAAATGTAATCAAAAGTAAAATAGCACTGCATAGTTTTCTTTTTACAAATAAAATATAGATTAGCCCTTATTAAGTTTTCCAATCAAGATCAGTGAGATATTTCTTTTTCTTTTGTTCTTTAATTAACATTAATGACAGACAGTAGCGGTATTATTAGGCTGCTGTCACTTTAAGACCTAATGCACAGAGCCAATATTCTGTTACATGTGCGTTTTTTCTAAACTGTTTGTCAACGTAAAACAAAACTCTCTGTTCACAAGGATATTTTGACATAATTGTGTGTGTATTTGTCAGTTTAAGTGAAAAAGATTGGAAAACTTATTAAGTTTTCCAATCAAGATCAGTGAGATATGTATTTTTCTTTTGTTCTTTAATTAACATTAATTACACAGACAGCAGCAGGTTTATTAGGCTGCTGTCACTTTAAGACCTAATGCACTGATCAAATACATTTACACTTGTTCGATTTTCTCCCAACTGTTTATGTCAACGTAAAACAAAACTCTCTGTTCACAAGGTATTTGTCAGTTTAAGTGAAAAAGAAGCAAAAGAAAACTGAACTCAGTGTTTGCGCACTACATGAGAGGTGGCTTTTATCAGTGCACCAACTTTGGATGTGTGTGCAGTACAGAAAACTATTTCGCGTCTTCTTGCACTTGAATGGTTTAAAACCATATTAAAGTGCACACACAAATTGATAAGCAGAGTCAAAATGTGTGTGTCTTATCAAATCCACGGTTCTTGGAATTTTGGAACCAGTTCTAAAGTAGAACCAGTTCTCAATACCCAACCCTACAAATAATAAGGGTGAAATTTAGTAAGTAGTTAGTCAGCAGGTCATGTGATCTCAAGATAGCTGCCACCATGAGGGGAGAACCCACTTCTATAACTAGAGTCTTCATCTTATTTGAGTGTAGAATTTTAAAGAAACTTGTTAAAAGTACAGTAAGGTTTGTTTAGGAGTAAATATTTTTTGCGGAGTGAAAAGATATGTATATATAAAAAATATATTGCACTTTTAAGCCTGTATACATGTGTTTTGTCTAAATCCAAAGTAGTGTTTTTCTGCTTTAAATGTCCTCACCCTCCGTTATGTCTTCCAAGGCTTTCCGCACACCTCTGTCAAAGGCACGGGCATCGGCGGGGCTCTGGAAAGTCAGGCCGCATTTTTTGTTGTCGACCTTCCAGTGGTGAAAAGTGGGCGTGGCCTTGGTGTAGATCAGATCTTTCCTCACGAAACATTCCAAAATCACCTGCCAGCCAAAACAAGTGAGACATATCAGAGACAAGCCCACAGCCTGCCTCTGTTCTGCTCTGCGAGAGGTCACTGCCTGAGAAAAGTCTTGCAAATCACATAACAAATGGGTTCGTAACCAGATTTGTCTTGGAAAAGAACCCAGCATGCAAAACTCCCCCGGCTTGTAAATCAGCTTGATTTCCTAAAAGCCCCTGGGGAGGAAGATTGTGAATATTCGTGCCACACCTGCTTGTCTTTGAGGCGCTCGCCGTGGATGAGGAAGTCGCTGTGGCCGGTCAGCTCAGCAGGCATCACCTTACAGACGCCCACCCTGCTGAGGCCCCCACCTTCCTGTGCCAGCCATCCCCCACTCGAGTCATCTCGGGTCATGACCACCGCTTTGACGCGCACAATGTAACTGTCACTGAGAGACAGAGAGAGAAAGAGAGAGTTTAATTTTGAAAGACACACGAGTGGGACATAATCCAAATTAGGGCTGGGCCATATATCTAACATTTGCTATGTATCTGCAACAATTTTGCTGGTGATAAAACAATACACAGTAAAAATGATGACCATTTTAATGCCATTTATTACCACAAAGTTTCTTAAAGACTAGTTTTAAGATGTTTTTCTCTTTTAAAGAGGTTGTTCACCCCAAAATGAAAATTCTGTGATCATTTACTCACCCTCAAGTTGTTGCAAACATGAATTTCTTCCAGCCGTTTCAAGACATTTTTGAAGAATGTTGGTAACCAAATAGTTGATGGTAGCCATTGGCTTCCATAGTATGGAAAAAAAAAATACTATGCAAGTCAATGGCTACCAGCAACTGTTTGCTAACCAACATTCTTCAGAATATCTTCTTTTGTGTTCAACAATACAGGTTTGGAACAAGTGGAAGGTGAGTAAATAATAACAGAATTTTCATTTTTGGGTGAACTACCCCTTTAATATTGTCTCTGATTTAAAATTCAGTAGCAGGTAAATAGTAAAGTAGTGCACATTTTGGAAAATACTGTCTTTATGAACTTTTAAGTTGGATTAAATATTCTTACTTACTCACACAATGAAAAACTGTCTTCAAAACAAGCCTCAATTAATTTTAGCTAGGGTGTTTTACTGTATTTTATCTTTTATCGTGAAATATTTTCTATTTAAAATAAATGTTTTCTATTTAATTATTTTTTAAAATGTAATTTATTCCTATGAAGTCAAAGCTGAATTTTCGGCATCATTACTCCGGTCTTCAGTGTCACATGATCCTTCATAATCATACTGATATGCTGATTTGATGCTCAAGAACATTTTTTATTATTCTCAATGTTGAAAACAGTTATGCTGCTAATTTTGCTGAGTACTTATTTCTCGGGTTTCTTTTGATAATGAAAGTGCAAAAGAACAGCATTTGTTTAAAACAGAAATCTTTTACAACATTATGAATTGTTTTACTTTTACTAATACTTTTACTTTTATCAATTTAATGCTTTCTTGCTGAAAAAAAAAGTATTAATTTCTTTCAAACTTTCTGACACTAAACGTTTGAATGGTAGTGCAATTTCAATAAATACTCTTTTTTTTTTTTATTACTGAAATACATTTAATTTCAATAAATAAAATATCTTATTTTAGCCACACTGGCCAGCTGTACTTTAAATCCAGCTGTGTATTTTACACAGTCCTGTCAGACATAGCAATGAAGAAATCAAGCATCAACACCTCAGGCCAAACAAGACGGCCTGTCAGTAAGAAACTAACAATATTCACAGTGTTACACGTGGCCAGAGGACAAGAAAGCAAAATTAAAATCAATTAAAAAAAAGTCATCCCTAGAGGCATCTGCACTCAGACTAGTCCAGAGCTCGAGCCAGGTTTACATTCAAACTAACTCAACCGTTCTTCCTCTGTAGTGCGGTGAAAGCTAGCAGTCAGCCTTATATGGTAACCTAAGCTGCCGTGTTCAATAATTAACCAGCGCAGGATAGCGGACGGGCGAGGAGGTGAGGGCACGTCTCAAGAGCAACGAAATCAATAGCCTGAGCCAGAGGAAGGAAAGGGCCTCGTGTACGTGTGTGAACGCTCACACTCTACATTAAGCCCTCAAACTTCTGACTCATAAATAACCAGTAGGAAAGAAAAGCCACTTTTTAAGATCTCAAATGTTTCCCACGAGACAGCAGTGAGATGTAGAGCAAATGAAAACTTCTTAGCTCTCAGACACGTCTCCTCTAGGATTTCAGAAGAGATCTCAAAAATGTCTCAAACTGTGCTCAGACAGAGACAGTATAGAGGAGGAGGAAATGACTGGGATAAACCACAACACTCAATATAGTAAAGGCCTATCAGTTAAAAGAGCCAATCAGTAAAGGCAGCATTCTGCATGCACAGCCAATAATTATGACTTAGTCAATAATTAGTTTCCCATTCAAATAGACAGGAGCTAGACTACGGGTTAGGCAAAAAACTGTGTGGCCACGATGGCCGCCAAGTGAATTGACTCGCCTTGAAGGAAATTTGACTCAGATTTGCCAAGTCTGCAAGAAGAAGTCCAAGATTTCAGTATAACATCAAACATTTCTTATTCGGTTCTTCACAGACCAAATGATCTGCGAAATGCTTCCACATCCATTTTATTATACCTTCACAAAAAAAGAGGTTTATTCAATTATATTATTAGTATACATATTTTAAACTAAAAATGAGAGCGTATACTCTTTATCAGAGATATGCTTAACATTATACTTGGCTTAGTTATACTGACATGCATACAGAAAAGAAGAATGTTTGGCCTATACTTGTACTTAATCTTAATTGAGATATTAAGTTATTACTCAAGTTGTGTCAAACCTGTATGAGTTTCTTTCTTCAAAAGAAGGTATTCTTAAAGAACGTTGGTAACAAAACAGTTGACGGTACCCAAAAAAGAACTGCCTCTTATGAAACAATCTATGGAAGGCATGGCTCCGTCCCGATTTGGTTATCAACATTTCATATATGTGTTCAACAGAAGAAATCCATGCACGTTTGGAACAAGAGGAGGGTGAGTAAAAACAAAACTGATGCCTTTTTTTTTGGGTGAACTATCCCTTTAATAAAAAGTGAATAATCTAGTATTCTAAGTATACCTGGCTTGTAGTTGTGCTGATAGAGATACTGTTTAATTGCTATTTTTGGCTTCTTTTAGGCAGCATGTTATATCTGATAAACTTACATGCTTTTAAGTTACAAGTTAAGAACAAGAACAAGTATAAAAACAAGTAAGTTTAGAGTAAATAGTACATGGGTGGAACTGAATTGGGTCTTTTTTGCAATACAGCTCTAGAAACAGATAAACATTTGACTGATTTAAGGACAATTCCTCCACAGTGTAAGTAAACAATATGCATGATTGTTCAGTTCAACCAAAGAAATCTTACAACTTTTAAACTAGTAGCTTACTGAAAGTATAACATACAGATCACTTGTAGTATTGTTCATTAGATAATAGTTAGAAAACTTAGATGTAAACAAGTCAACTCAAAGTCATTGTTACACTTAAAGTACACTTAAAAGTATACTTTCATAAACCAAAATGTGGGCCAGTTTAGTCCCAATAAGTATTGGAATACTTAAAAGTATACTATACTAGAACACTGATTTTAACTTACTTACATGAAGTAAACTTAAAAAAATATTTGAGATAAGTTAATAAAACTTACTGTAAGACAACCAATTAAATCATTCGTTTCTATTTTCATGACTTCTATGACCGAGTCTAAGTAAAAGCTAATGTTTAAATGAAACATCCTGAAACTAGAGCAGCCTTTAAGCAATAAAACGCTCCTTTGGGATGCTTTGAAAAGCGCTTAAAACAATCCAAGCAGATTCTGTCTAATGAAAGAGAATACGACATGATCTACAAAACACAGAGCCATGGCATAGACCGCAGCAGCCATATGAGCGGGTATTACCATCATCCATTCGTAATTATTATACACAGTGACTGGCCCAGGGCCTGTGTAGATGTGGCTCCTCTAGTGGAAAGAAACAGAGAAATGCTGTCTGTGGGATTAGAATTAATGAGGGAGGAAGTCCTGTGGGAGCAGCACCGTCTAATGTACTTACACTAAGAGAGCCAGGCCAAGGGATTGTCTCTGTGCCAGAGTCATTCAATATCAGCGGCTAATTAAAATCAAATCAAATGTAATTCCTAATAAAACTAGGTGTTTTTCATAATTGGCCAAGCGGAGGGCTGGCGATTCCTCTGTAAGCTGCAGCTGTCGGTGCGATTCACAATTTCACACCACACGTCCTTCATGTCCCGTGGGGTGTCTGGGGTACTGGGGACCAAAAGGTGTCAAACTATACCTGAACAGACACATGGGGATCTTGCCCGATCAAAGCACACAGGGTGCGGATTTCATATAGATTTGTAATCTTTCAAGAACGTGCAAGTCATATTTCAGCTCAAAACCATAAGTAAACACGTATGTATCTATAACAGCATTGTTTTAGTATTATTTAAATACTATTATAGTATTTAATATTTAAATAATATTTTTAAATGAAACTTCTATTCTTATATTTTCAAGGTTTTCATAAAATTTACATTTTCAATCTAAACTTGAGTTTTTAGATCGTCCTCTAATACATTTTATTTTATTTTCAATTTTTTAGATTTAGTTACAGTATTAACACTGATGTATCATATCAAATTAAGATTTTTTTAATGACAATTAAACACATTTGTCCTTGTTGTAAGGCAAAGAAATAGTTTTTTAATTGGAAGTATTTTCTATATAATCAGTTTTATTGATGTCGTATATATATATAGTAATATATATTATTTAATTTTTATTTTATTGGGGTCCTTACTTGGGCATGGACTAATGACAAAATAATAATGACATTGTAGTGGTCCTAAAAAAATTAAATTTTTATTTTAGGCAACATATAATTTATATAATTCTGCTGGTGAAGACCTAGAAATGTATAGCAAAACAAAACAAAACAATAAAGGTACTAGTAAATTCTATCTTTTGCACAATATTTATTGATATTATGCAATAAATAATTAAAACCAGAGAAAAAACAATAAACCAATAAATAATTAAAACCAGAAAACAAATGATTATTAATAATTTACAGGGCTGGTGTTTTTAGAGCAAACATAAAGGAAAACTACCATGTCCGTTATGCCAAAATGTCCAATATCAGTCAGTTACTCGACTGGTGCATATATATATTGATTAAAAGCAATGCTAATATTACCGATATGCTCTCTCACGACGGATCTAAAAGAGGATGCATGATAAAACCTGGATGTTAAACGCAGAAAGGCGAGTGAAAATGTCACCGAAGTATGTGTGAGTGTTTCTGTGTGTGGTGTGTGTGTGTGTGTGTGAGAGAGTGAGTCATTCTATCCACTGTGTGTGACATTTACAACACAGAAAACAAAAACGATTCCCAAGTGAAGGGGGCGCAGAAAAACACACAAAAAACAGCCCTTTTTTCCTCATTTTCCCTCGTACAGTTTAAAAGATCGCACCCCTTTACACTCCAGAGGGCACGACAGGGTGAATGGGTGAGATATATATTAGAAACATAAGCGCAAATAGGACTGATTGTCGGTCTGAACATTTTATGCTAAAAGATACTGTAATTTTCTTATTATAGTCAGTAAATGTAATGAGGAAATGTGTGATTAAAATTAGAGACGGCTGTTTCCTTCCTGTTGTTTATCTCCTTTGTCCTTCTAAAGACACTAGACATTTAAAACAGGAGGCTTGCTTTTTTTTACTCACATCTTTGGCATTTTAAATCATCAACATCTTTTAGAATTCTCGGCATTACATATTCTTTCTGATATTTGATGCAGACAGAGACATCAAAATCATACTGAACAAAATCTTGAGAACAACAAAATATTCCTGTGCTGTTTGAGCAATGGATTTGCATGACCTTTCCAGTCGTTCATGATCACTGTAAGGATTTTTTAAAAATCTTAGAGGCAGATTTCCAAACTTTAGAATAAAATGCAAAACAAAACATTCAGTCTGTTCCTCAAACAAAGTTTCTGTATGGCTTCAGAGATTGACAGATATGGTCACCATGAGTGTCGTGCAATAGAAAAGATTTGCGTGAAGAATCAAAACTAGGCCTACTTCTTTTGTTTTCCACAGAAAAATAACAGCATACCGGTTTGAACAACGTAGATTCATTGGGTGAACATGCTTCTACATTACAATTCACTGCAGTTACCAGTTAAAATAAACACTAGTGGCAGTAAAACACCTAAAACTTTTATTCCTTTTCACACATGTTATTAATGTATGGGCATAGATTATCGATTAATAAAGACATATTTTTGCTCAGTTCCACAATAATGTTTTACCACTAGGGCTGGGCGATATAGCTAAAAAAATTTATCAACTATATAATGTTTCATATCGATAATTATTGACATTTTTTATAACCATTTCTACATTTAACCACTGTATTTATAATTAACAAAATTTATTGAGACAAACAATGTTTTAACTAGGGGTGCTCCGATCAGGATTTGAGGCCGATCACCGAAAGCAGTATCTGCCGATACGATACCGATCTTTTTAAAGCCTTATTTTTATCATGTAGAATTATTTATAGTGATACTTCAATCAGGATTTTTAGACATTTATTCAGGGCCTGAATTTCATTTTTGAAAATGTGGGGGATTCCCCTCTTAGGTGACTCTTGTGAGAGGAGAAGCAGCTTTCACACAGGAGTCCGCTACTGATCTGTGCTGTTTACCACAAACACAACATTTATCCCTTATTTTGATTTCAAATCCAAACGTTACTGAAAATGCTTTTTCAGCATTATGATTCTCTTTCATCACAGTACAGTAATACAATCTTTCAAAGACATGTTTAAACACAATAAATATAAGCAACACATCATTCAATACTTTTTACTTTTGCATTTACTTAGATTTATATATTAAGAATTGCTCAAGCCACAATCGCAAACACAACACCAACATTTAAACTACTTTTCTTGTGTTATCACAAACTTACCATTGACAGAGTCAGCTCTACTGTCTTTTCTTTTGCATTTAAATCTTTATCACAAGCAATCTAGCCATAATATACAAATAAAGTACTTTGTTTTCCTACCTCCACGAGTGTCATCTATTATTGCCTTGTTTATCTAAGTGCTCTTTCCCTTTAAACCTAGCCAAAAAGCCATATGTGTTGACTGTGAAACAATAAAATGCATTTATGGTGTAATTACTACATTTTCGTTTCAATCCATGTTCATATTTACTGCAAACAATGCACTGTTACTTTAATTCAGCGCTTGCAGTGCAAACAATAGTAATAGCAAAACTCGGTGGAAACTATCTCTGCACTGCTGCAGACGCACTGCTCCTGGACGCACTGCCGGACCGCAACAGTGTGCAGTGTGCACGATTTATTAATCCGTTAACGTGAGCGCGGAAAAAAATATGCACCGCAAACGGAGTAATGTGAACCTGCCGTTATGTGTGGGGTTCTTGGCGATTGTGGCATGAGGGCGTGTGAGCGTACGGTCTCCAGGTGAATGGTTAAACACTGGCAAGAATTCAAAATAAATGCAATTTATAAACTTTAGTGACGATGTGACACTGCCTCGACTGTGCAAGTAACAATTCCTGTGTCAACTGTGCAGTGTGCAGCTCGCTTATAGACAGACGCGATGTGTGGTGATTTGAAGATATTTGCGTATTTTGAGAGAGAGCGCGCACGTTGATTCACTCACGCTGTTTGTGAAATGATGTCTCAGTTACATTATTGTTAATTACATACCTCACCTTCAGCATTATAATTATTTTACCCGCGCCGGACAGAGACGGTGCCGCTGCATGTCGTGCCAAACTCCGACGGCAGCGTCATCAGCTTGAGATCGTTTTATTGAGATCGGAAAAAAAAAAGGCCTTCTTATATACCTGCCGATCAAATCATCCCATACGTGGATTATCGGCCGATAGTTATCACCTAGCCGATCAATCGGATCCCCCTAGTTTTAACAAACACAATAAAAATTAAACAAATTTTCTATTTTCTAATGTTTTATATGCAGATTAAATTGGTATTTTTTTGTATAGGTCTAATTGTCTCCCGAGACCACAGGAGAACGCAATGAGCAAAATAATGCAGCACATTTAAATTGTCAAGGCAAGGAAGTAACTATAAAAACGTGCGTTACGTCTAAATTAACTCATAAAAATCAAATACAGTTTCGTAAATTGCATAAACAATTAACAACAAAACAGCATCATGTATTTATTCATTGCTTAATCCAAAGAGCCGAAGCGCCATTCACACAGACTACATTTAAAAACATATGAGACGCAGTGAAAAAAAATAAACCTCCACAAATTCGTGACGTGTTTTCTAAAAGTTTAAACTGTTTTAACTTTGCATGGCTTTCTATACATCTCCTTGTGTGAGACGTGAGAGCAGCAGTCATATTTGTCCGTTTAAAAATGCGCTGAATATGCGTTCTGTGTGAATGGCTTGGTTTCGCTTTACACTTAATCAAGATCTTCTCCGCATTGAGCTTCTATATTTCTCTAATATGAATGAATAATGCAGCAGCGGCGCGTCTTGTGGGCTAGACTAACAAAACATTAAAATGCAACATCGTCACTCACATCATTATCACCGCATCTCGCGTGCCACTGATGACACTCCCTGATGCACACCAAACATTCAAATTCAGATGTTTCTTTTAAATTCGACTAATATTCATTCTTTATTCACAAATCTCCTCATCACAGGCAGGCACAGCACTCATTTCACAGCACGTGCCTATATCGTGCACTATATCGAACATTTTTTCTATCGATATCGAAGAAGGTGTACCATCGATAAATATCGATACCGTTTTATCGCCGAGGCCTAGATTCATGCTCATCTGTTTCATATAAAACTGAATGCACTTTTTAGCACAACTCACTAGACATTTCACATTGAAAGTGTCGCAGAACAGTCAAGAAGCATCATATCATTTTGCAGAAATGCGGCCACAGGCACGTTTTTCCACTGTCTGGGTTGGGCTTGTGACAACATGAGGGTGAGTAAATGATAACAGAATTTTATTTTCATTTTGGATGAATTATGTAATCAGATTGGTTTTTGTCTACACAAGTACTTCCAAAGAGAAAATAGTCACTATTAAAAACTCCCTGACATTTCCATGGTCGAGGAAACCCAAAATATAGGCCTATCCCACATGATTCAAACACAATCACACATTTTACTCCATTCATGTTACGCAGTTGCTTTTACCAGTGATATGATGGTTAGCTGGTCATCTTTTCCAAGTAAATAACTGAGAATATTTAGCACGTCTCTTTAGCATGCTGGGACATCTACCATCTGGTTTTCTCGGGGGAGAAAATAGGGTCATAGAATTACAGGCATTTAAGAGACACATGTTAATCGTGTGAATACACACATATACAAACACACACACACAACAGAATGTACGAAGAAGACGAAAGCCACGACTCCCTCTGCTCGCTGCCATCCCATGCCAGATCTCTCCCATCTGTGCGACAGTGGGCGTCAGGCCAGTGTTACACCCCGCCGTAAGCGGCCAAGAACCGACACAGGTGACACTCCATCAACCTGAGCACAACCATCTTCCTTGTTGCATCTCCATTCATCTGCGTCACACGTGTTCATTCAATTGTTATGGCTTTTTAGAAGGAATCATAATGGAAATTTAAAAAAAAAAGAAACAACCCCCATCTACTTTCATTGTGCACTCAACCATGAAAACAAGTGTCTGACTTACTAATAACAATGAAGACTCTTCTTTGGGAGTGAAAATGTGTGGCAAAACTCTGAAGGTTGCATGGCTAAATAAAGGATAAAGGTAATGTTTCAATTCTGGTCCAACAGCACTGTATCTGCATTGCTAGACCCTATTAAGGGCAAATCTAACTCCCCTCCCTGTTTTCAAAGATTTTCAGTCAAAAATGTCTAAATTAGTTCACTCAAAAATTGAAATTGTCATAATTTACTTGCCCTCATGTTGTTTCAATTAAGACATTCATTCATCTTTGATGAAGATATGTTTAATGAAACCTGAGAGATTTCTCTCTCCATTGAAAGCCCATGCAAGCAAAACTTGTATTGATCAATGTTTATATTTTAATAAAAAGTTTATATTTTCATTAAAAAGATCTTCATTTGTGTTTCAAAAATGTTTGGAACGACATGAGGCTGAGTAAATGATGACAGAATGTTCAATTTTAAGTGAATTAACTCTTTGAATTTCAGTCCGTTTCTCAAATGAAGCTATTATATGACTTGGATTATAGCACAGATGGACCACTTTTATGATACTTTCATGGTGCTTGACAGCCACTGGTCACTGTGTGCTTTCATTGTATGGAAATGAGCGTTCAGCGTTCCTCTAAAGAAAGACATTTCTTCAGGTTTGGAACAACATGAGGGTGAGCTATTTTAATTTTGGAGTGAACCAACACTTTAAATGAACATTTAATATAACAACTTTTCTTACACTGATCTTATTTGAATCTGAGATTCCCTGTGTTTCAAACAATGCCATGTTCTCCATTGCTTCAATAAACAGTTGGACTTTCCCCAAACTCACTTGTATTACGGTCAGTCCAGTCAGGCACTTCAAACTAAGTTTGAGCAGGTGCCACAGAAATTACACACTTCACCTTAAAATGGAAGTGAGAAAAGTACAAACCGTAAGTCACCTTGACACAAAACAACATAATGTATGTATATATTTCCAAAAGTCATAGAGAACCACTGGGATTGTTTAGGTGTCCTCTGAGAGCCAGCAAAAGAAAACCCCACTCAGGGTTTCCTCAAAGATAAAGGCCTACAAGTTCCAGTTTACAGAAGTAAGAATGACAAAACTTTCAGCAGAATCACTGAATGGGTATTTTAGTGTACGTGCAGGTCGGCAGGGCATGGAGGAACTGGGGTGAAGTCAGGAGAGAGTGACGGATGTCTCACCATAGTTTAGTCTATTTGATTACCATCAGGGGGCACCGGCATCACAATAGGGCACAATGTGGAATTGTCCACGTTCTCAAGGCTTTATAAATGATATGTCGCCACCTCTTCCCAGAGTCTCAATGAGATCAACAATGAACGACTCAGAGAATTATGACAGCATGGCTCCAAATTCATTCAATTTGCAATCTTCTCCTGTGTGGACAAATATAGGGTCATATCTTCATGAGATGCTGGAAACATTACTCCCAAGTAATTTCAATCAAAACAGCAAATATAAGGCTAATTATTATTATTATTATTTATTCAAAACACACAATTGAACATGATGGAGGGTACTAGCCCTCCACTAAGCTTGTACCACTGAGAATGTTAAGATCACTGCTTCCTTTGCTTCTTGTAACGATTGACCTATATGAAGTAGTTAAAACAGGTACAATAAATGAAAGAAATCACTACGCTACAATTACACAATTGTGTGTTTGATTATGGCTATCACAAAGGCCTGCTGGAAGTTTAACCATTTATCTACTGCACATTTAAAGACTGAACACCATAAACACAGCTTTTTGTCAACCGTCGTTAATGAGCGCACAACTATATTAATGTGCCAAGATGCTACATTTTTTGCTAACTCTAAACAGTGTATGGTGAATCACTTGGTGGAAGAATAGCTTATTTCCATTATTATTATTATTATTGATTTAATTTAAAATACGATATTAAATTAATTTGTATTTTATTATTTAAACACTATTAATCTATTCCTAAAACATTTATTGAATTGGGTAGCCTCTTATCATATTTGTTCCTTAAAAGCAATATCACTTAAAGGGTCTTCACCCAAAATTGCTGTTAATTAACTCACTCTCAGGCCATCCCGCGACTTAGAGACTTTTTCTTCAGTATAACAGTAAAGGAGATTTTTTGCTAAAATCATGGTCCTTGGTGATTCATGAAATGCATTTCACATCATTATTGGATGCTATAATCATTAATTGTGTAGTGTCTGGACCACTCAAACACACAATATATTTTTTGTTAGCTAGATTTCACAAATACTTTGTAACACCCCAGGACGCCGAACAAGACCCTGGTTTCATGGTAACCCGATACATTTACAACCTTGTGGAATGCGAGCCGGCTCTCATTCTGTTTTCTCCAGAAACAGGGGGTACAAATGCACAGGAGAAATGGTCTGTTCTACTAATTAATTCATAGGAAAAACTTCTTTGAATGAACACCCATTTTCTTCAGGCCATTGTGTATATTATTGCTGTGTTGTATTTAATCTGTTGTATTATAGACTATTTTTATTCATGCTTACGATAAACCACTCATTCATATAAGTAACTCTACCATGTCTAGTATCTATGAATTCGTCTTAGGATGATCTAACTGAGAGTGCCTATTACATGCTGATACCTATGCAACACATTGATGTCCTAAGAATCTTTACTAATTTGTGCATCAACACCCAAGTGAATTACATATGCAAAATAACATGCTTAGAGACAAAGGGCCATAAAAACGCAGGACTCCCGCTTTGGATTTCAGCCTTCCTCATTGGACGATCCCATCTTGAGAGGCGTGAATCTCTGAAGGCTTTAAAGGCCACACTCAAGAGACCCGCCCCAGTCGGTGGTTCGGTCAGAAGCAAAGATGAAGATGTGAGAAAAACGCTTCAGGATACCAAAGCATCTGTGCCAGGCCTTTTCTTCGGCCTAGTCCTTTCCATTCATCAAGTGACACTGACTCAAACTGGTTCTTCTCATCGACCCGAATTCAGCAAAGATCTACGGGAAGCTTTAAGATTTGCATCAGGAATCTCTTTCAGACCGCCGAGACTCGCTAAGTATCAAACTTAGTCTTATTAATTGATACATTAAGTATCAGTTACACCTTTTTACAAAGGTGTGTTTTGAACTAAGAATCTGACGTTTCACTCAGGCGTAGATCTGCTGAATATGCAAAGTGTTCCATAAACCATTCTTTAGGCCTCTTTCTAATGCGGGTTACACTTTAACACCCTTTTCCTATACAACGTATGTGTGTGTGTGTGTGTGTTTGTATGTTAGACCGGCTTAATGTGTTATGTAGTATGGTTAGACTAGTTTAAGTGTTTATTAGTTAATACAACCTTACTTGTATCACACTTGACGTGTTCAGTGTTTGCTCATAACCGGAGTCAATAATCATGCAGATTTACGTTACAAGCTTATAGAATTGTACAGTAAGAAAGTTATTTCCCTTAACCAGGAAATTACGTTCTTAGAATTGACAAGACGGTTGACCCTGAGTGGTCAGCTAAATATCTACAGTGGATCTAAAATATGAATAACTAATTATAACTAGTTATGGTTAATTATTCATATTTCCCCACAATTGATCCGCTACAGATTTTGGTGGAGAATGCGGGCATGATAAAACGAAAGTTATGAGTTTAAACACTGGCAACTTAAAAGTGTGTGCTTGATAGCCCAGGTTAAAATAGGACGTGACTTCAGATGCCCGGTGGTGTCCCTGTTTGCTGGCTTGTTTAGATGCAGATAAAGTTGGGGTTTGAATTGGTACGGCTATTATGATTGTGAGAGTCTTTATGTATTTCATGCTTAATGGCATCGGTGTAAGGTTAATCTGATTTTAGCAAAGAAACCCTAATTTCAGTATTAAAGCATAAATCTGTCTTGACAAAGCATAAGTCTGAATCTCAGCTCAGCGGCATGTCCAAACTGTACCATAATGTAATATGCTTTAGTGAAGAAATCACAAAATTGCAGTATTGTTTAAATTGTTTCTTTGAAGAAGAAATCTCAGTACAGTTATTTCAAGGTAGATGTGAGCGCTGCTCCCTTTCTACAGCATAAAGGCCTTATAGTTTATAATTAGATTGAAGCAATTCATTTACACTTTGACTGTATATATATAAGCCGAGCAACCTGGTGGTCATTACTGTGTTTCACTCGCTGAGTGAAATTAAAGGTGTAATACTGTACTTTAGTACTCATATGTGAGGCAAACATAACTACATATATTTTAGAACCAAACCGTTTTGTTAACTTACAGTAAACACCGTTTTGTAATTCTTTAAACATGTGCAAGAAGTTTATTGTTGCATTAGAGCAGCACTCACCGAAGTGCTAATGTAATGCAACAAGTCTTGAAGGTTGAAAGCACCACGTTCTAAAACTATGACTGTTTAACATAGACAGACATTAAACTGCGTTAATTACACTGGCATGCATTGGTTACCGTGACAACAACTTGTCACAGGAAGTGCTAACTTCACATAGCACAACACGCCATGTTTGTAAACAAACCATGAAGCAGCTAAGCTAACACGACTTAGCATAGTTTCATTTTAGGCTAAGCTACCAAATAGCTTTAACAATTAGGGGTTAACACTCTTATTTGAGCTTTTAAATACAGATGTGTGTGGGCAGTGTGAAGCAATTTGTATTTAACCTAATCCCTCGTTTCTGATTTTTTCCATTTCTCTTCCTTCTTTTTTCTTCTTTTTCTATGTTTCTCAATCTTCAATTCGTCTCAGCGAATTTAACTATCTAGATGTATCCTTCCTGAATGCTATTGCTTAGTTACTAGTTAATTAAATCTAAATTTAATTAAATCTTAACTGTCTATCGAGGAAAGACTCATTAAGGTATTGGGGTGCTTTTAGTAACACACTAATCACTAGTGCTGCTATTTGTTCCTAATACCAGAATGATTACCTTGTTTTGTTAATAGCAGTCAGCTAATTTTAAATCCATTTACGTGTTATGCCCCCTTTGTTTTGATGTTTTCTCTGAACCTCAAAAGGAACCAGAGCCATTTCTATTTTTGATTTGTTTATTTCAAAAAAAAAAAAAAATAATAATAATCTGAATATAAATGCTCTCCTTTTCCTTCTGCTTTTCCCTTTTCTCCTTCATACCTCAGAGATTAAGCCTGTTGGGGAACCGTCAGCAAATTCTGAGTGATAATTTGACAATAATTTGACAGTAGTCTTAAGTCATCAATCAAAATCCTGTTTACGCCCTTTTCAGCAAAACATATGCTGACCCAAAACTATTTTAGCATTCACACTCTGTTTTGATCTTGTAGTAGTCTCTAGCCCTTACTCTCAACTCGAGTTTGTCAAAATTTTGCAGATGCTCAGTCTAACTGCCCAGAATGCAGACCGAAGGGGGCTGGGCAGGCGTTGTGAGGAACACCCCCTTTACCCAGGCCCGACGACCACCTACTGAGCCGAAAGCGGCTGGACGCGGAGGACTCGGGCGAGAGTTGTGGCTACAAAAAGCTCGCCAAGGTCATCACCTTCCTGGCCCACAACCTCATGGGTCTGAAACAGGAGGTAAATGATCTCAAGCAACAGATCACAGCGGTAGCCCACAAGGATCCCAGCAAAATGGAGTTACAGGAGGACATCAATAGATTTAAAAAGGCTCTGACAGCTGCTGAACAGCGAGAGTACCTGGAAAGGCAGCCAGAAAGGACCTGGATTTGAAACTTTCCCACACAAAATTACTATTGAAGCAGCAAATTCTGAGCTCTTAGACAAAGTTTCCAGAATTGAGACTCTGATCCAGCAGCTGAACAACACTCAAGACAAGCTTGACATGCTCCGAAGAGAACTCAGGGACTCCTACAGGCGGCGAAAAGAGACGCAGTGGGAGAGACACCCTACTCCCGCATCCTCATTCAGCCGTGCAAACTCCCTCATATGCAACAAGCTACGAAAGGGGGGAAGCCAACACTTTCTGCTTAACAACTCAACAGACAGAACTGTAATACTTCCAAGCATCACCGCAGCAGCGCATGATGTGACCCCCAAAAACTTTGACAAGCTAGCCAGAAAAATCCCATCATTCACATGGCTAGGGAAACAATAGTTTTCTGCTTTATGCAGTACGAGCAGTAATTTAGAATGGTGGAGTCGTTTTTAAACATTGCTTGCAAGCATACCCAGTAATCAATCTTATGTGTCTGTCTCATAAGTTTAGTAACTTCTTCTCCATGCGCATACAAGTTCCTGATCAAAACCAGATAAAATTATAGTTTGAATGTACCTTCCTACAAGCAGTAGATGTTTTCAGTGCTATAATGTGTTTAAATCGTACGATAAGAATCTAACCTGATTTTAGCGAAGAAATCCTTATTTCTGTTGTTAGTGGAGCATAGGTCTTTTTCTTGACGACGAAATCTCAAGATTAGCAGTTCATTTAAATGGTACCAGAATAAATCGGTCTGTTTTTGGGCGAAGAAATCCCCTTCTTCATTACTGTGTAGGTGATCTGAGCGATGCTTCTCATTTCACTGATTTAAGGCCTTATGTGTTAAGTATGATTGTATTCATATTGACCCACTTATGTGAAACATTTACGTAACTCTTATTCATGCGCGCACCAGGTTCTGAATATATCAGATAAAACTATAGCTTGAAGGTGCCTTCCTACAGTTATTAGAAAGTTTCAGTGCTATAATGTTTTTAAATCGTACGATAAGAAACTAACCTGATTTTAGCGAAGAAATCCTAATCTCTGTTGTTAGTGGAGCATAAGTCTATTTTCTGACGACGCAATCTCAGATTAGCAGCTCATATAAATGGTACCAGAATGAATCGGTCTGATCTTGGGCGAAGAAATCCCCTTTTTCAGCACTGTGTAGGTGATCTGAGCGATACTCCTCATTTCATTAATTTAAGGCCTTATTATGTGTTACGTATCATTGTATTTCATTTTGACTCGCTCATGTGAAACATTTACGTAAAATTAATGGTTTTATTCTAGCGTAGCTAACTATGAATTCACTATTGCCTGTGAAGTGAATGTGCTGTTATTAATGAATGAATTTGTATGGGACATGTATGAGTTTCCCATGCATGCTCACAGCCGTGCAAGTCTGCTCCCTGCCCTGTTTGCTCTTGCATTGGTCTCCTAGCAACACATGACCCCGGAAATGTGAGCAGACTCTTCCGGTTAATCTGACAACAGCATCCACTCCACAGACCCGTGCTTAACAAAGAATTGCGTGTACCTAACCTAACTCCTTAAGCTAAGCTTTCCCTCAACGGCTAGCTGTTAGCCTCTGGCTAACGCTTAGATAGCGTGTAAAGTGTAAACTTTCTAACCACACCCTCTCTCTCTCCCTCTCTCTCTCGCTCACTCTCTGGTGTCACGTTCCTGTTGCATGGCCATCAAGGTCCCTGTGGGACCACCCACATAATGGGCTTTTAACTTGTGTTATTGTTTATTTTTGTTTTGACTTTATTCTACCTCTTTTTAATTTTATTGCATTTATTTACATTTGTTTAGCACAAATGTACCAATTCAGCTAAATTGATTTGTATTAAATTTGAAGATTTAATTAAATAATTTTATTTATTTTTATTTATTTTTTTATTCATTTTTCTTTGTATTTGTTATTTTTGTTTATTTACTTCCCCTTTTAAATTTCCTACATCTCTTAGGACCCCTTTTTATTTTATTTATTTTTTATTTGTTTGTTGTGTTTTAATTTTACCTTATTTTAGTATTTTCACCATCACCATCGTCGTTTTTGGTTTGGATTACAGTAGTTCGAGCAACTGTTTTTTCCTTAGCGAGTTATACAGGTTATTAGTAGCATAATCCCTGTTTCCTCTCTACTTCTCCTCACGCCTCAGTGCCAGGCCTAATTCGTTGAAGGGCAGCTACCATTGCAACTCAATGTAGGCTAACATAAAACTAGAATCAATTCCCACTGTTTCTTTTTCTTTTTACGAGGTATTTGGTGGGTCCCTGCTATTTTAGCTAACAGCCTAACCCTAGGGTTTTGAAGTCTATTGCAGCATCACACACAATTGAAACCTGCTTAGCCATATCTCTTAAAAACAAAACTAAAATAGGTAAAAATTCCTTTTTTTTTTTTGAGTTCATCTTATTTTATTTCAGTTTCGTCATAGTGACCAAACCCGTGAACCATCAGTAGTATAGCCCGGTCATCAGCTGACCCCTGCTTACGGCCCCTCAACAAAGTTACTCAAACTCTCTCTTTGTGTTCTCGAACACAAAAACATAGCACCCTACCACCTCTCTAGCTGCCTCTCACCAGCGATTCATACATTACATGGCCTACACAGCCGTTCCCCTTAGAGTTAGTTTAACACCTCTGTACGTACCTGCTTTTGCCTTGTGTCTCTCTCTCTCTGGTGTTCCCACAAGTGTGCCAGTATGTCGCAGACATTTCACAGACATCCAGTCCTGCCAGCTCACCAGGACCACCTGGGAACTTAGCAGAGCACTGTAATGGACATCCTTCAGCTCCAAGCAGCCAACTACCTGCGATGGCAAAGAAAGGAACAGCGAGACTGCGACATAAGCGAACACTTGACCAGCATCATCCTCTCCTCGGCCCACACCCTCAAGGGCCTCAGACAGGAGGTATATGAGCTGAAACTGCAAGTCACAGAATTTCTGCAGAGAACTGACACCTGCTCAAAGAGAGAAAGCTCAGAACGGATGCAAAGAACCTCACCGCATGGTGCGACAGAAAGAAATCACCAGACTTCACAGAGGCTCTAACAGCTGCTCAACACCAAGCGCCGCTGGAAAAAGCCATCACACAGGACTTGAAAAGAGAACTGTTTCACACAAAGTCACTCTTAAAACAACTTATGTGGAACTAAATGAGAGAGACACCACATCTAAGGCCTTACAAGGCCAGCTGCATACAGCCAGAGCTGAGGTCCAAACCCTGACTCAACAATTAAAGAAGAGCTTGACATGGTTCAGAAAGAATTTAAACAGTCCTACCGACTGCGCAGAGACTTAAGCAAAAGACAGCCGGCTGAACATCACGTTGCCAGCAGTGCAAGCTCTCCACGCCTGTGCACAGCTACGAAATGGGGGAAAGGGAGCCAAAGCCTTCTGTTTGACACTTCACAAGTCAGCTCCCTGAAAACCCCTGCAGCTGCAACAAAAAAAAAAATTTTTCAGGCGAACCGAAGCAACGCAACGAGGTGAATTCAGTGTCACAAATGAACTGAAATATGCTTGCAGACCACAAGGCGAACAGATAGGGAAAACACGAAACAGAACTTCCCCTGGCCAGCAGCCCCACCCCCTCAGCCAAGAGTCTGAAACTGCGAGGGGGGGGGCGAGAGCCACTGTTCACATGTCACCAACAGCAGCCACAAGGGGGTGGGGCAAGAACCTTTCCAGAGGATCACTGCAGACACACAACCGTGTGACCCCACAGACCCCAACGAGCTGGCCAGAGACAACACATCTTGCAACCTAAATACTCTCAGACCCAGATTCTGAACACGGACTGATCGCTGCCCCATACACCAAGCAGGGCCGGCGTGAAACTCCCATGCTTACTACCACAGACTTTGACAACTTACTCAAAGCTCACGATTACCCTGGATGGCGGAGGACACCAGCTGCAAGAAGTCATCTAGGCATTAGGGCCTGCCGCACAATGCCTAATCAACAGCTGCGTAGCCTGACACAGAAGGCCTTTAACAAGCACAAGGCCTCCACTAAAGGTGTTTGTCAAACCCCACTGATTCTGAACTTCACAACTCAGAGTCCAAAGCGGGCACCAGAAGGCACCCAGCATTGCCTCAATGCAAAACCCTTCTACAGAAAGCCCCTAGCCAGAAGAGGACAGAGCCATCACCATGGCAACAGACCCAGGTTCCAGACCAACCACTGGGAAAAGGCGTCCTCATCCTGCAAACACCACGGTATGTCCAACAGCAGTCCACCACAACATCCTCCTCCACACAACGGAGGCTACACAAGGACAGCTGGACACGCCTACTTCTGGGTTACAGGATCTGCTGACACTTGCAAAAGAGCTCCTTGAACAGAACTCAACTAAGGAGTATTGAGAAGGACAAACCTCTGACTCCTTGCCTGCTGCCTCACAGCATCAGGCCCCTCCAAGGGAGGAGCATCCCTTGAAACCGGTCGACACCCCTAGAAGCAGCCAGACAACGTTGGATTGAGCAGCGAGCCCACATGCCCAACAGCGAAAGCTCTACCAACACAACTCAGGCAAGCTCAAGTTGGTGCCGCCACAAGAGCCAAGCGACATCGGATTTCTAGTGATGTTGAGCAAAGCAGAGGGCTAACAACCACCTGTTGCTCTCCTGCCATCATCACTAGGTCCGTCTGAAACTCTCTTCACACTTCAAAATCTCCATAACAATTACCTGCAGTCCCTGGAACCACCTGCATTCTCACCTGTGAGAGTCTAACCCGGCTGTTCCACTTCGTGGGTACCACAGATAGCCTACTGTCTAACAGCATCAACAAAAACATCCTACCCGTACTAACTCACTTCAGGATGACAGGTGACACAGTCTCGACACCTGCTGCATAAGCTCGAGGACCCACACCTTGCTACAGCCTACATCACCACAGCACACCACCTGACAGCATCCACCACGGCACCAACAGCCAAAAAGCCACCACTGGCTCCCAGCCGTGAGTGGCAGGTGTGTGTTCGATTGTTCTGCACCTTGACATCGCTCGTTGTTGTCTATTCTATGGACAACAACGTTCGAAAGGGGGGAATTTGTAGCGTCTGGAACACTCCAACACACAATATATATTTTGTTAGCTAGATTTCACAAATACTTTGTAACACCCCAGGACGCCGAACAAGACCCTGGTTTCATGGTAACCCCATACATTTACAACCTTGTGGAATGCAAGCAGACTCTCAGCTGCATTCTCCAGAAACAAAGGGTACAAATGCACAGTAGAAATTGACTTTTCTACTAATTAATTCATAGGAAAACCTTCTTTGAATGAACACCCATTTTCTTCAGGCCATTGTGTATATTATTGCTGTGTTGTATTTAATCTGTTGTATTATAGACTATTTTTATTCATGCTTACGATAAACCACTCATTCATGTAAGTAACTCTACCATGTCTAGTATCTACGAATTCTCTTCTGATGATCTAACTGAGAGTGCATATTACATGCTGATACCTCTGCAACATATTGATGTTCTGGGAATCATTGCTAATTTCTGCATCAACACTCCAGCGAATTACATATGCAAAATACCAGGCTTACAGACAAAGGGCCATACAAACGCAGAACTCCCACTTGAGATTCCGGACTTCCCCATTGGGCAAGCCCATCTTGAGAGGCGCGAATCTCTGCAGGCTTTAAAAGGCCACACTTCAAGAGACCCGCCCCAGTCGGTGGTTCGGTCAGAAGCAAAGATGAAGATGTGAGAAAAACGCTTCAGGATACCAAAGCATCTGTGCCAGGCCTTTTCTTCGGCCTAGTCCTTTCCATTCATCAAGTGACACTGACTCAAACTGGTTCTTCTCTTCGACCCGAATTCAGCAAAGATCTACGTGAAGCTTTAAGATTTGCATCAGGAATCTCTTTCAGACCGCCGAGACTTGCTAAGTATCAAACTTAGTCTTATTAATTGATACATTAAGTATCAGTTACACCTTTTTACAAAGGTGTGTTTGAACTCAGAACTGACGTATCCCTGAAGGCTTGGATCTGTTGAATATACATGCAAAGTGTTCCAAAAAATCCCTTCTTTATGCTCTTCCGATCTGAGTTAAACTTTAACCCTTTCCTATAACAACTGTATGCGTGTGTGTGTATGTGTATGTTAGACCGGCTTAATGTGTTTATGTAGTATGTTAGACTAGTTTAAGTGTTTATGTAGTTAATAAAACCTTACTTGTATCACACTTGACGTGTTCATTGTTTACTCATAACCGGAGTCAATAATCATGCAGATTTACGTTACAACTTATAGAATTGTACAGTAAGAAATTTATTTCCCTTAACCAGGAAATTAACGGTCTTAGAATTGACAAGACGGTTGACCCTTAGTGGTCAGCTAAATATCTACAGTGGTTCTAAAATATTAATAATTAATCATAATTATTTATGGTTAATTATTCATATTTCCCCACAATTGATCCGCTACATTGCATATTAGTTATATTACTGCATGATCAGCGTACTGGGGAATCAGTTATTTGAAAGAAACTGTCAGAAAGAATCAGTTTGCAGCAAATCATCTGACTTCCCTGTTTGTCTGAGGCTCTGGAGTACATGCAATAATATTAAATAATGTTCATTTTCTTGCACAGACCGATCATTTCTCTTCATAAGACCTCAATATATCGCCAGACCCCATGTGTATTCATTTTGTTTCTTGATATGCTTTTTTTGACTCTCAAAGTGCCAGTAGCTGTTGACTTGCATTTTATGAATCACCAAGTACCACGGTTTTTTCAGATAAACGTCTTACTGTTCTACTCAAGAAAAAAGTCTGCTACATATCGGATGGCCTGAGGGTTAGTAAATTAAAAACTATTTACATTTTTTATCATTTTTGAGTGAACAATCCCTTTAAGGATATGTGTTACCATGATTTTAAAGCAGCCTGTATACCCTTACTAGGCATGGCCAGCCGGTATGAGATTCTGACGGTATGATAACCTTAGATAAAAATATCACGGTATTGTGATTACAGCTCTAAAATGTGTTATTTTTAAATGTCTGGGTAAAAAAAGAACAACTTTTCTTCCACTGAACGCAATATATTTTATTTTTAAGAAACATATAGAAAATTTTGGAAGAGTAAACATGTCAGGCAAAATAATTTGAATAAATAATTACATTCTTCTTAAGTGCAGTCACTTAAGTGAGCCTAAACCTGCAGCTCAACAATAATCAGAACATAATCAAAACATAATTTCTGTAAAAAAAGAGAATTAACCGCCATCGTCTGAATGCACGTACAAATAATTAACTGCACTTGAAGCTTTCATAAAATTAAAAATGAAACACCCAAAACTGTACATAGCATCATCACGAAGACGAATTATAGTTGATATAAACGTGAAATTCCAGAGGGGACGTCGGATGGCGTCGCGTGGTGACGTAATGACGTGTGCCATTAATCGAACTATGTACTATAACATGTTAAACGGGAACATGAAAAGAATTTTCTAAAAGCAACTCATAATATTGGCTTATTTAGAATAAGGTAAATAATTAGATTACTGATGTCCATGTAAACGTAGTCACTTATGACTGACGCTAGGTGTGTGAGACAAAAACTGATTCACAGGCACATATCACGATTCTCTTTCAAATGATTCTGAATCGATTCACAAAAAAAATCAACCAGAAATTTGAAATGAATTGTTAATACTTCTGGGCATTGGAAAGCTTAGGATAAAATATTACAGGTACAAATAAGCGCCATGCAATGTACAACGTTGCAAACATGCTACAACATCATTATAAAGAAAACCAACAGTCCACATGACTCACAAGTTGATCATGCTTATATGCACATCATAAACAATGACCAAATTTAAGGTGTCTGAGATGCACCATTTCATTTACATAGAGAGAGAGCAGCCAAGCTGCTTATTCTATTCCTATCAGCCAATCAGCGCAGACATATTTCATACTAAATCTTTACACAGATTTGCACTGTTGCTGAAAAATTGAGCATCATTTTGGAATCAGACTACAACTGAAACCGAACCGTCACCACATGGACATCACTACAGCCACCTTTGCCATT
The DNA here is from genome assembly GCA_018155175.1 of Sinocyclocheilus anophthalmus. Lineage (NCBI taxonomy): Eukaryota > Metazoa > Chordata > Actinopteri > Cypriniformes > Cyprinidae > Sinocyclocheilus > Sinocyclocheilus anophthalmus. The sequence continues at coordinate 138,489 of JADLZN010011008.1, forward strand.
CAAAACAGCATTTTGTGTTTTTTACGAACCTGCAAGTAAAGAAACAGCAGCACTGACAGACAAACGCAGAGCAAAAGGCCACTTGACAACAAAACAATCCGGAAAAACCTGCCTCGACCGGGCTTACCGGCTGCTCTCCGTCATCTCTGCGTATCTAGCGGCAGCGCTCACGGCATCGGCGGGGCGAGCGTCTCCCAGTCGCGCTCAGAAGGACGGAGACCGAGCATGTCTGCGTCCAGAAAGCAGGGAGAAAGCTCCAGCCTCCTCTTCACACTGTATGATTCAGTCTCCTTGACAAACACTCTGAGTGCCTGAGTATGAGTCATCCGCAAGCAGCCATTTCTGCCGAGCCGGCGGCCTACAGCACAGCTTTCCCTCTCTCGCTCTCTTTCTCTTACGGTCTACCGTGCAGAGAATATAATCTCCAAGCGGCGTAAGCTCCAACTCGCCTACACCTCCAGCTAAAGCAACGACCAACAACACCCACACATGCACAGGGTGTGGGCTCAACCGAACATGAACCAGTGCAGTTACTGTGCCCCTCTACATCAAACAACACACCTACACGCATGCCGAGAGCTGACTATACGCTGTGTAAACACCTACATCTTAACCATCAATCATCGGTGCGAACAGGAGAGCTGGTGCTGAACGCTGTTTGAGGGTGTAGCATTGTTCAAGCTAATGTAGGAGATGAACCAAAGAGAGCCGTCAATGGACAAAGATGCTTTTGGAAGTCAGATGGTGCAGTTGTGGCATTTACATAACAGGGGTTAACAAGCTGAAACCTTGGCCCACTGGTTTCTCCATTGGAGGCCGTTCAAAAGCAGCCATGTTTTATGATTGAACATTTCATTATAAGTAATATATACATTGAAAAGTCATGTACTTCCAGGGGATCATGCAGCATTTAGATGGACGGATAGTTCACATAAAATGACAAAACTGTCATCATTTACTTACCAAAACATTCTTCAAAATATCTTTGCGTTCCGAAGAAGAAAGAAACTCATACAGGTTTGGAATGACATGAGTGTGAGTAAATGATGACAGAATTTTATTTTTGGCTGAATGATTGCTTTAGGCATAATGTTATTTTAGTTCCTACATTACTGTTTAGGGTTGGTCGATTGTGAATGTTTTTGAAGGAAGTCTTTCCAAGGCTGCTTTTTTTTTAAATAAAAGTTATTTTGTGAAATATTTATACAATTTTAAACAGCTGTTACCTATTTGAATATATTTCAAATCTAATTTATTCCTGTGATGCAAAGCTGAATTTTCAGTCCAGTCTTCAGTGTCGCATGATCCTTCAGAAATCATTCTAAAATGCTGATTTGCTGCTCAAGAAACATTTCTTTTTGTTATCAATGTTGAAAACAGTTGTGATGCTTAATATTTCTTTGTAAACTGATACATTTTCTAAAGACGAACACAAAACTAAAGGGAATAACATTATTAAGCAAGTTCAAACAATATTCAAAAGAACATAATTTGAAACACAACACTTTAGAACTTTTAATCCAATTAATGTGCCCTAGCAGAAAACAACATACATAAATCAAAATCTTGCTGACTCCAAACTTTTGAACAGCTGGAGATGGAGGCCCTGCTCACATGGATAAAATTGATATGATACATATTTGCTATTTCTGGAAAGATAAATGCACCGGAAAGTGATTTTCTGCTCTTAAAATAAAGCAAAAATATCAAATCTAAACCAAAAACAATATTTTCAGCTGATATGAAAACAAGTAATTTAATGAAAAGATGATAACAGATGCATATGGAAATGAAATGACTTCCACTGAAAGAACGCTGCACTCCAACTAGTTTTGCCAGGTACTCTATATTGTCCTCTGATGTTATTTTATCAACATTTAACATACTTTAGATGCTGGACCAGTTAAAATTTCATATAATATTTCATATTTCTGCTATATGCAGTCAGCATCATATACTGGCGTGGGAAAAAAACATTATTTATTTTATTTTAAATAGGCCTAGTAATGTTCAGATACAGTGGGTACGGAAAGTATTCAGACCCCCTTAAATTTTTTCACTAGTTGTTATATTGCAGCCATTTTGCTAAAAGCATTTCAGGTTATTTTTTTTTTTCCCTCATTAATGTACACAACAGCACCCCTATTGACAGAAAAACACAGAATTGTTGACATTTTTGCAGATTTATTAAAAAAGAAAAACTGAAATATCACATGGTCCTAAATATTCAGACCCTTTTCTGTGACACTCATATATTTAACTCAGTGGCTGTCCATTTCTTCTGATCACCTTGAGATGGTCTACACCTTCATTGAGTCCAGCTGTGTTTGATTATACTGATTTGACTTGATTAGTAAAGCCACACACCTGTCTATATAAGATTTTACAGCTCACAGTGCATGTCAGAGCGAATGAGAATAATGAGGTCAAAGGAACTGCCTGAATAGCTCAGAGACAGAATTGTGGCAAGGCACAGATCTGGCCAAGGTTACAAAAAATTTCTGCTGCACTTAAGTTTCCTAAGAGCACAGTGGCCTCCATAATCCTTTAAATGGAAGATGTTTGGGATGACCAGTACCCTTCCTAGAGCTGGCCGTCTGGCAAACTGAGCTAACGGGGGAGAAGAGCCTTGGTGAGAGAGGTAAAGAAGAACCCAAAGATCACTGTGGCTGAGCTCCAGAGATGCAGTCGGGAGATGGGAGAAAGTTGTAGAAAGTCAACCATCACTGCAGCCCTCCACCAGTCGGGGCTTTATGGCAGAGTGCCCGACGGAAGCCTCTCCTCAGTGCATGACACATGAAAGCCCGCATGGAGTTTTCTAAAAACACCTGAAGGACTCCAAGATGGTGAAAAATAAGATTCTCTGGTCTGATGAGACCAAGATAGAACTTTTTGGCCTAATTCTAAGCGGTATGTGTGGAGAAAACCAGGCACTGCTCATCACCTGTCCAATACAGTCCCAACAGTGAAGCATGGTGGTGGCAGCATCATGCTGTGGGGGGTTTTTTCAGCTGCAGGGACAGGACGACTGGTTGCAATCGAGGGAAAGATGAATGCGGCCAAGTACAGGGATATCCTGGATGAAAACCTTCTCCAGAGTGCTCAGGACCTCAGACTGGGCCGAAGGTTTACCTTCCAACAAGACAATGACCCTAAGCACACAGCTAAAATAACGAAGGAGTGGCTTCAACAACTCTGTGACTGTTCTTGAATGGCCCAGCCAGAGCCCTGACTTAAACCCAATTGAGCATCTCTGGAGAGACCTAAAAATGGCTGTCCACCAACGTTTACCATCCAACCTGACAGAACTGGAGAGGATCTGCAAGGAGGAATGGCAGAGGATCCCCAAATCCAAGTGTGAAAAACTTGTTGCATCTTTCCAAATAAGACTCATGGCTGTATTAGATCAAAGGGTGCTTCTACTAAATACTGAGCAAAGTTTCTGAATACTTAGGACCATGTGATATATTTTAGTTTTTCTTTTTTAATAAATTGCAAAAATGTCAACAATTCTGTGTTTTTTTCTGTCAATATGGGGTGCTGTGTGTACATTAATGAGAAAAAAAAATTTACTTTTTGATTTTAGCAAATGGCTGCAATATTAACAAAGAGTGAAAAATTTAAGGGGGTCTGAATACTTTCCGTACCCACTGTATATGATTTCACATCTTATCTTGTTGCTGCATTTCTTGCATTTACAGCACTTTTATTCCATTTTATTTTTTTATTTTTTTTGTATATGCTTAACCAAATTTGCTTGCGCCAACATTTCAACCAGTAACATGAATTTTTTGATTGGTATCTAAAGGTGGTTATTTTATTCCTAAAGCATTCCTAATTGTGATCGTTCCTCAATGTTTAAAAGGTGTATATAACACTTGATTGACAGCTTTATTTGCTGGACTTTTCTGCTGTCTGGTGCCTGTTTACATTAATCATTTTATTTTTACTGATTGCTGATTTACTTATTCCAAATTAATTAATATATGGTTAATCTATAGGTAAAACCCTAAGTGTACACTTAAAGCAAACTGGTTAATTTGCTCTACAGTCAGGTAGACTGTCTCCTCCTTGTCCTAATGGGCAGTTTTCTTGACCAAATAAGATGCAATGTCGGGTTTGGTATCAAATTTGTTTTTTTTTTTTCGATTCCGGTGCCAAATCGATACTTTTAAAAACGGTACCGGTGCCTAAACGGTCCCTGAACCGATACTTTTATAAAAAAATAAATTAAAATGTCCCCAAAAATTTTGGATTGGCCATTAGCAATATAAACACATGATGTCCGTTTCATTAATACTGGACGCCAGAGGGCACCCTCGCACAGAAAATCCACATATCCAGTCACAGAAGTAGGAACTCATGACCCTCCAGGAAATCCTTTATTTGGACATAGGCATGCTATTATAGCTGTAACTGAGTAAACAGAACATATAAACGTTTTGAATGATAAAACAAAGACAATAAACACTCGACTGCGACAATATAGTTTATCTGTGTTATTCAAGCCATCTGGTATTTTCATAAAATTAAGTATTTATTGCTAATCGATGTATTCTTTTTAAAGTAGCCTATGGAACATATTTTCTGCCTCATTCTGTGACAAGAAGCCTCATCAGATCACAAAAGGAAGCATTTGACTGGTGTTGTGGAGTAAAAAGGTTATAATGTTCTCTTTTGTTGGACAACAGGTTTAGAAATGTGAATACAAGGGAAGGTTAGGTTTAGGCATGTTAATTTAAGCATGTTTAGCTTCGTTAACGGAAGGCTACCTGCTGCCATCAGAGCAAGTGTAATTACCGCATTCACGCGCTCCTCGGATGCTCTCATTTCCCGAGTTGTGCGTAAAGGTGCTGTATGTAGGATTGACACCGAGTGGTTGAACTTTTTTCACCTGGCCCCTCCTCCTCAGACTTGACGCACACGCAGGTTGCCAGATTGACGACACCAACAGGAACAAGCACACTTGACGATGAATTAAACGAAATACGCTGTGTTTTCCGCCAACTGGCAACCTAGGGTGCCGAAATACAATTGGGTAAACTGGCAGTGGGCGGGTTTCACAAACCAAAACAGAGACCGACATTCCGGCCCGGAACACACATTTTCAAAGGAGAATATCTGACTGTAGCACTGTTTTTCAGATAAACAAGTATGTTAACTTAGCATGTTTCTTAAACATCTGCAAACATATTATGGTATTTTTATGCTTTAGTAGAGTCAAAAATGTACATACAGCACCTTTAAGTCGGAATGTGAAAACAACATGGACACTCTCGTTACTACAAAGATTTGTTGGATTTGTATTATTAGAGCTTTCCGACTTGAGTTCACGTGCATTTTCTCAGTCTGGAAATTATTTTTCACGTGCGTTGCCGGTGATGATGCTTCTTACGTCTGTTTCAGAAAACCAGAGGACAAATATTTCAATCGATAGTTCAGGCATGGCACCGAAATGAGGCACCAAAATCTGCATTCTGATTCAGTTCTAGTACATACCGGTTACATAGGTACCGGTGCCATATTGGTATCGGGTTTCGTACCCAACCCTAATGCAATGCGGACTAGACTTTCTGCCATAGTAAAAAGCTTGGCTATATGAGAATACTGTAAAACCGTCTTGAATAACCTGATAATTTAAAGTGTAACAAACTTTGTCATTGCATCCTGATGCATCCAGGACAACAGAAAATAACTGTTTATCGCATTATAGTTCTATGATGCAATTTGGTGCCTGCATTTTTTTCTTTGCAACTTTTTCAATGTAAAGAGGAAAAAAAAAAAACTTGCAGGCACCAAATTGCATTATTATAGTTGTACAAGAGCAGAATGTGGACAGGAATACAGGCCGCCCTCGCTTTCAGTCCAGTGGTGCAGCGGACATTCAGTAGACATGTGAACACATGATATTTATCACATGAGTGTTGCAACACTCAATGCAGTCAGTAGAGCTCTCACCCTCTCTTTTTCTCTCTCTCTAGGGCAAACACGTGAATTCTGGGGGATGGGATACAATCATGTAGCCATCAGCTAGAGTGCTTATGCTTATGAATATCTTCCAGCTCAACTTATAGGAAAATATGATCAAATAAAAAGAACCAAAAGTGTTTACCTGAAATTATGTTTGGTTATTCAAGCAATAAGCCACTCCAGGCGGTGCATTAAAGTGATTTTACCAGGTGTGAGAGGCATATAAGTCCTACCTTATGTGGCTTATTGCACTTATAAGACACCAAAGTTCAATAAATGGTTTAAAACGGCATGAATCAAAATTGACCTTATTAACTTGCTCAATAATACCTGTTTCTGCTATTATTTAGACATAGAAGTTTGCACATCTCTGTCAGCATATGACATTAAAGAGAAAATATGAAGATGTGCCTGTTTTGACATTATTGACTCCCAACAGAATTGGTATGAATAACGTGAATGAGATTTGAAAACTGAGTGCAAGTGATTTTAATGACTTCAATTTAAGTCTGTTCCTCACACGAAGAGCTCAGTGTCATTTTGTTCAAACACCGTATGCTTTCTCCATGCATATTCTGAATACCCTGGGCAGTTTATAAAGCATTTGTATTAGTAAGACACAGGCACCCCAAGGCACACACATAAAAAGAAAAAACAAGAAAAAAACAAGCAAGAAATTAAAAGCATTTCATTTAAATGTGGGGCAGAGTGGTTTCCACCCCTTTTGGCTGGTGGGTAAAGCAGCTGCACCAAACCTGATAAGGGCAGACTGTTACTTCCTTAGATAAGGTCAGTGTAACCCTGCCTGGCCCTACTTACAGCCAACTACAAAAGAGAGGGAAGAGGAAACAAGACTCTCTTTTTTTAAAGCATGTCTACCTCAGGCATTACAATGAAGGAATCCTAATCTTGAAAAGGCTATTAATAAATGAGGGAGTTTTGTGGAATTCTGTGCTAGTGTCACTGAAATTACATGCTTTAATTATTATTATTGCTAATGTAAATATCTAATAAGCTCAAGATGCTTTTCTCACCCTCAGCTTCATGACTGTTCCATTGTCCTAAACTGTTTTTGATGCATGTGTCAAAAGCACATAACTATTACCAACTTGACATAGTGTCTAAAAAACAAAAAGCTCCTGGCACGAGACGCTAAAAAGCAGCTGTGACAGAATACTGTTCGAATGTTTGGGGTCAGTATTTCTATTTATTTTATTGAATGAAATGAATCCTTTTAGTCAGCAAGGATGCATTAAATTGATTAAAAGTGACAGTAAAGACTTTTATAATGTTACAAGAGATTTCAATTTCCAATAAACGCTGTCCTTTTGAACTTTCTATGCAGACAAAAAATGCATCATGGTTTCCACAATAAGGTTGTGACGGTGAGGAAATTTTCCCACCGGTTAATCGACGTGTGACAGCACCGATAATACCGGTATCACCGTGGGGGCAGGGGCGTTCCCTCTTTTCCTTCGCTTTTAAATAGCTTGTAAAAGCGGTGTGCGCATTTTACTTTCACTTTCAAATAGCGGCAATTCGGCGTAAAGCAATTGTTCGTTTTAATTTTCCCTCTTTTCATCGCTTTCCTTCGCTTTTAAATAGCTTGCAAAAGCGCCGTGGGCATTTTACTTTCACTTCGAATTAGCGGCAATTCAGCGTCAATTGCTTGAATGCAACAACAAAATACAACGTCAAACTCACTTTAGCCTATATATAAAACATAGAACTTTTAACAAAACAATTAAAAATACACCATGCTATTAGGACAAGCTATGCCTAATATAAAATAAGTAACTTACATAAAGTTTAAATAGGTATACAAAACTGGAAATGAGTAAACATGTATAATATATAAGCAAATAAATAAGAAAGTAGAACGTTTATTAGCAAAACGAATAAGAAAGCTTGGAGGCACGGCATACACCTTGATGTCAAATAAAATAAATAAGTGTCACAAAGTTTAAATAAAGTAAAAATCGGCAAATAATGTGGAACCAATTAAATAAGAAACAAATGTTTAAAAAAACTTCCAAAATCACCTCAGATAAACGGCAAAAGTCAACAGGCTTTTCAAAATCCAAAATACTGCCAAACAGGCGCTTTTGCATCTCCTTTCGAAACGAAATCATCCGCGATCGTCGATGTAGGGTTAGAATGTTACAATGATAGAAGAAATCTGCATAGTAGAACAATTTCTGAAGGATCATGTGACACTAAAGACTGAAGTAATGGCTGCAAAAAATGTAGACCATTTTTAACCAGAGTTTTATTAGCAGTGGTAATCAAGTGGTATAACCATCAAGAATGTGGCATTAATTATCATTCATTTCTGAATCTAATGGTTATACCATCTGACAATCTTAATAAAAAAAATGATATCAGCAAATTAAAAGATTGCTATAGAGGTTATGTGGCGGTTTTCAGTGTGAAATTTCTGAACAACATTTGCAGTGCGTTTTTGAATAAATTAATAGATACTGACACAAAAACACACCGGTTACAAGCAGAATACAGTGCTATTCAGCCACAGATCTTAGTGTCATATCAACTACATCCTCAACCTGAGACGGGGGAAACCCAAGCCTGAAGGCCAGAAAGGACACAAAGAGCACTAAATAATGGTGGCAAGTAATACCAAAGCTATTGTTCATGCAGGCGTCCCGCTGCATTTGATATTCAACTTGACTTGAATCCTGATTTAGAGATAACAGACTCTCAGACTGGCGGTTGGACTTAGACTGGACTCTGACATTTGGCCGCTGCTATCCGCCGTCTTGGCAAAAGTCTCCTCGTCATCCGTCGGCTTATTTCTGAATGGCTGGTCACTGGGCCGTGGAAACGCACTGAATAAAAGGACTTGTGCAGTTGACTGGGCTTCCAGTGGACACATGTGCATTTCCATATGAGAGCAGTGAAATTCACAAGACCTCATTTGGCTCTGCAATGCTTTTCGGGCGGAGGGGAGGGCTGATTGAATGAAAAAGAACAACAGGTTCAATAAAGCGCAGATAATGGCTTCCTGTCTGGGCCGTGACAGAAGCGCTATCTGTGTTCCCTTCTCAGCAGGACCACAGAGGGGTGAGAAGTTGACAATGCTTTCATTCTCCTGAGGACTGGGAGCTATGTTTGGACAGGCCGCTTTACAACGGCAGAGTGGCCTTCACAAATAAACCATCACATACTTGGCTTGACCAAGAAAACATTGAAGGAAACAATCAAATAAAAAATGAACAGCCTGGAAGACTGGGCAGGAGCATTTGGCCCTTGTGTCTTTTCCACAGGATGTGAAACAGATTCATAAGAAGCGCTGGACGTCTGATAACGGGGAATAAGAAAAGCACTTCTTGAACTCTGAAATGGAAATCTGTCAGACTAAACGGCAGCTGCAAAACTTACTTCACTACATTTCTGTGGAATTTTTGATGAGCTGATACACTTTACTAGTTCTGCACAATACTGTAGAAAAATGCGTATGCGATAACTTGTTAAATCAAGTTTTAAGTGTGTAAAATCAATTTAAACGATATTTAAATATATTTAAAAACAGAAAATTATATAATCAACATACATGCTTCAAATTCCTTTGCCGCTAAGTCATTGACAGCAGCTGCGAGTGCCTTCGCTATTTTTTTTTTTTTTTTATGAAAGTGTCACAACTGTTTGTTGATCATCTCGCATACGTCATCGGAGCACAAAAACACACACACCAAGTAACAATAATATATTCTCTGCTAAATATAAATTCTCAACTTAACCAAGTAACCGGAGTCGTCCACACACTGAAAAAAATATATAAAGCCCAATCAAAGATTGATCTTTGATTTTTCTTTTTGCATGTGAAAAAAGTGAAAAGGTGAAACGTTTCAACTCATAGCTTTCTTCAATGCTTTTTTTTTAATGTACATTTGCAATATTACACTCATTTCAATATATGGAGAACCATGATTACCGCCTCTATGTGTTATAATGTACTGTTGCTTAATCACATATGTGACCCTGGACCAAGTCGCTGGGGTATATTTGCAGCAATAGCCAAAAATACATAGTGTGGGTCAAAATTATATATTTTTCTTTTATGCCAAAAATCATTAGGATATTAAGTAAAGATCATGTTCCATGAAGATATTTTGTAAATTTCCTACCGTAAATATAAAACCTAATTTGTGATTAGTGATATGCATTGCTAAGAACTTCATTTGGATAACTTTAAAGGCGATTTTTTCAATAATTTTATATTTTTTTGCACCCTCAGATTCCCGATATTCAAATAGTTGTATCTCGACCAAATATTATCCTGTCCAAACAAACCATACATCAAAGGAAAGCTTATTTATTCAGATTTCAGATGATGTATACATCTCAATTTCGAGAAATGTACCCTTATGACTGGTTTTGTAGTCCAGAGTCACAGGGTCACATATTTTAGCGTCTTCAAGGGTCATATGATGTTTTTTTTAAAGATCATTATTTTGTGTATTTGTGTAACAGAATATGTTGACATGCTTTAATTTTCAAAAAACACATTATTTTTTAAATACGGTACATTATTGTAGGTCCTCTATGCCCCGCCTCTCTCAAACACGTCGTTCTCAACAAAGCCCCCTCCTTTGACAAGCGCAGTCTGCTCTGATTGGCCAGCTGACCCAGTGCATTGTGATTGGCCGAACACCACAAGCACTCGTCAGAAAATGTAACGCCCCTTACCATAATCGCAGATTCAAGCTTTCAAGTAAATATCAAGACAGTTAATAATGTCGTTGGTTTTACCATCAGTTCAAGCCTGAAAGGGCAACAGAGTCGCGTGACAGACACAGTTGGTGCGTAAACACGTGCTATGCTTTCTGACAGGCAGTTCACTCTCCTGTGATGTGACGCTGTTCCCCTCACACACACACACACACACACACACACGACGCGTTACTCTGCGCTGCGCAAAACTCCACATTTGAACAGTCAATAGCAAATACTTAAACTAATAACAAAACATACATACAGTCGCTGATTCAGAAGAGCCAGATAGTCATAGCAAAGTCGGAATTGACCCTTTTTTTTTTTTTTAGAAATAGCCTTTTTGCACAATCAGCCTTGTACTCTTCTAGGTTCAAAAAACTGTCGTCCATTAAATGTGTTGCACAAATTCGAACATCTGTGTTGTGTTGTTCTGTTGTAAATAAATCTTAACCAATGATTCCTAATTGCATCTACTTCCGGAAGGCCAAATAAAGTGCTTTTGCTTTCGCACTGAAACACACAGCGTCTCCCTGACATGCTGCATCAACACTACTGCTGTTCCTGAAACCACGCCTTCTTTCTTTGCGTGAACATTTGGGCGCATTATGCTAATATTTCCACATAGTGAGGTAGACATGTGGGGGCGTGTTAGAACGAGCCGTTTTAGGTAGGCTTGGTTGACTCTTAACTTTTATAAAGAATATCTCTTTCGATTTGAGACTTTAGTCTTTGCAATTTTACAGATCTAAATACAGATTTATGCACCAAGAGCTTGTAACACTCCAAAGAGAAAGGACAAACTTGAAATCGCATCATATGACCCTTTTAAGGAGAAAAAAAAAACTTACGTACTTAACTTATGCTGTCATGTGAAGCACATCCTTGCCAGCTTCAATATTCCTGCATTAGTTACATAATCTGGAAACGACTCTTTGTACTACGGAGGAAGGACCAAAACTTCCTAGTGTAGTGAAATGCTAGTGTAGTGCAGGATGTGAGAAAAGAGTGTGAGTGTGACTGAGATCAACAAATAAACATATCTGTGTATCATGCTCCTTAAAAATCTAATTTCACCCATAATTACCATCGAAATGAATATTTTAGGACTTTTGTGGCATTCAAACAAAGCCTACTTATTTACTCACAGAACATGAAGCAAAACTCAGTCCAAACACATAAACATCCCATTTGACAATAACTCAGTATAAATACACTTCCAGTTATAGCTAGTAGCTTAACAGTCAATCCTCGGTTTATAACACTTCAAAACACGATCAGAATATAAGCAGATTTAAGTAAAGCTCTTTTTTTCCAGACAAAAGCCAGGGAAAGCAATACAGTCCAACGTCCTCTTAAAGGGGCTAACATTACCAATATTAAATCGAATTAATAGAAAGAGAGACACAAGGCTGTGAAACTGCTGAGCTTGCCCTTGTAACACTGAGGACTCATCATTTTAAGGCATTACGGTTAATTATTGCTGTAGCTCAAGCGAGCATGTCAAAAATATAAGCTAACTGTCATGTTGACTTTTATTTTCAAAAATGATTTTCTAATTAGACTGTGTAATAGAAAGTGCATAAACAGAATGCAATAGACCAAGAAAACAAAGAATATGAATCGAAGAGTAACTGTAGGGATAATCATCCACAGACAGAAAGTAATACTGTTCCTATGAGTCAGAGTGAAAACGAGGATCTGAAATCGATTTTTTTTCCCCCTGCACAGGGCAGGGGATTGGGAATGGTTGGGGTGACCTTTCTGAAAGTCATTTTGCACTGTTGTCTTCTACACTATTTACTGGCAGAGTCAAATGTTAGTTTGGGAACATTACCATTGATATGACTGGACTGCCTGTGTTTGAGTGCTGCTTCACATTCATCCTATTGGGGAACAAGGCCCTAATCACGCTAGCCCCTAAATAACATGGCAGATTGTACATAAACACGTATCATGGAAACGAGTTACTGCAATTACTTTTACTTATTGCAAAATCAAACTGAATTCCGAAAGTGTGAGAAGCTTTAGGACTATTTCACTCGTTTTATTTTACGTTTCGATGACATCTGTATTGTAGGGTCCCATTTTATACGAAATGTCTTTAACTACTATGTACTTAAGTAAAATAATAAATAAATCATCTATTATAATAACGATAATTATTATTAGCATTGCTGTTGTTGTTTGGTACAATGCACTTACTGTGTTCACATTGTATTAAAAAACACTTTTGCTGATATCTAAGTGGGATATGGTTATGTTAGGGACAGGTTTAAGGGTCAACAGTGAAAATATAGATTACTGAATTACATGCAGGTATTTTATATATAGATATATAATAATAGCATGCAAAAAATAGGTGTATTGATTGTATCAAATGATTAGTTTAAATGTTAGTACGTAGTATTTAGGGACGCTTAATATAAAGTGAGCCCTACTGTAACAGCCACAACTCTAACTAGGCTTTTTGTTGAAAATGATTACAGCTTTGTAAAGGGAATAACTATAGTTATATAACCTGCCCTTAACTACCCATGTAAGAAACCTTACATTTCTCAATATTGATAAACGTGAATAAACTCGTTATAAATGATTATTTCTCGCTCTTTTATTGTAGTAACAAGCATTGAAATAATTGCAACCTTTCATAAAAGTACAGCGTAGCGTATAATAGCTTAATGGGGGGTAATTAACTAGTAAATACGCTTGGTCACCAACTGCAAAGCAACTCCGCTTTTAGTTGCACCTGTGTGTTTGTTTAATAAGCACGCTATTGGCAAGCACGTGTGAAGTCGTGTTTTATGGCTGAAGCGATCGCTGCGGTCATGAATGGAGCGGGCTAAAGGTTACAGCTTTTATGAATGAGCGCAAACAACAGCTCCTCTGCCCTTCGCCCTTGCGTCTGACAAGCGCTGGCAGACTGACTCCGATTCATGCGCGAGGCCACTGTGTGACAGCGACTCTGTCGCGGAGGGCCAGTATATTAGGAAATAAAGCTGAGGACGTGACAGATAATGCGTGGCCTGGTGAGCTAGCCCACCTTGGAGTCGGCGAAAAACAGAAACATATGAGACGCGGAGGCGAGTTAAACTGCCTCAAAACCCCGACGTACGGAACGCGTTCAGGCCCAGTTTAGCAATCATTTCTCATACATGTAGCGCGAGCCAACGTAGCCAAGCGGTGTTTTTATGAATGAAGCACTATATGCAAATGAGAACGACTCAAAGCGCCTGACAAGAAGTAACAAATGGCGGATATATCCGAGCACTGCAACAGACTTTCCAGAACATAAAACCATCTCGGGTTTTATGACTAGCCAATGTTTAAGCAAGCTCGCTTGTTCATAAAACAAACAAACAAAATGGCTCTGCTGCGCAAAACAACATGTGACGCGTAAACACCGAGGAATGTTCGAGGAAGGGCCTTTATTAAAACATTAAACCCCTTCACAAAATATGTCCGATCCACCTCCCTCCTCCTCCTCCTCCTTCAGACTGTATCAGTCCCCCTCCGCTGACAACACCTCGCAACATTTCAACGCAAAATAGTTTAGCAAACTTTCCCAGCGCCGTCTGACTGCCTTACACCGTAAAAGATGTGACATGTGGACAAACGTCCAGAACAAAGACAAGCCCTAAAAAAAAAAAGACATTTATTTCCAGGTACTTACTCGTTTGGGTGTGTGTCTTCAATCATTTTTCTCGTTTCACCTACAAAACAATCCCACAACGGGTGCTCTCTGTTCGTTCGTCATTTTCATGCCACTCTTTTCCCAATAATCCCTCACGTTTCGTTCGGCTATAGTGTGTCTTCTTGTTGCTCTCTCTCTCTCCTCTCCTCGTCTCCGATGGGTTTTCGTTTCTTTCTTTTTTTTTCCTTTATTTCACTGGATCTAACCAGTTGCTGATGAAAACCTTGGAGGAGCTTGGAATAAAAGAAGGCTAAATCAGGTCCCCCGAATGATTTCCCACAGCTCGAGTGCTTCAGTGTATTTCCGAAAATCCCTTAGATGAAGCATGCGTTGATGCTGCCGAGGGTGGCCCCGACGAGCCCCATCTCTGATCACTCCATGTTGGATTATTGTGCGGCTGGGGGGGGGGGATGACGTCACACCGCAGGACGGACGCCCTGTACACCAGCGGGAGTCGTTTTGCAGATCACTGTTTGGAAGAGAGTCCAAATATGATCACCACAGGCTACCTAAAGAAGTGTCAGATTGTGCATATTGGCTAATTCTCACCATCGTACATTTTATATCAATGATCTGCCGGAATGCTTCACTGACTCTCTTTAAGTTGCACAAGGAAACAAAACTAAACAAAAAAAAGTAAAGCAAAGCAAAGCAAAACAGAAACAGAAACATACCAAACAAAACAAAACAAAGCAAGCATCACAGCAAGCAAGCCAAACGAACTCACTAAACAAAGCAAAACAAAAAAAAAAACAAAACAAAAAAACAAAAAAACAAAGCAAGACCAAACAAAACTCACGGAAACTGACATTGCCCAGTTATAAATATATTTAGTACTGTGTCCTAGTTTTACATTTTACATTCATGGATTTAGGCTAGATCTGTATTATTATTATTAGGCCTATCATCATGATCATCTGTCACACCCCTGTTGCTGTCATTGTGATTACCCCTTATAAAATAGAAAATGTGTGCAATAACCGACCCAAAAGAGTTTAACTTCTGTGTTCTCTCCTCCGTTTGTTTTCTGTTTTTTTCCTCAGTGTTTTTCTTTCCGTTGTTTTTACCCCATGGATCCCTTCACGCGCCCTGAATTCCTCCTTCTCTTGCTGGAGCAGGAGGGCAGGACTCTCGAGGACATACCAGACGGTTCCTGATGGTCGCTAACGTCACCAGCTATCCGGACAACATGCTCTGCACTTTCTATGAGGCAAGTCTGAACACCTAATGCAGACGGGTTTGTCCGCATTTGTCCCCTCGGAGTAATTTCCTCCTTCGTGGAGTTGACTCCACTTCGACCCATAAGCCCCCCCACCTCTCCCCGTGTATGGAACACAGCCGAGCCCACCGATATGAGAGCGTTCCCGCTGCGAGCCAAGCGACAGCCAAGCTACTGAGCCCGGAGGATTGCCTCGGATTTAGCCAACCCCTCAGACCAGGTTGCGAGAGCCGGTGACAGTGCCCCCACACACGGAGCGAAGCCGTGACTTTGTGAGCCGACCCGCCATCTCGCTCTGACTCCTCTCCCTGGCTGCGCCTTGTTTCTCTTTGCCCACCGGCTCCGTTGGCCTCCTTCCTCCCTCCCAGCGCCACCTTGGTCCCTCCGTCCTACCGCTCCACCGCGTATCTCCGATCTCCCTCCTCCTCCTCGGTCGCCAGATCACTTCGCTCCACCCTGGCCCCCGATCCTCGGCATCCCCCTGCCTTCTGGCTCTCCGCTCCACCCTCGGTCTCCTGCTCCCCTGCTCCGCCGCCTTTGGCCGGCCCCATTGATCGGCGCCAGCTCTCCTTCATGGATCCGCCCACCACGCCTCCACCTTGGGCCGTTGTTATGGTTGTGGCCTGGGTCCTGCTGATCTCCTCCTGCTCCGGGTCTCTCCTGTCTCCTCCCTGGCTCCTCCCTACATCGTCACCTCCCTGGACTCGGTCTGCCGGCCCCCTCCCAGGTGTCCGTCCTCCGCCGGAGCCTCCACCTGTCATGTCTGCCTGCCAGCCCTTTGCCTTCCCCTGTCTCCATCCCACATCCACTCCTTTGTCCTCCTCCTAAGTCCCCCTCCGTCCCTCCCTTTTTCTCCACGGCGCGAGGTCGCGCCTTCCTGGAGGGCGGCGATCTGTCACACCCCTGTGGACTGTTGATTGGGGGTTCTCCCTCTGTGTCCTTATTTGGGGGTTCCTGTTCTCGTTATTAGTTAATCACCTCATTGTGCTCACCTGTCTGCTCCTCGTTATCTGCCCTATATCTGTTCCTGTCTCTGGTTTGTCGGTTATTGTGAATGTTACCCTGTGTGTTGATGTCTACCCTGTCTGGATCTCCTGTTGTCATATCATTAAATATCCTTTATTTCGTCATCTTCGTCGTCCTGCCTGATCTCTGGTACACCCTGCCCATGACATCATCATCATTATTATTTGTATTTTAAATTGAATACATTTGTTCCATATCACGTTTGCCGTACAAATGTGCTGTAAAAAAAGTTCATTTTGCATTTAGGAGCAATAAACAATGTCTTGTTTTATTGTTATTTCTCTCAAAGATTAAAAAATAATAATCATCAGAGTATTTTTCGTTGTCATGCAGCACTTTATTTTGACTCCAAGATTATTATTTTTTTGTGAATGTTGTTGAATTTCATATAAATATTTGATGTAAAAACATATACATTTAAAAAACATAAACCCTGTTTTAATGTTTTTATAACTTTGTACTTAAGAATTAGGAATTAGAAAAGTTTTTTCTTCTTTCAGTTATTTTTATTTATTTAAATAGAATTGGAACATCAATAAAATCTGTAATTTAATATGGATGTGCTTGGCTTCTTGATCCTCAGTAAAATGAATAAAAACAGTGCATCATAACATAAAAAGAAAAATCGTGTCTTTTGGTCTTTCTTTTAGTGAATGGGTATACACATCATTGAACAGTTGAAACCTCTTCAAATAAACCATGCACAGCTAGTTACAGCAAAAACGTACATAAACTGGATATTATCCATGACTTCAGATTCCACATATTTCTGAATTCGCCTATCTTTTTTTCATGTTTTTTGTTTTGTCCAACTTATGTGAGCAGTGATCTCTAACGTTGCACATCAACAAAGGCTTTTTAAGTGCTACTTTAGCGCATCACTTCCTCTAAAAAGTGTAATCAGGGTCAAAGGTGGACAGCACAGACTCCTTATCTGTGTAACTTCTGACTCGGAGGGAAAGCTGAGGATTAGACATGCTTTGATCAAGGGACTGGAGAGGTATTTTGAGAGCTGAGGGCTACGGTCACCAGTGAGTGTCCAAATTCCTTACTGATCACTTTAAATCAGGGCTTCCTTAGAAGCACAATGACTTACAGAGAGAGCTGCCAGCACTGGCCCATAAGCACCGTTTGGAAATCTTATCCAAGTATCTCAGATACCATAAAGTAATCAGGAAGGTGCTTTTTTCAGGCCATATACACTTCGAAACTTCGACAATAGTTAACTACCTTGGTTATCACGATCAACAATTGCTGTGATTTCAGTCATACTTCATGATAAGAACACCATTGTGATGCCTTCCTCATGATCATGTGACATTTCACCACTGACAGTCCCAAGCGCTCATTGGTGGCTATACGGCAAATGTTTGATCACCGGAAATCTGGTAAAACATTTACAGAAAGTTAAATTGTCCTCTTTTTGGATTTGAGTGTGGATTGGGGTAATAAAAAAGTACAGATCACAGCAAAAAAAAAAAAAAAAAAAAAGAAGAAAAGAGAAAAAAGACCCACTTACATAACTAATTTTTCTTGGCACTTGGATAACCAATCTTTTTAAATTATAGATGTTGTGTCAAATATATGCACGAGACAATAAGAAGCAGATACCTCAATTATCAACGTTTTTGTTTACGTAATATATGTGACCCTGGAGCACAAAAGCAGTCTTAAGTCGCTGGGGTAAATATTTTTGTAAGCCCATAGCCAAAAATACTTTAGTGGGTCCAATTATTGTTTTTTTTCTTTTTATGCCAAAAAATCTTAGGAATATTAAGTACAATATGCATTTTCATGAAGGAAATTTTTGTAACATTTCCTACTGTAAATCAAATTCCTACCGTAACAATTCCTCCCTAATATCAAAACCTAATTTTTGATTAGTAATATGCATTGCTACAGACTTCATTTGGACAATTTTAAAGGTGATTTTCTCAATATTTATTTTTTTGCACCCTCAAATTCCAGATATACTCCGAATAGCTGTATCTCGGCCAAATATTGACATATCCTAACAAACCATACATCAATATGAAGCTTATTTATTCAGCTTTCAGATGATGTATAATCTCAATTTCAAAACAGGGACCCCCTTTATGCTACACTGTTAAAAAAAATTCTGTAAAATTTACGGTAAAAAAACGGCATCTGTGGTTGCCGGAATTTTACCGTAAAAAAATACGGTAGCAACGTTTTAGGTTTTACGGTTTTTAACTTAAATACCGTAATTTGGATTTTTTAAATAACTGATATAAATTTATTATATACCAACCTATTGAAGTACTGAAATCTTTTTTGTACCTTTGTAATACACTGATAACCACCAAATGAAGGTGTTGATGAGAAAGTCACATGATGAACCTAAGCTCATCACAAGCAGCTTTTACATAATAACATATATAGAAGGTGCACAGTGCCATTCAAACAAACGCTAAACAGCATCATGGTAACACACATTAAACTGAAATAATGCAATAAACATTAAACATTCATTTAACAACATTAGGTGTAACACACAACCCTAATATATACAAAAGTGATAAGAAAAAACTAAGAAGAAACATAGTTGTTTCAACGAAAAAACATAAAATATGATGTGTCATGCAGGGAATTCTGGGATTGTCAATTTACGGTTATTCACTGTAACTTATACTTTTTCACTTCCAAAAACAGTATACATACCGTAAAATTAATGTCCAATACATGCAATGTCCAATACAGTTTTTCACCATGTATAGTAGGGGAATTTACCGTTAACCATTACAGTAGGTTTTTACTGTAGCATTTTTACATTCTTTTACCGTTAAAATCACTGTAATTATTTACAGTGTGGTCCAGGGTCCATATGAATGCCCAAAACACTCGTACCAAACAATATTCTACCTTTATCTGATTTACTTTCTAACCTTAATTTTACGATAAACATCATTAGTCAAATAAAATCAACTGTCTGAACGATATTAGTCAGAAGCTTTTTTTATATGTTTATTCTTTGCCAACACATCACTGCAAAGATACATGAATAAACAATAAAAAAAAAACAGCCATAATTACAATACCACGGACTATAGAATTCAAACAATCCCATCTTCTTATATATATAATATATATTTTAATATTGAATGTATAATTATGCAACATAAAGACGTCAGTTGTCGCTGTATAAACCATTATATGCTGAGGAATGCTAACTAATTTTTCAAAGGCAGACCTTTAAGAAGACTGGCCTGCTTGATTAAAAACATAGTAAAAATCCAACCGATCCCCATCCAAACTCTCAAATGCTAAAAATATAAAAAGACTGTGAGGACCGCGATCCCCCCTCTTGTTTACTCGGGACGAACACATGACACACTGACAGAAGAAAGGTTTTTCCTCACTACAGGGCTAAGCCCGCTTCCCGTGTTTAACCTGGCCTAAGAACAGGGGGAAAGTTTTTGTTTCTCCCTTTTGACATTACACCCCTTCTGATAACACATTGTGTCCTCTGTCCCGGACTACCTACAGTACAACACCATCCGCCCGGTGAACGGGGTGAGCGAGGTTCATTACATTATTATATTCCCAATAACAGACTTGATGATGGTGCCTGTTCATTAACATTCGGAGCTTTTGGTGTTAAATTTGCCTCTTCGCTGATTGGGTCATTTGCTGTCATGCAGTACAGTCACTCTTTTGCGTCTGTAAAAATTTCAGGACACTTAAATGTCATTCATTCAAAAAGGATTATTTAGACAAATGGCAGGCAGCCTGCCTACAGGTTCCGCTCAAAAGGAGTGACACTTCAAGTAATGGTTTTGTGATTTTGATCACCTCACATCATGACTTCTGTCCAGTTTCGTATTAAAAACCAACAAATTTCCAAAGCATCACATACTCGATCACCTTAACTGCTAATATTTAAAGTCCGTTTGCTGCTTGTGCTACATAACACGATGCCTCTTCCTAAACGATGCGTCAGTAAAAGGAACTAGCGTTTTTGGTTATTCAGTCATATGAATGGAGGACTAACAGAGGAGAAAAATGACATGTTTTAGTTTAAAACGTTCAAAATTCAAAATGACTATTCCTAAATAAATTGATAAGGTTTTTCCATGCTAAAGTGCCAGCACTACAATACAAGTAAAAACAATAACTTCTGCTTAAGCCGTTCACACGCAAGGAGTAACTATAACAATAAAGATAACTCAAAAATCGTTTCTCATATAAAGACGAGCAGTTCCACACCCCGGACACAACTATACTAACGACAGAGAACCAATCTTTGGATCCCTTTTTTTCAGAAACTAGTTTTTCAGCTGATGCACGATACAAACCTTTTACACCAATCAGAATCAATCCTGCTGTACCAACGCTCGCGAATTTACAAAGCATACGCACGGTGCTTTCGCATAAACCGAACGATATCGTTCGCTGTGTTTGACGCTACTATCGTTTATCTTTTATATTTCGTCCTTGGGTGGAACTGGCTGTTACACAGTAATAAGTGTGAAGATGAACAAAAACATCCATTGTAACACTTCATCTGATCGCAAAAAAAAACAAAAAATTTATAGGACATTTAATCTTTTAAATCATATTTCAATTTTTATTTCAAGATATACATTTATAATTTGGTCCTTTATAGTACCACTACCATTCAAAAGTTTTGTAAGATTGGTCAGTAGGGATTTTTTAATTTTTTTGTTATTTATTTTTTTGATAGAAATTTAATACTTAATAATATACACTTATATTGATTAAAAGTACATAAAAGAAGACTTTACATAATTTACGAAAACTAAAAAAAAAATTTTTATTCATCAGAATCCAAGAGACTTTAAAACAATCCTGTAATCATGGTTCCACAAAACAAAAACAAAACAGCATGGTTTCAACATTGATAATAACAGAAATGTTTCTTGAGCAGAAAATCAGCACTTTACAATGAATAGTTCTGAAGGATCATGTGACACTGAAGAGCTGGAGTAATGAATGCGAAAATTCAGCTCTGATCACTGAACATACATTCAGTTAAAATAGAATAAAGACCTAATTATTTTAATTCATTCAATTTCACAAAATGATCGATTTTTTACTGTAATTTCTGATCACATTACCTGCGGAGCCTTGGTGACAAAATAACTAATTTCTAAAATCTTTGCGACCCCTCAACTTTTAATGGTAGTATTATAATTTATATTAATGATATAAATTATATTTAGCATTCTAGCTTATATGAAGGGGACTGACGAACATGTAACTGCAAGCCGGAATGAAACTGAATGCGCCACTCTTCTGTGCCCAACGCACACAAATGTGACCCTGGACCCCAAAACAGTCATAAATCATAAGCTTTTCCATTGATGTATGGTTTGTTAGGATAGGACAATACTTGGTCGGGATACAACTATTTAAAAACCTAGAATCTGAGGGTGCAAAAAAATCTAAATATTGAGAAAATCACCTTTAAAGTTATCCAAATGAAGTTCTTAGCAATGCATATTACTAATCAAAAATTAGTTTAGAAATTTACAAAATGTGTTCATGGAACATGATCTTTACTTAATATCCTAATGATTTTTTGGCATAAAAGAAAAATCTATCATTTTGGCCCATACTATGTATTGTTGGCTATTGCTACAAATATACTCGTGCTACTTATGACTGTTTACTACTTATGACTGGTTTTGTGCTCCAGGGTCACACATGTCAGTGCAGTGACAGAGGACCAAACAAAACACAATAGAAAACCACCAGCACCCTTCATAATCCAAACCCATAAATCCCCACCCCATGACACGATTCACTGGCAGAACAGGCTGATGTAAAAGAGACGCCGGGGTCGTGGGATGTTTTTTCCGTGTTTATCTGACGGTGACGCCCAGCTTCTCCAGAACGCGCACGCCCTTTTCCTGATACTCCTCCCGCGTCAGCCAGAAGTTGTCCTTGTCTTTCATGATGTCAGCCAGCACCGCCCCACCCAGAAACACCATGTGCTTGCGGCGGGGAGGGTCCTC
Source organism: Sinocyclocheilus anophthalmus (assembly GCA_018155175.1). NCBI lineage: Eukaryota > Metazoa > Chordata > Actinopteri > Cypriniformes > Cyprinidae > Sinocyclocheilus > Sinocyclocheilus anophthalmus. The sequence continues at coordinate 161,128 of JADLZN010011008.1, forward strand.
GATCCGGATCTTGAATTTCTATGGGGGTATTAAATAGACAGCGTGACCAGAATTTCAGGGGAGTGGAACAGAACGGACACTGACCCACATACGAGTGAACGCTCTGAATGGATCTCTTTAATACTCATAAAAAGCACACTGTCCGCTTGGGAATCGAGTGGCAGACCCAAATGGGAGAATAATGAGGTGTACGGTGTATGCGGAGCCCGTGTTCAGACCCTGAACGGGATATAAACAGGTGGCTGAAAGGGTCTCATGGAGGCCTTCGTGTAAAGTCGATTGCTTTTTAATTTGCCTTAAACACAATTTGGGGATAAGCAGACAGACATGCCGCTCGACCGTATCGGGCATGCCATCTGTAATTGATCATCTATATATAGAGGGCCGACATGCGGCCCACTCGGAGGCTCCCCAAAATGCTTTTCCAGGCCAATGGCCAGGTTTTAAATGAGATGGAGCTCAGCTGGGCAGTCTGGGGCGTCCTGTGTAACCGAGGCGGTTTGGTGGTGTGATGCAGCCCCACCTGCTGGTGCACAGGAGGCATTATGACGCATCTGAGTGTTTTTAAATACTCTCTTCTGTCCCAGCTTAACCCTATAAAGCCTACTGTATCATATTTGATAAGCAAATTTCAAGTGTCTAAAAGCTGAAAAATCTGTAATCTACTACATGCCTTGACAGATTACACTTTTTTTTTTTTTTACAGTAAAGCCTTTTTTAGTATAAATTTGTTAGAGAGGTTTGTGGTTCCATATCTGTAAATTAGATAACCTTTATAGTGTTAGTAATATTCACTAGAACAACAATTTACTGGCCTGAAAGAAGCACTTAGTGATTTTGATATTTACACATTTATTTTCCATTTTTTATTAAAAATCAATCGTCATTGTATTGCACTGCATTATATGTTTTGCCTCACACTATAGACTTTTGATCATAAAACTAAGCATTTAAATATCATCTTACAATGACATATTATTTGGAGATACAGTCAAACCAAAAATTATTCAGACCACCTTCAGCAGTTTCCCACATTATCAAAAAGCATTTAATATTCCTATAGTTTTTAGAAGATTGTAATAACAAATTGACAGACCAGAGTTTAAACTGTCAGGAACAAATGCTCTTGATAATGTCATTCAACATTTGATAGAAAAGACATGTAATTCAATTTCGTTTGCATATCTGTCAGCGGTTAATTTAGGTCAACCAGTTACCAAGCAATGCTTAGTTTTGTTCAGTCTGTGGTGTAAAAAAGGTTGCATTAGAAATGAAAGAAAAACACTTAAGCAAAACATGGTCAGGTCAAAGTGTCTGAATAATTTTTGGTCCCAAATTTATATCAGTTTTGCTGGTAGTTCACTGTATGAAGAATTTTTTTGGTATAATATGTGACAGTTTTCTTTATTTTGCTATCCTCACTTACATAATGAACTATAGTGTCCTGCACTCACTAGTAAAAATATAAAAAATTATATCTGGTGTTTGAATAATTTTTGGTTTGACTGTATAGAGAGAAAACTGACATCTATATGCATTTTATGTAAGTACTTTCATTGATTTATATGACAAGCTATGAGAAGTTCCTAAAAAACTTTTTTTTTTTTTGGCCATATAAATATAAGCAACTCCACTAAATTTTGCTCAATTTAGGCCTCTGAATGATTTTTCCTCCTTCAGTATGATATGTGACACTCACCAAAAATACAGACTTACTTCAAACTTTTTTTTAAAGCAACTATTGTGAACTATAAGTAAACCATCTTTACATTGATTTAAACACTGACTCTTTGCCACTTTCACAATGTTGCTAAATCATTGTGAATAATCACTATATCACACAGCCCTACTTGCGAAGAAGTTCAAACTTAGATGCAAATAGGCTATTTCTGTCTGCTGGGTGACACGTTTACACGTGCATAGAAATGGCTAACTTACCGAGAGCTTGTCAACATCACCCTTCAGTACCCGCTCTAGATAAAGCTGTTTAAGTTCCCTCTCTAGTCGAGAGGGCAGACCAGGGTACATGGTGGATCCTCCTGACAGAACAATGTGCTTATAGAACTCGGCCCTGAGGGACAGAGACAGAAAGAGAAGGGAAGCACAAATAAAAACACACAGTGAGCTTCACTGATACTGGAGGGGTGAAGGGTGAAGTTACTGAAACGACAAGACGATCTTTAGATGATGCTTTGTTTATTTTAGTGTCACATAATGAGTGTCACATAACTGTGTAGTGTATACTGGAGGGAAGATCCTACCAGCAACTGGTAGGTGTGGAATTAGAGCTCACCTGGTGTCAATGTCTGCTGCTTGAATGGTGTTGAAGAGAAGCTCAGCCACTCCGACCCCTTCCACGTTAATGAGGTGGGGCTGGAACAGAGCTTCTGGGGCCTCGAACCGCTCCCCTCCTACCTTAATAACCCGGCCATCAGGGAGCTGGAGAACAGAGAATATGAAAAAAGTTTAAGACTTTAAATCAGTCACCCTGCCATTCAGTGCTGGGTGTTACTGTAATTAAATTACTTATCCACTGAAAAAAGTAAAGTAAATGATTACTGTTTATTTTTAGGTAATTTAGTTACAGTTACTTATGAAATATTTGCTTACTCTTTTAAAGTCAATATTGAATTTGAAATCTAAATTTATAGTCTAAAGGTAAAATTGAATGCAGCGTCTTTAACCTTCTGCACGCCGGTGCGTTCACTTTCAGTTTTTCCTGATTCACAGAGAAACATTAAATACTCCGATACAGATAAGACTAAAATCAATCGAATCAATAAAGGGTCTACTTTGTACACTGACAATAACAACAAAACCTGCTTTTGTAAAATAAACAAAACAAACAGTGAGCGCTTTCTTTCTGCCGTCTTGGTCCCTCCTTGAGCACTTTTCTAGGCATCACAAACTCAGCAATACTTGACAACCGGGAGACAGGGTAAATAGTCTAATATAAAGCTTTAAGTGTCTCTTTTAAATTACCGAAATTCCAATCGACACTATATTCTTGATTCTGTCATCTTGTATGAAAAATAAAGCAGGATCAGTCTTTCCCGTATCTGAACGCTTGTAGTGTCTACTTTTAAATGAACGAATTCAAATCGAAATCGAAAACGAATATTATCTGATTATGTAATCTGTATGAAACTAAAGTGAGGTACAGTCTTTACCGTATCTGAAAGCTTGAAGTGTCTACTTCTAAATGAACGAATTCAAATCGAAAACGAATATTATCTGATTATGTAATCCATATGAAACTAAAGCGAGGTACAGTCTTTCCCGTATCTGAGCTCATTATATGCAGTCACCTGCGTGCAAACGCCCTCACCTAGAACACAAACTCGATTAAAAAAAAATTATAATAAAGATTCATCTACTTTTCATTGTTTTTGGAAGAAGACCTGCTATGAGGAATAAGCCGGAATTTACCTCAGAAGAACAGCATGATCTGAGGCGGCTTTATTCAGCGGAGGATATCATTTCTATAATCTATTCTTACTTACATTAGTTAACATGTTATTTACTCGTTTGGCCTTTTCCTGAACATCTGCCAAACGAAAGGGAGTGTTAGAACTTTTTCCTTAAGCTTTTTTGTTTTGGTTGCAGAGTATTTTCCTATCGTTAAACCAAAGGAGGGTTTATATTTTTATAAAAATGTTTAAGTATTACAGTTGTTTTAAAGCTAAAAGGCTAAACTTTTCCATGTTTAACTCAAACTGAAAGAATTAAGAGTTTCATTTTTTTATGCATCAAGGTTTATAGGGATTTTATGAAGTAATTAACGGTTTGAATAATTAAGTTACTTATTGAGTAACTAAACTACTTTTCAGACAGAGTAATTAAATACAATATTGATGATGTTATTAGTAATAGAAATTAATTACTTTTTGAAAGTAACTTACCCAACACTGGCTGCTCTGCCATTCATAAATATAAAGAACTTTATTTGAACATTTCAGATGGGCCTGCCAATACTGTTAAAAATTCACAATAAACTCTATTGCTATTCTTCGTTATATAAATTACTGCTATCCCTAAAGCCGTCATAGTGAACAGAAAAAATATTCAATCCACCACTAGTTTTTTATTAAATTGTTATTAAATCAGCAAGTCCAGTTTTAGAAATTTAAAAATGTCGCACTTTTTATTAATTACCAGGTATTATATACTTGGCATATAAATTAAAACATCTTAGCTATTATTTTTTCTTAAGAAATCACTAACAAAAATTAATTCATCAACTTTCATGTGTGGTGCAAAACTGCATGATTATTTTTATTAATATCCCTTTTTGTCCCTTATGCTCACCCAGGCTGCATTTATTTGATCAAAAATGCTTTAAAACAGCAATATTGTGAAAAAATATTACAATTTAAAACTGTTTTCTATGTGAAATATAATGTTTACAATGTCATTTTATTCCTGTGATGCAACATCTGAATTTTTCAGCATCATTACTCCGTCTTTAAGTGTCACAAAATGTACTTCAGACATCATTCTACAGGCTGATTTGCGCTCAAGAAAACATTTATTATTTTTTATCATAAAAAAGCGAGGAAAACACTTGTGCTGCTTAAGATTTTATGCAAACCTATATCTTTTTTTTCCAGATTCTTTGAGAAACATCATAATACAAAAGCATTTATTTGACATACAAGTGTTGAACACTTTAAAAGTCTTGTACAGTCACGTTTCTGAATAAAAATAGTAATTTTATTTATTATTATCAGTGATGAAAACTGTTGTGCTGCTTACATTTTTTGCGGAAACTGTGGTATATATATTTTAGGATTCTCTGGTGAATTTAAAGTTCAAAAGAACTTTTTTTTTAAAAAACAGAAAACCTATTGCAAGATAACATAAATTACTTTAATGTCACATTTGATTTATTTAATGCATCCATCTTAGTGTGACTTGCATTATTAAACGGTCTACAGTGGCAACAGGACATCAGCAAGTATTTCTGATTTCTGATAAGTAACCTAGCTGATAAATGCTGTGGTATATAACCACACCTCGTGTCAACATTTGTCTGGTTTCTTATCACATGCTTCACTACTTCAAATTGACCTTGATCATGAGATATTCCTGTTAGACTGGCTGCACTGAGCAAAGTCTCAGGTCTGAAGGGTAACCCACAGCCGAGCATAACCCCGATGACTAATGAGAAAATGGCCATGGGTATATAAAGAGCCCATTGAGGAGTGTCCAGAGGTCGGAAACGCAGAGCTACCCAGCTGGGGAAGGACTGTGGCCACGCAGGAAATGATGTTACATGCTGGTTAAGCAACTCCGACACCACACAGCCTTCCTTGTTTCAAAACTTGCTCGTTTGAGTCTTTCTTTTTTTAAAGAAAAGGTTTAGAAAGGAAATGACAGAAACACCACACCCATGCCTACAAACTCAGAGTAAAGAAGGACCTTTGCACAGAGCTGCCGCTGCCCCCTTGAGGCCGCTCTGCTTAATCACACATCCAGCAGCCAATCAGAATCCAGCAGAGTGTGGCGTCTCACAGACAGGATGTCCAAGTGTAGACTGAAGAATTTCCCTGCTGCTAAATCCAATCCAAAGAGCATATTACCACAGAAACGCAGAACACTTATGCGTCCCGGCGGGACATTTGTGAAACCACATACTAAAAACCCCAGCCAGAAAAACGTCTGCCTCACATACTGTAACATTTGAAGTGTAACTTTCGAACATCTCAGCGAGAAGGATACTTTCACCCCGCAGGCCGTTAACACCCTTTTAGAACGCAAGCTTGTGTTAAAACGGTTCGTAAAATTCCTCCCAGTGTCACATAAAACTGACCGTGTAGGACTCCACCAATACGGTGGTCTCCAGAGCAAGCTTCTGTTCCTGCTCGATGTTGTATCCCACGTAGCAGAGGTTCTCCTTCATCATGCGTACCGTCTCGAAGTCTGCCGAATGGTTGAAGGCGTAACCTCGCAGCAAGAGCAACTGTGACAAAAACAGAAAAACATTTACCACATTTTAAGGAATATAAGTCATGTTTTGTATCATCTGAAATGTGCTGTGACTTAAATAATTCAATCAACATTAAGCACGCAAAACATGCACAAAGCGTGCTGAACGAGAGAGGTACATGAGCCCAAGTTTATTTGCATAGCTAGGCGGTAGTTTCAGATTTGCTTTAAGAAAAATTGTTTAGGCTTGGCACTTATGTTTTAAATGAATGTAACAATAACTTATGTTTTTGTTTTATACTAATATCTTTTATTCTTGTTCTGTTCTGAATACTGATAAATTCACTTATTTTTTAATTTCTGTTTTGAATTGTGATAAAAGTAAAGGATTTGTTTGAGTGAGGGGAACTAAAATACATGTTTATCGTGTTTATAATGTCTGTTAACTTTTCATTTAATTTATCAGTATTTTACATTATTTCTGAATGCTGTAATAAAATGTGACGTAACACACCTTCTCTGTGTTTTTTCCTCAATAGTGCACTTTTGAGCCAATGCAACCTTTAAAATGTGACTTGTATTCCAAAGCAACTTATATAATTAATTTGATGTCAAGCATGCAAAACATGGACAAAGCGCACACAAGAAATATCAGTTCTAGCACTGCTAACTTGACATCGTAGCCTATTCATCAAAATCTAAGTCAACCAAACATGCAAAAAGTTACACATCTCATTTAAATTGTATGTTGTTTGTAGCAAAGGGTGCTGTTTTACCGGTAAATTGGGACACAAGTGCAGTACAACATGATAAATAATAGTTTAGCAACTAGGGATGTAACGATTCACTCCAAATTCATTTTCGTTCACGCTTTTATTTCACGATTCGATTGATTCACTTTTTTTTTTTTTTTACAAAAATGAGATGTAAGACAAATTCCTAAATGAAATGTGTCCTTTTATTATTTCTTGGACAAAATACTGTACGTTTCTTTGTGAAATTAAATATAAAACACTATAATCTAGACTATATACAGTGGTGTGAAAAAGTGTTGGCCCCCTTCCTGATTTTTTTTTTTTTTGCATGTTTGTCACACTTTAATGTTTCAGATCATCAAACTAATTTAAATATTAGTCAAAGATAACACAAGTAAACACAACATGCAGTTTTTAAATTAAGGTTTTTATTATTAAGGGAAAACAAAATCCAAAACTACATGGCCCTGTGTGAAGAAGTGTTTGCCCCCCTGTTAAAACTGTGTTTATCACACCTGAGTTCAATTTCTCTAGCCACGCCCAGGCCTTATTACTGCCACACCTGTTTGCAATCAATAAATCTCTTAAATAGGACCTGCCTGATAAAGTGAATTAGACCAAAAGATCCTCAAAAGCTAGTCATCATGCTGAGATCCAAAGAAATTCTGAAAAAAATGAGTAAGTAATTGAGATCTATCAGTCTGGAAAAGGTTATAAAGCCATTTCTAAAGCTTTGGGACTCCAGCGAACCACAGTGAGAGCCATTATTCACAAATGGCAAAAACATGGAACAGTGGAGAACCTTCCCAGGAGTGGCCGGCCGACCAAAATTACCCCAAGAGCACAGCGACTACTCATCCATGAGGTCACAAAAGACCCCACAACAACATCCAAAGAACTGCAGGCCTCACTTGCCTCAGTTAAGGTCAGTGTTCATGACTCCTCCATAAGAAAGAGACTGGGTAAAAATGGTCTGCATGGCAGAGCTCCAAGACGAAAACCGCTGCTGAGCAAAAAGAACATAAAGGCTCGTCTCCGTTTGCCAGAAAACATCTTGATGATCCCAAGACTTTTGGGAAAATACTCTGTGGACTGACGAGACAAAAGTTGAACTTTTTGGAAGGTGTGTGTCCCATTACGTCTGGAGTAAAAGTAACACTGCATTTCAGAAAAACATCATACCAACAGTAAAATATGGTGGTGGTAGTGTGATGGTCTGGGGCTGTTTTGCTGCTTCAGGACCTGGAAGACTTGCTGTGATAAATGGAACCATGAATTCTGATGTTTACCAAAAAATCCTATAGGAGAATGTCCGGCCATCTGTTTGTGATCTCAAGCTGAAGCGAACTTGGGTTCTAGAGCAGGACAATGATCCAAAACTCACCAGCAAGTCCATCTCTGAATGGCTGAAGAAAAACTAAACGAAGACTTTGGAGTGGCCTAGTTAATGTCCTGACCTGAATCCTATTGAGATGCTGTGCATGACCTTAAAAAGGCGGTTCATGCTCGAAAACCCTCCTATGTGGCTGAATTACAACAATTCTGCTTAGATGAGTGGACAAATTCCTCCACAGCGCTGTAACAGACTCATTGCAAGTTTATCGCAAACGCTTGATTGCAGTTTTTGCTGCTAAGGGTGGCCCAACCAGTTATTAGTTTAGGGGGCAAACACTTTTTCACACAGTGCCATGTAGTTTTGGATTTTGTTTTCACTTAATATTAAAAACCTTCATTTAAAAATTGCATCTTGTGTTTTCTTTTACTAATATTTAAATTTGTTTTGTTCTGAAACATTAAAGTGTGACAAACAGGCAAAAAATAAGAAATCAGAAGGGGCCCAACACTTTTTTTCACACCACTGTAGCCCTTGTAAATGATTGCTCTTTTGTTGGTTTTGATTGCTTCTATTGTCCTTATTTGTTAGTCGCTTTGGATAAAAGCTTTTGCTAAATAACAAAATTTAAATATAATGCAAGTGTAAATAACAAAACTAAATTAACATTTTTAAACAAGCCCAAATCAAATAAATAAGTAACAAAAATAAAATTAATATTTTCATATAAACAAAATAAGGATTTGTCTGTGCTCTTTCCATTTAATATTAGAGGCAACCACTGCATTTTAATCATGATGTAAACAAAGATGCTGCATACATGCAACGCGAGCGGTTTTTAATCTAAATGAGATTGTATAATATCGAAATGGTTTGACTTCAGTTTTGTGAAATTATGCATAAAAAATATCTGCATGAAACAGAAACAGCAAACGAGACGCAGATTCACTCTCTGCCAGTAGGTGGCGCTTAAAGTGTTTCCTTGGTTTCCGCTGTAAACAAAGCAGCGCTGCACTTATGAACTTTAATATGCATTATAAAGAGGCAAGATGAAAAGAAAAAACACCATCGAAAGACAGTAAGTTTCCCTCAGACATACATTCATATAAACTATACCTAAATGAATCGCGATTTGTTTAGGATCTCAACAGATTTGAATAGTCATATATTTTAATCGATTTTCAACTGGCTCGCGGCTAATCGTTACATCCCTATTAGCAACCAAATGTTAGGCTACATCGCGAATATGTAAACGTACGGATTCGTGCCGAGTTAGTACTGTAGTACGTTAGCCCAACGCTGTTTCAGTTTTGCTTTAAAACTAATTTGCTTATAGGTGTGGCGCTTATAATAAATGTTGTGAATAATGAATGCCACTATAATGTTTATAGTGATTATAATGTTTGTAAAGTTTGATTTATCGATATTTAACATTATTTTTGAATGTAGTAATAAAATGTGTGCCGAAATGTTTGTATGCATTTTTTCGGGGGGGGTTTTTCCCGTATTCGTCATCCTTTCCTTTCAAAATGCTTGCTACGGATGCAAAAATGCAGAAAATCGAACCTGATCCAATTTTTTTTATGACGGACGAAAATTTCGGAGGCAGTGTATAAACGTGATTTTCAATGTGAGGTTGTATTTATTTTTTAACATGTGAAAATTTCGTATGAGAATTTCGGACTCGGTGTGCAAGGACCTATACACACACACTGATGCAACATATATATGTGTTTTTTTTCTCAACAATCCAATTTTGACCCTGTGCGACTTTTTTCCAGAAAGTATGGTAAACACTTCTTAGGTGACAAGTCAAGAGTTTAAAACAAAAGGGCGGTTCAAACTGAATGCACGGTTTCATTCCACCACACTGCTTTTCTATAGTTTTTCTGCATAAACAGACGGATGTGTTTCACTCTTGCATTCGCGTATCGCATCTTTTTGCAGCTTTGCGTACAGGCACAGATTGTAGAAATGCCGGGCTCCAAGTTCATACAAGTTACAAGGGATAGTTCACACAAAAATGAAAATTCTATCAGCATCTATCACTCATTGCATTCTAAAAGTCAATTCCTATATGACTTTGGAACATGAAAGAAGACATTGATGGTAGCCAAACAGTTTTGGTTCCCATTGACTTCCATTGTATTTTTTGTCCATACATTGTTTGGTTACCAACATTCTTCAAAATATCTTCATTCATGTTGTACAGAGGAAACAAATGCATACAGGTTTGAAATGACTTAAAGGTGAGGTAACAATGACAGAGTTTTCATTTTTGGGAGAACGATCCCTTTAAACTCTTAAAAAGCATGTCTCTATTGAGAGGGGGAACTATGACGTCAGAAACCGGAAGAGAGTTGTGCTCGGCTATCTTCCTGGCTGAAATATGTTCCTCATGGGGGGTCTAGTAAACCATTACAACTTTTCACATAATAGATAATGTAGGTACAACATATCCTGACGAAACCAATTAACGTTATCTTCTACAACACAACAATACTTATCGATAACAGAAAAATGCAGGCTACAGACACTCCACATATTTATGTGGGGGGGGGGGGCTTTTTGGCCTGGTGGGGGGAGCCCGAATTTGAAAAACCCCAGCATGTCTCAATAAATCATACATTAATCTAGATATATACTTACTGTTACTTATGTGAAAAAAACTGATGTAGCTTTGTGATCAATCAAGTCTGACCGTGCTTCAGAAAGTTATGTCGTATTAAATGTAGTCGTCAAAAGGGGTGGTGTGTGAGGGGGACCCAGTCGTAGGAGTGTGGGGAAGAGGGTGGGATGGTTAACACAAAGAGAATATAAAGATGCGCGTACTATGTATACATTATTAGAATCAAAACCATTCCAATTATGCAGAGTGTCCAGTATATGTATACCACAGTGCATTATTTTGCGCATAAATCAACCTCGAAAACCCCAATTCAGAGTAACACCAGAGCTGGAAACTTCTTTATATCGCGCTTAAGCCAGCTCTATCCCATCGTTTCATCTGATAACTTCACCGATGTTCATTCGCTATAGACCTTGCTACTTGCAATTTAGCAAAAACACTCAACTAATGCACAGTACCATAATAGCTAAAAGGTGTCATTGCTTGGTAATGGTCAACTAACGGCAATGGGACATACGGGTAACTGTAGCGTGCGATCATGATGTGTCTGCGTCGAGCAGTATACAAGATGGAGGAACGACAAATCAAACACACATGTAGTTCTGAATTAGATACTTAACAATAACATTATTTTAAACAAGATGCTGAAGCATGTCAACTGAAATATTGTGTACCTTAATGAGATAGCGTGTAATGTCCCGTCCTGCAAACAGATATTTTTTTGTGTC